>OY992511.1:28044159-28367458 GCA_963921215.1 Scoparia ambigualis | reverse complement strand
AAAATACTTAAATACATACATACCTTGTTAAGTATACATAGAAAACACCCAGACCCGAGACAATTTAGAAAAACAATAATTTCTAAATTGACCCGGGGACCGGGGACCGGGGATCGAATCCGGGACCTCAGAGATGGCGACACCATGAAAACCGGTGTACAAACCACTCGACCAAAGAGGTCGTCAAAATTCATGCTTACATGCAATCTTCACTCTGCGTGAATAAAAATTTTGAAAATCAGTTAATAATGTAACCTGTAATAGGTGGTCCCTTTAGATTTGGAATTGAAGAAAAACGGGTAGAGTCTGACCAACGAAACGTGACGCGGTCTATTTTCAAAAGTTTTATTATTGCAACATTTTTAAGATGTCAAACGATTGTGATAGTTTTGTGTACTTGGCTTTATCATTTAGATACATAACATACCTTCTTTTAGGCTGGCCTCACACAGCCGGAATGGCTTGCTGAATTAAGAATCTGAATTTAAGATTCTGAATTCCGGCACCTTGACTCACACATTCTTAAAAATTCAGATTGATCAGTAGTCTTGTGACTCTCGGCATATGCAAACGTCTCCGAGACGTTAACCGCTTGCTGTTTCAACCAGGGTTGCTATTTTTTTTTCGCTGTTCCTACCAATTGACGTCCTTCGTGGTCAAGTGGTTAGCGCGCCGGGTCTGGCATCGCGCCATCTCTGAGGTCCCGGGTTCAATTCCCGGTCGCGAGTCAATTTAGAGAAAACTGTTTTTCTCAACTGATTTGGTCTGGGTGTTTTTCTATGTTTATGTATATTTATCCGTTATCTAGTTTAACCATATTAACGAGGTTCAATAGAAGCTTAAATTGCTATCAAAATTTTATAAATATAAAATATAAAAATAAACATTTATGGTAAATCCTGCTAAAACTGCTAAGCGTTGTTTATAAAAATGCACCAAAACTGCTATATTTACCATTATAATCTTTAAGAATTGAAGTACATCGTAAATTAAACACTATTAAAGCAAGGTATCAATAAGATAACATACAAACTAAATAACTAAAATTTACTTTTAAAAATGCTAAAAAAGCAGGATCCTACTAAAAATAGCAACACTGAAATAATTCAGAATCTGAATTCCAGCATGTGTGTGCCGCTCCATATAAAATGTATGGGAATACGCGCGTTCTGAATTCAGAATCTTAAATATTCAGACACGGAATTCCGGACGCTCGTCAGCTCATTCTTCCAGATCGATCTGAGAAATTCAGATTCTGAAAAAATCAGCATGTGTGTGGAGCATACTGATATTGTATGGTATTCCGGCCTTTCTGAATTCAGAATCTGAATTCAGATTCTTAATTCAGAAAGCGATTCCGGCTGTGTGTGGCCAGCCTTATTGTTCTCGTCTATTATTTTACATTTTACTCTGAAAAACTACATACTACAATCGTAAACAATTCTAGGTTAATTCTGTATACCTACTTACTTACTTTTTCCTTTCATTCTAAATTAATAACCTAAGTTGACTGTCCAACCAATTTTTGTTTATCGTACAGACAGACACTTCAAGTACCTACTAGTGAGACAAAACCAAAAATTAAAGAGGTTGTCAAGAATATTACATCACTTCAACAAAAGGAATTTTATCTAGTGAAACCAATCAATGATATTATAGTATTATTATAATATATAAAACATTGAGTGAAACGCAATATTTGGAATCAATATCGTCAATGACAGACCCACTTTCTAACAAATAAAATTATTGTATTCTACTTTGTAAGTCGGTTAATATTAATTATCATATTTATATAATATTAAGTATCCGTGCGGTGACGGAGAAAGAATACCAATCGCCGCCCCTCTCTCCGTCCGGTGGGTGTCGTAAAAAGCGACTAACGGACTCTTTCGAGCGATGATCTGCTCCACTGGTGGTAGGGCTTGACCCGTCTGGTTGGTGACCACCGTACGCATGGTGTAAAACCCGTCAAGTGACTGCTTGTCGGTCGCGTTTCGGGATCAGCCAGCGTATAACCAGAGCTCGAGAGGATGATGCTGCGATGTATTTGGTCTGTGGAGGCTTCCGTCAAACCAGTGCCAGGAGGACTTCGTTAACCTGCCGACCAGGGAGACCCGTAGAAACGGTGTCCTGCTGGCCGCCCGTGGCACAGTACAGGGGCCCAAGCGAGCCTAACCAGCTCGTGAGGCTGCCTCACCATGACACGCATAATCTCGGGGTGGTCCGTCGTGCCGGTTTGGGGACCGGAAGGTGGGGTCCCGGCGGCCATTCCCGGGGGGGTTCGGGGGCCCTTCCGTTCGGCAGGTTAATAATACTCGTCTGTTAGCAAATTCCTGGGGAAACAGGCCACCACACTTTGACCATTCGCATCGCGGCATCATTTTCTCGATTCACGCCTCTCTCTTTCCACTCCTAAAATGACAGCGCCTAACAACAAAACTGGTACTACAGCGGTGCACACCCCCACCACAACCTTACCGTTTGAGGTGGAGTTCGCTAACATCCGCGGACTCCATGCAAACCTCAATGCCGTCCACCACCATCTCGAGACGGCACGGCCAGCAATGTTGTTCCTGACGGAGACGCAAATAATCCGCCCAGCTGACACCACCTACCTGAACTATCCCGGCTTTGTGCTTAAAGAATCCTTCAAAGCCAAAGCCGGAGTTTGCTTATTCGTTCGGGCCGATGTTTGCTGTCGCCGTCTGCGCTGTCTGGAGGACCCTTCCTTCTCCCTCCTAGTGGTACACGTCGACTTAGGCTCTCATTGCCGTGTCTACGTCTGCGTCTACCGATCCCATAACGGCGACATGGAGACAACTCGACTAATTGAACATCTTAGTCGGGTAGCAGATGATGCGCAGGAGCGGTTTCCATCGGCGGAACTGGTGTTTTTGGGGGACTTCAACGCCCACCATGAGTTGTGGTTAGGTTCCTCCAAAAAAGACCATGCTGGTAGAACTGCCCACGCATTCGCTCTCACGCATGACCTGACGCAACTGGTGAACCAGCCCACCAGGATCCCAGACATAGTTGGCCATGCGCCCTCCTTACTCGACCTTCTGCTGACGAGTCGCCCAGCTGGATACCGGGTGGAGATTCGAGCTCCTTTAGGTTCCTCGGATCACTGCTTGATATCCAGCACAGTGCCCTTGGCATCGCGCCCGCCAACAGCGGTTTCGGAAACGCCAGATTTGGCACTACGCGTCGGCAGACTGGGACGGTATGCGGGAGTATTTTGCATCCGTCCCTTGGAGGCAGCGCTGCTTTAGTGAGAAGGACCCAACCGCTAGCGCCACTGCCGTTGCTGATGAGATAGTATTAGGAATGGAATACTATATTCCACACTCCTATGTCATCAGCAAAGGCAGACGCAACCGCTGGTTCAATCGCGAGTGTGCCAGCGCTGATGAAAGCAAACAGACGGCATACCGCGCTTGGATCAGAGGTAAAGCTCATGGGGATCCCGAAACTCGCTCGCTAAAAGCAGCCTATAATAATGCCACCAAGTCGTGTAAGAGGGCCTACATTAGAGCGGATGCCCAGCGCGTTGCACGAGTAGGCCAAGAACTCCTGACGCATCCTACGGGCAGCCGTAGCTACTGGCGTCTGGCCAAAGCCGTGCAATCCAACTTCTGCCAACCCTCGCTGCCACCACTGAGATGTCTTGACGAAACTTTAGCTCACAAGCCACAGGAAAAGGTCGATCTCCTGGCCAAACTCTTTGCGGCTAACTCCCGGATCCATGACTGTGATGCACAGCCACCCTCAGATCCTCACTGTGGCCACACAATGTCTGATATTAAAATCAGGCAGTGTGATGTCCGTGCGGAGCTGCAGTCAATCGATGTCCGGAAAGCTAACGGTCCTGATGGCATCCCAGCAATAGTTCTGAAAATGTGTGCAGCGGAGTTGTCCCCTGTGTTAACGCGTCTGTACCGTCTCTCGCTCTCTTCGGGTTGTGTGCCGGAATCTTGGAGAGAAGCTAATGTGCAACCGATCCCTAAAAAAGGAGATCGGTCAGATCCGACTAATTACCGCCCTATAGCCGTAACTTCAGTGTTGTGTAAGATCCTAGAACGAATATTGAACAAACAGCTTATTCGATACCTAGAAGATCACTCCCTAATTCACGATCGTCAATATGGGTTTCGGCCAAAACGGTCAACGGGTGATCTTCTAGCGTACGTCACACATCTCTGGGGTGAGGCTATTGACAAGCGTGGCGAGTCACTGGCAGTTAGCCTTGACATAGCCAAGGCTTTTGATCGGGTCTGGCACAAAGCTCTTCTCTCCAAGCTCCCGGCATACGGTTTGCCCGCTCAGTTCTGTACCTGGATTGCTAGCTTCCTGCATGAGCGTAGAATCCGTGTCCTTTCGGATGGATGCGCTTCGCGGTTCATGTCAGTGAACGCTGGTGTTCCTCAGGGCTCCGTTCTATCCCCCACGCTGTTCCTTCTGCATATCAATGACATGCTTCCTCTTGGAAACATTAATTGCTATGCAGATGATAGCACAGTGCATGGGGGATATAACGGTCACCCAACGGCTGGGCGGATAGACACCGAAATGAAGCGAGTAAATCTTGTCATTGAGCTCGATCGGGTGTTGGATCTCATTTCTAAATGGGGCTCCGATAATCTAGTGGAGTTCAATGCCAAGAAAACACAGGTGTGCGCGTTCACAGCGAAAAAGTCGCCATTCCTTCCCCTTCCTTCTCTTCAGGGTACATCTCTAGGCCTGCAGAGCAGTATTAACATGCTCGGTATGGATATCCGCTGCGATCAGAACCAAAAGGACTACATCGAAACCGTGATTAAAAATGCCTCACGTAAAATCGGTGTCCTGAACAAGGTGCGGCGATTCTTCACGCCTGATCAGTTGTGTCTATTACACAAGACACAGGTGCGGTCTTGCGCGGAGTATTGCTCTCACCTTTGGGACGGCTCCGCAAAGTACCTTCTCGATGCCTTGGACAGATTGCAGCGCCGCGCTGTGCGCATTATCGGCAATGCGGAGGTCACTAAAACTCTCGAGCCTTTGCAATTGCGTAGAGATATTGCGTCACTCAGCGTCTTTTACCGTTTATACCATGGCGAGTGCTCTGAAGAACTCTTTGACCTCATCCCTCCTTCTCCCTTTCTCCATAGGAGTACGCGTGCTGCTCTTCCAATTTACAGTCTCTAACATTCCATCACGCACAAAGAAATTTGGTGACTCGTTTCTTTGCCGCACTTCCAAAAGATGGAATAGTCTACCAGCACACGTATTCCCTCCTACCTATGACATAGGGTCCTTCAAACGAGGCGTGGAGAAGCACTTTGTGGGCCGGCAGAGTGAGGATGACTGATGCTACGTCTCTTACGCTGCACCAGTTGTCCTCGCGCCTGGACTTCATTTCCACTTAACATCAGGTGGAGTGGGGTCATTTGCCGGGCTTGATATAAAAAAAATAAAAAAAAATGGTTTTTTCATTTTCACAAATGCTTCTTCAATTATTCTTAAGATTTATTCTTATTTATTGATAGATACTACAAATTATGTGTTTGGTTGATCTAGAATTCAATAAAAAAAAATACAAGTATCAACGTCGTTTTTTCAGAGTATAATGAGTGTTGATACCCCAAGAATTTTTGAATTTGCCGCCATTTTTTCTAGTCACGTTTCGTTGGTCAGACTCTATTTCCGTATATAAAAGTGATGTAGGCGCCCGCACGACACGCTTGCCGCTTGTGCTTGCGCTTGCACGCCGCGATTTGTTCGACGGATCGGCCACAAGGCCCACAAGCGCCACACAACCACTGAGGAACTGGCTATCTTATCTCAAACTGTCGGAGCACAACAATGCTATAAACATCGTTGTTATGGCGACAGACTCAGTTAAGATGGTGGTAGTTAGCTAGGCGGACTTAACAGCCCTACCACTAACCAAACCGAGCTCACAAAGATGTACCCCCCCACCGGGAATCGAACCCGGAACCTCTGGGTCTGAAACCGATGGCTTAGCCACTAGACCACAGAGGCGGTTATAAATGCTGGCACTAGATGTAGCTTCTATGATTATCGACCGATCGTCATGGTAATGGTGTTAAAAAAATGCGGATACAGGCGAGAAGTCCAGAAGATGCAGGTATAGGCATGCAAGATGCGATGCAGGCGAGAAAGAAAGAAAAGAAAATGTTATTCTCTGTGTTGTGCAGTGTTACATTCGTATGTTATAATTCGACGTGTAAGTATAATGTAGCTGTGTAATTTTAGGGAAGTAGATAAGTAAATCTCAAAAAAATAATTTATTATTCAACTTGTTTATGTAATGTGTTACTTATTCAAAATTAATGAATTTCACTTAGGTTGTAAAAGAAAAGAAAATGTTATTGTCTGTGTTGTGCAGTATTATACATTCGTATAGGTATGTTAATTTGACTTGTAAGTCTTCTAATTAATGTAGTTGTGTAATTCTAAGAAAGTAAATACTATTTAAAAAAAAATCTTATTACCTTGACAGTTGGCCGCACTTATCAGCACACTGAGAATTTGGATTTTGTGAATTTTTCTGATTTTACGTGAAATCGTGAATATTTTTGAGAAATAGTGCTTTAGAAACATGGTGACTTTTTCAGTAATTGATTGTTGTACGACACAGCGAAATAATCCCATAAAATGTTCATTTCACGGGTAAATTATAACAAACCGACACCTTCTTACCTAGGATTTATTTATGCCAATGCGCTTCGAATTTTAACCACGAAATGTGATAATTCTCTTCTATAAACATTTACTTATGTAAGAAGCAAAGATAGAATATACATAATGCAGAATTTACGAATAATTTGTGTAAAGAAATAATTTTCGTTTTACACTAGGGCTGTTACAGCCCTAGTGTAAAACGAAAATTATTTCTTGATACAGCCCGGCTGTATCAAGTTATCGATATTTCGTGTCCATTGTCTGTCACGTAAACGAATATGTATTATTGTTATTAAAGTACCTATATGACGTTTAGATTTGAATTACCTTGGAATGTAATCACATTTAAGATACTTAGCCGATCCATAGGTATCAGTTTGACTGTTAGAATAGGTAATAACATTGGTAGGTAATTTATGTATCTTTTAGATTTCCTACTAACTTGGATACTAGAAATAGATGGCTTAGGCTAATTGATGGTCGAAACTGGATTCCCAAGAAAAGTTCATGTTTTCAAAGGTCCAGTTCATGTAAGCATTTTGAAGAAAAATATTTACAGACGCGAGGAGCGAAACGAATTTTGTTGAAATCTGCTATTCCAACTAAGTTAGTTTCGGTAAGCTTAAATAAAATTATACTACGAGTATTCTTCTGCTGATGTTTCATTAGATAGTAATGTCTACTTAGCAACATGTACCTACGGGATTAAACCCCTCCGTCGCTGAATAGCATAAAAGCAAAACATGATGTTCGCAAAATATCATATTAGCAAAACACCATATTCGCAAAAAATCATAATCTCAAATCACCACATTCTTACAATATCATATTCTTGAAACATCATATTAGCAAAATAACATATTAGCAGGATATTAAATTTTTAGTACAATTAATGTCATAATGTTTAAGTAAATACTTTTCAAGAAATAAAACAATCCGATAGCATGTAATAACCGTTTATTGATATTAAAGTCAAAATAATTCTTGTAATTAACAATTTCTTCGCTATTTTCTTACTTTTTTTTTTAATTTATCGAGCCTCTTCCTTTCTTAAAGGCCGGCAACGCGTCTGCGATTCCTTTTGCGGGTGTCTATGAGCGGCGGTGATTACTTTCCATCAGTTGACCCGCTTGCTCGGTTGTCTCCTTATTTAATAAAAAAAATGGACAAGGTCTGTGTGTAAAAAAAATTGGGGGCACGGGGTCGACGCGGACGAAGCCGAAGTCGCGGGCGGGTCGCTAGTTATTAACCGGTTCACTGTCCCGCAGACAACATAATATGTTCCATAACAATTGATTAGCCTATTGTTTTATTTTTTGGACAGTAAACCTGTTAATAATATATTTTACCTCTATTTAATATATTATATGATCCACGTTCCCCCGGATGACTGAAATCTAGGTTTCAGTTTCTTAAAGATTCTCATCAGGGTGACCTTTGCTTCAGTAGCAACCTTACTCTCCAAATTCCTGCTCATCATACTGGCTTCCTCTCCAGCTCTTTCACTTTAACCGCTATCCGTCTCTGGAATGCTCTGCCATTGCATAGCCGTCGTGCACAGAGCAAAGTAGTGTTTAAAAGACTAGTGTATGAGCAGTTTTATATGTAAAGAAATATTTATATATAAAACTGCTCATACGCTAGTCTAAGATTAAATAAATAATAAAATGTAAAAGAAAAACACAATTTTTATCATAATTGTACTTTTTGTTAAGAAAATGTTGATAACCCCTTGAGGATCGTAAAACCAGACACACCGCTGGCGGTCTTATGATACTTGACCTATTTCACGAATAGGATGATAATCGAATATGTTAGTTTGCTAATATCAATTTCAAGAATATGATATTGTAATAATGTCGTGAATTGAGACTGATTTTTTGCGAATATGGTATTTTGCTAATATGATGTTTTGCGAACATCATGTTTTGCTTTTATGCTATGCAGCGACAGAGGGATCCCATCCTATTTTAGTTCTATTAATACTATTACTGTTAGTAATTAATACACACATCAAAAGTGTCTAGGGATCAACATATATTTTTGCAATAACTTTTCTCCTGATTGATATTAATTAAAATTTTCTTTAAGGATTCATCAAATAAAGTGTTTTCGTTTGTCTACAGTAACGATAAACCAAGTCACCTTTGCATTAATAAAGAAATTTGCCATTTTCCTAATAAAGGGATTTTTGACATTTGAACCACTAACATTAAAGTTCGAAAAAAAGACTGAAATAACAGTTTTCTTTAAAATTTTATTGGGTAACTTAAACAATTAATAATCCGTGTTTCTACCGCGAACACTAACAACACAAGAACATCGGTTTGGCATACTCAAAATGAGTTCATCCAAATCACGCTGTGGAATGGCCGCCCATGTTCGTTGCAACAACAAAAAAAGGTCTTCTTGCGACTGGATACCCTCCATATTCGGCAGAGCTCTTCTCTGTAGCATATCCCATGCATGCTCAATCGGGTTCAAGTCTGGCGACTGAGCAGGCTAGGGCATGACATTGATGTTAGCTGCGGCGAGAGTCTGTCTTACAACTCTTGCGGTGTGCGGTCGTGCATTATCATGCATTAACTGAAATAAGGGACCGATTTGCACTTGTAGAGGAACGATGACGTCTGATACAATCGTCTCAGCATAAATTTGAGCGTTGAGGTTGCCTCTGATCCAAATCAACTCAGTTCTTCCGCCGATCCAAATACCCGCCCATACCATGATGGTTCCACCACTATAAGGATGGACTTCCTGGCAGGATTTTAATCGCTGTTGGCGTCCAGGGGTTCTCCAGTGTCGTATACGTCTTGTATCCGGTCTCATACCAAAACGAGACTCATCAGAAAAGCACACGAAACGCCATTGTTCTTCTGCCCAATTTCTGTGTTCAAGAGCCCATTGATATCGAATCCTACGATTGTGCATTGCTATAGGTGGTACCCTTAGCGGTCTTCGGGAATGAAGGTTCACTTCATGCAAGCGGTTTCTGACTGTTTGGTCGCTAATTAAGTTCCCTGAAGAGTGATGAAGCCTCACGGCTAACATCATGGCGGTTATTGTTGGAGCTCTTCGAGTTGTGATTTGAATGTATCGGTCTTGTCTCCGTGTGGTGCAGCGATACCGTCCTCCATGGCGCTCAGCCACGGTACCAGTGCTTCGGTAACGTGTCCAAAGTCGACTGATAACACTCTGACTTGTATTCAGAGCTAAAGCCACAGTACGTTGCCGGGAACCAGCTTCTATCATTCCCACGGCTCTGAGCATTTCTTCCCTGCTTAAATGACGTCGCCGCTCCATAATAACGTTGGTTTTAATCAGTAGTAGGGAAACAGTAGCACTAATAATGTCTTCAATGCGTTGTATGTTTTTATAGGGAAAATATTGACAGCTGATTTTCATCTTTTACTAGAAATTGATTGAAAGTTCCTGTTTCAAATTATGAAATGCACCAAAAAGGATCCATATAAATTTATAAAATCATAAATTTATTACAAAACCACATCTCAATCTCAAGAAATCCGCATAAAAATGCTTGATCCCTAGACACTTTTGATGTGTGTATTATCGATATCGATATTAATGTGAAAAGCGACATGACGTACATCACTGAACGCATTTATAAACAATTTGACATACACAAATGCCATCCTATTTCGGTTTCGTTTGACAGCTCATGTTTGTCGCTCTATTCCGTTAGGTATAGTAACTTTATGGTCTGTGCCTAGGTACAATGTTATTATAATAAATAATATCATAGCCTAGTTATGTAGGTGGTCCCTTTAGATTTGGAATTGTTCTATGATTATTGTGTTAAAGTATGCGGATGCAGGCGAGAAGTGCATTCGAGTTGGAATTTCAAAAATCTAAGTGAAATTCACTTAACTATGTGGTAAAAGAAAAGAAAATATTATTTTCTGTGTTGTGCAGTGTTATACTTACCTACATTCGTATGTTATAATTCGACTTGTAAATACTGTAGTTTGTAATTTTAAGGAAGTAAATCTCAAGATTTTTTTTTATTATTCAACTTGTAATGTGTTAGGTACTTACCTACTTATTCAAAATAAAATATATTTCTTTTCGTAAATTTTTGTACTTACCTATACATTTTCAATGCTCCGACTCTTGCGGGGACTGCGAAATCTGTGAATATCTCACTATTCCATTAACCCCTCAAACCCCAAGCGGTCGCATGAGACCGCACCTACAAAAACACACTTGACTTTGTACCGTGTTTTCATAGACTTACAGACTATTTTTTTTGATTATTTCGGTTCTGTGGTACATTTTATGCATCGTGATTGCAAAATATCGCATAGTCTGTGCTCGATTCTGTCAAATTTGACGTTGACAGTTGCGCCAATTTTTGTGTCAGAAAATTTCCAACAAATTTTTCAGAGCCCATTAGTGACAAGTTGTAGTAACTAGTTGTCCAATGCAAATGAAGGTTACCTACCTAACGTACCTTGAAAACTTATCTCGATCGAATAGTTCTGAAAACTCGCAAAAGTTCTGATTAGGACCAAACTCTTTAAAGTACCTAGTGATATTTTAACTAGTGTTTGCTAATATTTTCTTGCAAGTTTGCATTTTCCACTAGAAGTTGGTAATTCAACAGTAATGTCTTAATCCTAGCAATAGCAATGGTCTTGCCGGTGCTGGCGGCAAGCCAGGCTTATCTACTCTGCGTTACCTACTGAACATTATTAGCCGAATTAATTTGCTTCATGTTTTATCTGTTTTATCTCTATTGTTTGTTACATACATACATAAAATCATGACTATTATTCCCGAAAGGTTAGTCAGAGACATGCAATGCTACCATAGTCCACTTTTTACCAAATAGCGACTTTACATGTGCTCAGCGTGACAGGAGGCGAGCCCATTGCCACTCTATGCCGTTGGATGTATGTGCTGTCTTTGGTCCGTTAGTCGCCTTTTATGACACCCAAGGGAACAGAGGGGGTAGTAGGTACTATTCTTTTACCACTACGCGACACTATTATTAGCTATATCATTATTAAGGTAGGTACCTACCTTACAAATGAGAACTTTATGTAGGTACCTAAGCTAAGACTTACTTGTTTAAACAAAATAGAGTTTTATACTTACTACCTGTAGGTATGTTTGATGTATCAATGACGATGAAAATGTGTGTAATTAAATTGCTTACTGATATACTTACTTACTCGTAAATATTATGCCAAATAGGTATCTGCAAAAACACATTTTGCTACTTCATATTAATATCACACAATGGATAATGCCTATAAGTTTATTTACGTACGAACTATTAATTAATCTGTGGTACTACAGTAACAAATATTTCGTAAGGTGCCCATCGTACCTTGTCGCCATAGAAATTGAATACCAACTGAACTGGCCTAATAGACCACATACTATAGGATAGAAGCATATGGCTGCTCTACAATGACTTGACTTGACTTGACTTGTCTTCTACGCCTCCCACTGGGGAAGAAAGGAAGTGGCACCACTAAACCCGGCACCACAAGGGCCCAATGCTTAAAGCAGTGAGCCTAAATAATCAGGTTTGTAAGAGCCTGCGGTCCTCGACAGGACGAGAAGATCTTCTGATTTGCTTGCGATAAACACATCATCACCATCTCAGCTGAATGACGTGCTCTGCTGGACACCTCCCCGAAGATTTTCTCGGTGATCGTGTGCTACACTTATCCAGCCATTTCTGGCGACCTGGTCGTCTGATCATCTTGTCGGAGGCCTACATACGCCACTCGAGAACCTTCCTGCTTCAACGGGTGTCAGTTCTACGAGCAATGTGTCTTGCTCACCGCCATAGTTACACGGCAATTTTTTGGGCTATATAGTTGGATTTGGTTCTTCTGCGAATCTACAATTTGTTGTGGGAAATTTGGCACAATCTTTACGCTCGGCAGAGTGGTTAGCGATCGTAGTATTGTGTAACAGATTTCAAAAAGATGCTGCAGCCCATATTTGTAACCTAAAGTTGTCTTTGAAGACTCCCACGGTGGGAAAGAAGGGGTGGCGTTATTTAACCTCTCACTAGCTCACGGGCTCAATTACTATGTGTAGGATTATTATTATTGCGTAGGTACGACATTACAGTAGGTAACAGAGCCAGGAAACGATCATCTAACCGACCGCCCGATGGAAAGTGGCTACCGCATTTTTAGGGGTCTTTCACACTTACACATGAATAGTAATCATTATAGCAGTGAGCCTAACAATTGAGCCTTTGCCCTCCCTCAGGACGACAATAATCCTCCTAATTGCTATAATGCTAGCATCCCTCTTGGCGCGCGGCCAGGCGCACATTGCCGCTCTTACACCTGATGGATTTATATAAGTAAAATATCATCATCTCAGCCGAAAGACGTCTATTGCTGGATAAAGGCCTCCTGAAGACTTCTTTGATGATCGGTCGTGCGCTACTCTCATCCTGCCGTTTCCGATGACCTTTATCTGGTTGTCTATCCATCTTGGTGGTCCACCAATACTGCGTCGCCTGTCGTGAACTTTCTTGTGCCGACGGCCGTCAGTCCTACGAACAATTGTCCCGTCCACTGCCTCTTAAGATAGTCAACTCTTCGCTACGCTCAGCAGGCGGGTTGGTGATTGCAGTATGGTGGGAAAGATTGTATCATCTTGCTGATGCCTGTTTTCTGTATTTAATCACATAATTGAGGTGCTCTTTAACCCGGTACCACACGCTCGTAATGCGTATAGCTGTGTGCTTAACAATTAGGAATGAGAGTGGCTGCGGTCCTCGACAGGACGACATAATCTTCCTGATTGGTGTTGTGCCAGCTCCAATTGTGGCGCGCGGCCAGGCGCAATCCGCCGCTCTAACGTCGGATCGATTTATATTCATCAACATCTCAGATGAAAGATGTCCACTGCTGACCAACGGCCTATTCAAAAGATTTCCACAATGACCTTAACAACCTTACCTTTATCCAGCGGCTTCTGGCGAATTTTACCTGGTCGTCTTTCATTTTGACGGAGGCCCTTGCACGCAGCGTTTTCCGGTACCCACACTGTTACCACTCGAGAACCTTCCTGCCCTAACTCTTAAGTTTGACAATTCTTAGCCACCCTCAGCAGCTCGACTTCTACGACACCCAAAGGAGAAGGAAGAGAGGGGTTTAACCCGGTACCCCACTGGTGTTATGCGTATAGTTGCGTGCTTAACAATCAGGAATGTAGGTGGCTGCGGTCCTCGTCAGGACGACATAATCTTCCTGATTGGTATAGTGCCAGCTCCAATGTTGGCGCGCGGCCAGGCGCAATCCGCCGCTCTAACGCCGGATGGATTTACATACGCTCATTGTTAACTGAGGATTGCTTTACTTGCTTAATTTCACAGCGGTTGTAATGTATTTAACATTTACCTTGTCGTTGGGAACGGATGGTGGCGTAGGTATTTGTTTATTGCATGAATGCGGCAGCTACAAGAACAGCTGTTCCTGTATTCACAGTATTTAGGTTTCATCTTTGAAGTTTTTTAACTGTTACATATCAATTGGAGCTCGGTATCATAAACAATAATACTAGAAAAAGGTGAGATCGGGCCTTAAGCAATTTTTGGTGGATTTTAACCGCCGACCAGGACCAATGGCCTATATGCATCCGTACGGAGTACGGAGAAGTACGGAAGAAGACGGAGAAGTACGAGAAGTACGGAGGAGCTGGATATTTATACTTATGTATATGGGTATATTTTAGTTTAGTCACTATGCTGATTGCATTGCGAATGTTGCTAGATTTGCACCCCGGTGATAGCCGTTGCGGTATCGAGCTGCTCTAAATACATTTACACTACCCCTCTGCCTACCTTTCCGGGAAATATAATGCATTATGTATATATTAATAAGCGTTGTAAACAAGTATACCGATCTGTTGACAATTACAATAATATCCGCTGAGTAAACAGGTATTATCCTGATCGGGAAGTCCCAGTTTTGAATAGGACGCGCCCCTCCTGGAATGCTTTGTTCTAAACGGGGGCTATTCAATGTGGTATGTACTACAAATTAGTCGGTTATTCAGGGCTCTTGCAATACAATCGTTTACTGGGCTTATTCAAATAACCAGTGAAACGATTGTTGATAACACTTTCCTATATTTTGATTATTATTTAGATAGGTAAGTATATGGAAAATGTGGCACCTGTATTTAGAATAATAAATAATATAAATAGGTACTACAAGAATCCCCAGATTAAAATAGAAAAAGAAATTCTAAATAATAAATTTTGCGAGCTTTTTGAAGTAGGTTAGGTACCCTCGATTTATTTAAAGTACCTACTTATTAATTTAATAACTACGCGTGGTAGTTATTAAATTGTAAGGTACTTTAAATAAATCGAGTAAAAGTTCATATATAATGCTGATCTACACTGTGTAAATTACAATTACTTAAGCACGTAACAGCGAGTATTTGGACAGGAATTCTTCTGTTTCAACATTCCCGTGTTCATAAGCAATAACTTAATTAGTCTGTCCGTTGTTTGAGTGGCGGTCATCGTGCCGCCCAGTTTTTATCTGTTTTAACATAATTTTGTTCCGGCGGGCCCTGAGTAAACTTCACCATCTTTTTGCCGCGGCACTGGAGCACCCTTTGATCCTTTTAACTCAAATTTCGTAATGGTCCTTTGTAAAAATACAAACACAAAATGTATTTATCTGTCATATCGGTCGTAATGGAGGCAAATTAATAAACAAACATACCTTTGTTTACATAATAGACGAATTTGTAACTGTCTAACATTGAATGAATGCTGCCATGCCAGTGTTCAAACATGACTCGTTTTTAATAAACGTGTCACAAAGGTAGAAGTTATTTTCATTACCTACCGTTACGTGCGTTTCGACTGACGTTATTTATCTACTACGCTGTCTGTTGTGAAAAATTAATTGCGCTTATTGAAAATTCTTAACCCATATTCTAAAGAGGCGCGAAGTTTCTACAGGCTCAGCATCGCCTATGCTTTCATTATTGCTTCAACCTACCACAAAATGTCCTTCAATAATTTTTAACTTTGTCTCTGGGATAAAACTTTTAATATCGTTTGAAAAAATTTACTGTTTTGTATATGTAGATCGGGGTCTGATACTCTAGTTCGAATGACGTTACCTCGATAGTCATTACCTCGATGTCTCTACCTCGACGGTATACTTCACCGATGGCTCGTTACCTCGAAAGGTCAATACCTCGTAGGATCTCTTTCTCAACGGGTCTTTTCTTCGATGGTACATCAATGGATTGTTACCTCAAAAAAATTATCAAAAGTACAGTAAATGTAAAGTATTTATGTGTGTAACTGAAAGGTGTAAAAACACTAGTGAATTGAAATGAATATTGATATAATCATAGAGGCAACTTTTATTAGCGCTCTGCATATAAATTTACAATTTATATGGTTTATAAGACACTTTTGTCTTATTCTTTTATCAAAATGTTACTAAAAATACACAATAAAAAAGGGAGTCTTCTAAAAGTCATGGGAATTATAACTGTACTTTTTATGATTTTTTCGAGGTAACACCTATCGATCAAATGTACCATCGAAGACAAGACCCGTCGAGGAAGAGATCCTTCGAGAAATTGACCTTTCGAGGTAACAAGCCATCGGTGAAGTGTACCGTCGAGGTGGAGACATCGAGGTAATGACCATCGAGGTAACGTCGTTCGAACTAGAGTATTAGACCAATATAGCGTATTGTTGGTTGTCTATGTCCATAGACTACGGTGTACCGCCCATTATTAGGCAGACAGACCTTTAATTTCTGATTGCTGTCTCAGTGGTATAAAAAAACACATTTATTATTGAATTTGAAAGAAACTTGCCTTATTGTCACTTACCACCAGGTAAAAAAAAAAGCCGGGCGTATCTGATTTGAAAAAAAACTTAACCTACGTCTCATGAATAGGTAAGCATACATTGTTACCTAGGTACTAGCAGGAATCGAATTCGGGAGTGCAGAGCTAACCTTATAACCCAGACCATGAATACGTAATTTCAACAACAACATTTCATTATTGTCACTCAAATTATCCTGAAGGGAGCACGCTGAATAAATTTACACCAAAGGATAAAATAATAAGAACCGATTCAATCGTCAACTTGATGAAAGGGAAAATCCATTTGCTCACCATTTTTCTCTGTATTATCGTACCTACTTCCTTTGCAGTCGCACAACTTTTCCTTAGAAATATAAAGGGGTTGCCAACCGTTCGGAGACGAAAAGGTTCCGTACTCCTGGGACGGGGGTAACAATGAGCGCAGCATAATGAAACTTTGTGCCGGTAGCGATTCCCATAAATCGTTTATTGCTCATCGGCTCTTTAAAGCAACGAATTACGAGATTCCCTCTCGAGGATCAATATTGATTATTAATTAAAATATATAACCCCGCCGGTCGTTCCTGGAAGCTGTTTGGTTAAATTGGTCGGGTAAATACAAAGTGGGGCTTCAATAACTCTTACACGCCTACTCTTTAATTATTGATTATACGAGTAAGCGAGTACGCGAAATACGCGAATCAAAGACAACCTCCTACTTTCCTATTCGGTAAAGTTATCAATGACTAGCGGACCGCTCGCGACTTCGTCCGCGTGGACCCCGTACCCCGTGACGAAATTTTGGAAATATTATATAGCCTATGTCACCCGGAGGTAGTGTAGCTTCCCAACGGTGAAAGAATTTTTCATATCGGAGCCTATTCAATCCAAACAAACAAACAATCAAATATTTCCTTTGTATAATATTAGTATAGAAAAGGCATATCATCATCAGCTTATAATCGTTCTATTCTAGAGTACATGCCATCCCACATGGACAATAGCACGTGGGGAGACTGGGCTATAAGGCTGCTTTGAATTTAAGCGTTTAGAGCAGGACCAACATGGTTCAAGTTACACTTGAAACAGACTATTTATTAGTAACGACCAGGGTATTCTGGCCTACGTACGACAAACAGACCGCAGCCCTGCGTGTGTCTCAATAGTGTAGACTCTATATGTGAATCAAGGGACAGCATATATAACATGATCCATCTCGGTGCCCCAACGTCCTGCTAAATTGAAAGCGCCCTAACCCTCCACGCTGGTTGGTGGGTTTTAACGAATGATATCTTACGACAACAACCGGGACGCTTTACGTGCCTTAAGTAGCACGGAGAAGCTCAAGATGTTTTTAATTTGGTCACCCATCCAGTGACAGGGCATTGCGGAAGTTGCTTAACGACGATCGCCAAACAAGAGCTCCACAAAGGCATATCGGTACCTTTGATTATATTATACATGCGAGCGGATTTTGAGATGCGCTTGTACCCAATAATATTATAATTATTGCATTAGCGTCTAGTAAGTGAGCCGCTAAAATTAGGCCTAAAGGCACAATTTCACTTCAGTCGGAATAGGTCGTGTACGTACTCGTCTGTTGCGAAGCGACCGAGACGTCAATGCGCGTCAGTTAAGTAGGACTATTATTTTAAAGATAAAGATAATAGTCAATAGTCAAAATATATTTATTCAATAAACTCAATTAATAAGTACTTTGAAACGTCCAAATATTTTTTAACCTACCCATTCAGGACATCATTTTTTAACTGTGGCAAAGAACGGGCGCAAGAAACCACAGCGCACAGAAGCAACGACATTTACAAAATATATATATATATATATTATATGTCGTTACCAGGTCACAAAATAAAAAATATGAATTTGAATGTAAATAGTTTAATTAAATATGGTGCTTTATATAAATTAATTATAGACAATTAGAAATAGCTGTTGGAGTACTTGGAGCATTTCAGACACAAGCTGTTTTGTCTTCTGTATAATCTGACACTTTATACATATTATAATTTTTATAAAGCTTTATATTTTTTATAAAGCTTTTCTTTGATTTTCATTTTAAATTTATCAAGATCTAATTTCTGAATATCATTTGGTAGGGTAAAACAGGTAGTAACTGGCCACCTTAGGCATTTTGTCGGTTTGTATGAACTTTCAATACTGAAAAATAAGCGTTAAATTAAAATATTATATAACAAATTATAGAGAATTTTCTTCCAAAGGTAGGTAAATAGTTTAAAAGGAAGTAAAACAATAACTAGACAAAAATATTTTATTTAAAAAGAAAAAAGGCACTTTTTCGTAGTAACTGGCCACAATAAATTAGTTACTGGCACTTCTTTATCTAGTTACTGGCCAGTGTCAAATTGACTTTGATTAAACCTTTTTATAGGCCTATCTAGATCCTAAATGTATCTAGATAGATAAAATTGTTCATTAACAATAACAAAAATCTAATTTTCTTTAGGTATTTACCTGTATACTGTCTTTAATAAACTTAGAAACTAATAAACCTTTAACCGCCTCTGTGGTCTAGTGGCTAAGCCACCGGTTTCAGACCCAGAGGTCCCGGGTTCGATTCCCAGCGGAGGGTACATCATTGTGTGCTCGGTTTGGTTGGTGGTAGGGCTGCTAAGTCCGCCTGGCTAGCTACCACCATCTTATCTAAGTCTGTCGCCATAACAACGATGTTTATGAAATTTGCAGGTACACTTAAAACAACTTTATCGGGTATTCGCTTATAAGGATAAATAATCATAGGTTGATACACCAACCCAGAAGCAGAAAAAATGAACATAACGGTGATGTTATCTTTAGGTGAACCCTTTTCAACTTGGTAAACATTTTTACTCCCTCTTTCTGCCAGCACTTTTCCAGTTTTGGGACACAGGTTGAAACCAGTTTCATCACCATTGAAAACTCGTGTGAGGTCTGAAATGACTTCGGCAAGATCATTTTTCTCTATCTAGACTGAGATTTCCTGAAACCAGTTGCATACGTCTGCTTGCGATACACATGCACTGGCATTTGTAACTCCTTCGGAACTACGGACAGCTATAACAGGATGCCGTCTTAGAAAAGCTTTAAACCATGCTTCTCCCGGTTTTTGTTCACGGAAAGGATTGGGTTTAGGATTTTTTAGGAGGAAGTCTTGTACATCTCGTTGGATGTCTTCTTTTTTAAGAGGAAACCCACGCTTCGCCAATGCTATAATTTGATCACATATCGCGGTTTCTTCTTTTTCTGTTAGAACTGTATTGGAACCGGATTTAAATTTTGTGTGAGGATTCGACAGTTTGAATTGGATACTACTTCTAGGCACTCCAAAAGTTTTACTTGCCTGCCTTACAGAACCTTCTTTATTGTGGACATAACAAAGAGCTTTATCAATGGTTTCTTTACTGTATTGTCTTTTTTTGGCATATTTGGATTGGCGCACCTGAAAATAAAATAAGGAATTAAAAACCAGTTACTGGCAACCAACATTTAGTAACTAGTCACCTATGCCAGTTACTAGAAAAAGTCGTTTAATTTTGCTGATACTTTTTTTTTAGAGTAATAGAACCTTTTACCTTATGAATACGGCTTAATTTTGTAGAAATAAGCACGGGATTAAAATGTAGTAACTGGCATGGCCCGGCCAGTTACTTAAAAAATGGAATATTGAAATTCAGTTACTGGCTTCCCCCTCTAATCTGGCTTTATTTAAATGCAATATAACCAAATGGCTTAAATAAACTAAACTTACCTTACTCCCAACTTATATACACAACACAAACAGTAGATTGACGTAAAAACACTGAAAACTTTTATATTTTGATGAGGCACTCCGTTAACAATTTGACATGGAACCACTGTTCAACTCGAGTTGACGCCGCCAAATGCCAGAAAATAACCTCGAAAGTTTTTAGTATAGCCTCAAAAAAGGGTACTAAAACTTTAGCTAAATAAACAAACGTTTCACGGGTTATCTCAAAGATGTCGCTCTGTGTCGTAAAAGCTTTTTATAAGGGACCAAAATTCATAGTGGCCAATTATTGGAAATGGCCAGTTTTACCACGTTTTACCCTACTTTGTTGTATAATCGTACACACAGACCCTTAAAAGAATTATTTAAACTACGTATAAATAAAAAAAAGATGTGTCACTCACATATACATAAGCATAACTTAGTTTTTTATAATTTATTTACAATCACACGTAAACAATGCTCTCACTTACAATTACAACTGTTTAACAAAATATGTATATTACACACACACTTATGTGTAAAGTATGTCTTAGTTATTTACAGATTATTCTATTACAATCACTTACATTTGTCTAACCCACAGTTAACCAAATTAAAAAATATTCCAGATTCACACAGTCACGTCTTGGCTTTCTACAAACTATTTACATACACACGTACACACATGCCATACAAACAACTATTTATAATTAAAACAAAAACCAAAATACACAGTCTATCGAGCAGCCTTAGTACTAAGGTTTACGATAATTCATATACGACTGTTGCTTTGTATATTTTTGCGAAAATAAAAAATAATTTCTCTAATCATGCAATACTAAAGAGCAAAAGTTTACTATTTATTAAAAGAGGGCACTCCTAGTGATATTGCAACTATGCTAGACGATTTAACGGTTTCTGTCGACTTTAGATGTAAACCGGAGGACTGCAGAAATATTCTTTCTGTGAACAATGATGGTCTTAAAATAATTACACAGAATATACGGAGTATTTCCGCTAATATGAGTGGTCTCCAGTCCTTACTCTGTAGTATTTCCATTCAACAGGATGTAATTATACTCACTGAATGTTGGCTATCTCGTAATCCCAACATTCCCTTACTGGATGGTTACAACGGTCTCCAGTCCTTACTCTGTAGTATTTCCATTGAACAGGATGTAATTATACTCACTGAATGTTGGCTATCTCGTAATCCCAACATTCCCTTACTGGATGGTTACAACCATTATTTAACTAATAGACGAATAAATCAGAATGATGGAATAGTTGTTTACATAAGGAGATCTATGAGTGATATTGTAGTAACTGAGCCTGATTTTATGAATGCAAATTGTCTACTTGTAAAAATCAGTAATAATACGTGTGTCCTGGCAATATATAGACCACCTTCTTTCAAAGATATTGCAAATTTTCTGAGCTCTTTGGACCAAATTCTATCTAGTTGTTCTCGGTACACCGATTGCATACTAATCGGAGATATCAACATAGACATATCTGACTGTAATAGTGATAGAAACTCTGCTGACTATTTGACTCTTATTGCAAGTCATGGTCTTCTACCTGCCCACTCTAAAATAACGCATGGCAAAACATCCCTAGATCATGTTATTATAAGAACCAAACTTAAAGCTACTACAATAGTACTAGATTCGACTGTCACTGATCACAACGCGGTAATATTGTCATTGGAAAAAATTAAAATCAATAACTCTGTTTGCAGGAAAACTAAAATTGTTTATTTGACCTTGGACAAAAATGTTAAAAACATTGATTTTTCTCATATTGATAAATGTACAGATACAAACGATGCTTTTGAGTACTTTGTTAATTCTTTGACTAGAAGTTTACATGCTAGTTCCTCTAATTACACCGTGCCACATCGCTTAAAAATTCTCAAACCTTGGATTACCCCTGGTTTACTCCGTTGCATCAGGAACAGGGACAGAATGTATAAAAAAACAGTACGACACCCGAATAATGAAATACTTAAGACTACGTACAAAAGATATCGTAATTTTTGCAATGGCCTACTCAAAACGCTTAAAAGACAATATGACTCACACTACCAAGAGTAACTCTTCCGCTAGTGATTTACTAAAATTTGGAACATCTCCTGAAGATTCAGTCAACAAAGTCAATAACTTTTTTGTTAATATTGGTAAAGATCTGGCGGATAAAGTTTTAAAGTTTAAAGACACCCACAAGATCGACGTAGGTTCCGAGAGCTCCTTCTGTGGTTCTTTTGTTTTCCTAGAAACTGATGAACTTGAAGTAGAGCGTTTGATCAATTCTTTGCGGAATGATTGTGCGGTTGGTATTGATCGTATTTCGTCTCACTTCCTTAAAACGTATAAAATTATTTTGATACCTCCATTAACATATATTATTAATTTATGCATAACTACTGGTGTATTTCCAGATATTCTTAAAAAAGCTCTGATTCATCCAATATATAAGTCTGGGGAAAGAAACCGTGTCATTAATTACCGACCAATATCAGTTTTACCGGCACTATCTAAAATCGTGGAAAAAATAATGAACAACCGCCTTATAACATATCTCGAGAATAATAATCTACTCTCTATTTGTCAATACGGTTTTAGAAATAAACGATCCACAAACGACGCTGTCCATGTTTTAACAAATCATATAGTGCATTCTATCGATAAAGGTAATAAGTGTATCGCGGTATTTCTAGATCTCGCTAAAGCCTTTGACACGGTCTCAATTCCCAAACTTCTTACTAAGCTTGAAAAGCTTGGAATTAGAAACAACAAGCTTAATCTATTTCGCAGTTACCTTACCAATCGCGCTCAATCCGTGAAGATAGACGACTTCACTAGCACTGCTCTTTCGATAGAGTATGGAGTTCCTCAGGGAAGTATACTGGGGCCTACCCTTTTTTTAGTGTATGCCAATAATATGTGCAAAGTTAATCTGACACATGGAAGAATGGTGGCTTTTGCCGATGATACAGCTCTGGTATTTTCTGCAAATACATGGGAACAGACTTTTCTTGCTGCACAAAATGGTTTTACTAAGGTGATGAGATGGCTCGCCGATAACACCTTGTCCCTAAACGTAGAAAAAACAAAATACCTAACTTTTAGTATCAAACACAATCCGGCTGACTCCAACCAACATTACATTGCTGCTCATAATCATCTTAGTGACACTAATATTCTCTGCGACTGCCCAAGGATTGTTAAAGCTGTGTCAATAAAATACTTAGGCGTATTGCTTGACGAAAGGCTTTCATTTGTGCCACCTATTGAACTACTGTCAAAAAGAGTTAACAAACTTATTTACATCTTTAAACATCTTAGACACGTTGAGGAATCTAGTACCCTAAAGATGGTATATTACGCTCTATGCCAGTCCTTATTGGGTTACTGCATATCATCATGGGGAGGGGCTTATAAGACTCACTTATTAAGACTGGAACGTGCACAGCGAGCTGTACTGAAAGTTAGCACTTTCAAACCCTTTCGTTTCCCAACAAAAGATCTTTACGAGCACTGCGAGGTGTTGACGGTGCGTCAACTTTTCATTTTGCAATTATTTTAAGACAACACTCTGATATTGCACTGATAAACCCTCCAAAACGTAACCGCTCTATACGTATTAAAAAGGTCCCCAATTCAAATATCTCCAGGACTTCTTTTAGTAAAAAATTCTATTACTTTTTGGGTCCTTTCTTATATAATAAAATTAATGGTAAATTAACAATTGACTCTAAAAATAAATACGCTTGTAAAAAGGTTGTCACTGATTGGCTTTTAAATTTAAGTTACGATGAAACAGAGAAACTTCTTCTACCGATGCGCTGATCTTAGCAATTATTATTTATAAACCTTATATTAATTATAAAAATTACTAAGGAATTTACTCACACATGCTAACACACACATACATACATACACACACAATCACACAACACACACACACCCTCACACACACACACACACACGCACGCACGCACGCACACACACACACACACACACACACACACACACACTTGTTTAGCACATATTTTAGTTTCTTTATTACTAATATCTAAATTGTTAACCAAAAAAATAATCATGTTTAAACTATTTACAAAACTTAATTGATTATTTACTGCATAACTATACGAATTATGAATATTACAGCTTAATTGTGTTAAAAATCCAGAAGGATAGTATTCAACTTAGTATTAGCATAATTTTGTGAACTACTTACTACCTATCTGTTAAGCTGTAACACGGAAGGTCGCTGGTATTTATAGCGCAGGGTTTCCTAACATAAGTACCAGCAGCTATATAACAATGTTTAATATTGTTCAATTATCGTTGTCAAATGTTACGAACCTAATTGTTTTTGTGAAATAAATACATTTATTATTATTATTATTATTATTTATTTTATGGAACCTAGTATAAGGTACTGTTAATTTGTTCTTACTTCTATTGTTTAATTTGTGAATATCACTGTTTTTTGAAAACATTTCAATATTTTTATGAACATACATCAGATTTTCATAAATGTATTGTGATGCAACTGTCATTATACTTATATCCTTAAATCTCTCTCTGAGAGAGTCACCAGCCTGTAGGTTATAATATATTGCTCGAATAGCCCTCTTCTGCAGCACAAAGATAGTTTAAATGTCGGCGGCAGCATTTCCCCACAGTAAAATGCCGTACGACATTACACTATGAAAGTAACTGAAATAAACTAATATAGCTGTTCAAACAAATAAAGATACTTTATTTGTTTGAACACGTGTATAAAAAGATATTAAAATTTCATCACCAGCCTGTAGGTTATAATATATTGCTCGAATAGCCCTCTTCTGCAGCACAAAGATAGTTTAAATGTCGGCGGCAGCATTTCCCCACAGTAAAATGCCGTACGACATTACACTATGAAAGTAACTGAAATAAACTAATATAGCTGTTCAAACAAATAAAGATACTTTATTTGTTTGAACACGTGTATAAAAAGATATTAAAATTAATCGTTGCTTCAACATGCCATACCATAATCGGTGTACAAATTAAATATATTTTTTTAATAATCTATGCTTCTTAACAAAATCAAAATATTAATACATTATAATTACATTTTTTTAAACAATATAAAAATAATGTTAAATAATAGATATGTCAATAATATTAAATTGTATAAAATCAAAAAATTATAGAAAATAAAAGATATAACAACAATAAAATTTCACTAAATCACAAAGTATCATTAAAAACATCTGATATGGTGTAATACCATTTTTCGCAAAGTATTTATTTTATTTTATTTTTAAATTGATTAAAATTCAATTCTTTAAACTTCACAGGTATTTTGTTGTAAATTCTAGGGGCCATACAAAATATGCTTTTCGCCCGAGGCATACAAAGGCGACTGTTGTCTTGACGGTTACGTTCGACAATATCCGCCATACGCACGAAAAAATCAGGATTCGATTTACAAAAAGAGCAACTTCCAAAATATACATAGACGGAAGCGTTAGAAGCTTATGTTTTAAAAAATAAGGTTGGCAACTTTCTGTGATTTTGATTGACTACAAGTAGGCGCATGCCGTATCTTTCCTATATGTTTTAATCTAAGTTGTAACATCATTGCTTGTACCGCGATGCTTCGTCTAGACATGTATAGTCAAAGATCGGTACTTCTTATTGCGATCAAAAGCTGAGGCGGGGTCCTGTTTGACTTTTTTGTCTTTTCTATGTTTGTTATTTATTTATTACTAGTAGATCCTCAGAACCTTAGATGAATGATTGGTCTCGCTGCGCTCGTCTAGATACCGCGCTACCTATAAACCACAGCTCCTTATATGCGGCAACTCATTATTGTAGTGTGTTTATGACAATATGCAAGGATGCTATAGTGTGCGTGAAAAATTTGTTGCCAGCTGCTCAACTGTTACCCGAGTTAATGGGAAAAATATTTTTGGTGTGATGTATTTGTTAAGTTGCTGGTTATAAATGTAGCTCAGAAAATATTTAAAAATTAACAATTAAAAGCGAATATGTATCAATATAATTGTATATATTATTATGTAGGTTAGACGTAGGTTTCTTCTGTAGTAAAATGGTAGGTATGTATAGCAATGATTAGACCTCATTTTATAGTAGTTTATTTATTTTCATGTAATATTTACAAATTGGAAAAATGTGGAAAACAAGGTTTTACCAAAATAGTGCTTTCCTTTTCTATTCTACCAAACTTTTTCATATATTATTTAGTACCTAAAGCGACTAACGGACTAATGACTGCACATACATCCTACAGCATAGAGCGGCGATGGGCTCATCAAAATAATACTACCAACCCCTCACTTCCCTTCGGTGTCGTAAATGGCGACTAACAGACTAAAGACTGCACATACATCCAACAGCATAGAGCAATTATGGGCTCATCAAAATAATACTACCAACCCCTTACTTTTCTTCGATGTCGTAAAAGGGGACTAACGGACTAAAGACTGCACATACATCCAACAGCATAGAGCGGTGATGGGCTCATCAAAATAATACTACCAACCCCTCCCTTCCATTGGGTCTCGTAAAAGGGGACTAACGGACTAAAGACTGCACATACATCCATACTTGAGTCAATCAGCTGATTGCGCATTTTGTATAGAGAAAAATAATAAACTTTTGGCCCATGTTCCTTAAGGAAAGTTGTTCAGTATCATCGGTAGAATCCCCTAAATATAGTGTCAGCTAACATTTTTACACCTTATTATAGATTACAAATATAAGTAAACGTGAAATAACATAGAACTAGGTTAAGTATACCTATAGTAACTTTGTAAGACAAATGGAATAGGTTACTTAAATAATAAAAGACAATAAAAATAAATTCGCATAATATAAATCTCAACCACGGGGATTTTATTCTTGTATATGCGGCAACACTGAATGGCGTTTATTGTTCATATTATATTACGATGATATTTCGAAATTATACGATACTTACTGATGGTATGTGATCCCAGTGTCCTTCTTATTTTTAGAAGTATTATTTTTACACAGTTTTACTACGCAAACTGGCATTTTAGTTTGAATTAAGCCCAAAATTGAATAAAACATTCGGTACGTACACTTTACCCACAGCTGTCAGTGTCACTGGCTCGGGTACGCCGAATTCGGCGTAGTATTTGTTGCCGCATTTGACAAGTACGACGGAGGTATCTAGTCGAGCGCAGCGAGACCAATCATTCATAGGCTCAGAACAATAACTAAAGCATTATTGTTCTGAGAGTAGACCCGACACACGTTGTCCTGTCCAAATATCAATGACAACTCAACTGACAGGAAAAAGATAGATGACGCGAAGAAGAAGTAAGAAAACTGCAAAAAGTTTTTAGCAACCAATTAATGTTAAATAAAGTCTAGCCAACGAAAGCTGATCCTGGAAAAACGCGGCAATTTCAAAAAAATCATGACAGGGTAACACAATGTCACTCACACAGCTGCAATTTTCTCGGAAAAATTTCAATTTGATACACGACATGACACCTCAGATTGACAGAGACAAAGTGTTGCCAATCAAATAACTACGAGGTACAGTTTTCGTTGGCCAGACTCTACCTATATTGTACGACGTCTTTTTATGTATAAATATTTTTTTAAGGATTTTTCTATTTTTTTTTACCGTTTTATCTTCCCTGAACTTTCACAAATATTTCAAGATCAAAATTAGTCAAATCGGTTCGGTCATTCTCAAGTTTTTGCGAGACAAACGAACAGAAATTAATTTTTATATAAATATATTTTTTGTGTGTCAATCAATGTTTCTCTCTCTCTCTTAATTATTTTAGCTAGCGAGCTTATTTGCGGGGGTTCGGAGTGTTCAATACAGCCCCGCAATTGCATCTCGTTAGGGGAAGTCGTACGTAAATCAGGCATGCAACGATTGTAAGTGAACGTAGCGGTGCCCCATTGAGGTAGCATAACTAGAGCAGCCATTCCATACAAAACATGTGCTAAGCTAGATGGCATCGGGTAGGTGAGGTACATACGGCATCAAGGTGTCCATTCGAGGTAGACAGTTCGTTGTGGTTGGTTCGCCGAGACATTGAGGAGCTCGGTGGCGCAGCTGCTAGCGCGTTTGGTTTGCGATCTTGTCAGCAAAGCTACTTTCGCAATGTCGGGTCGCTGGATGGGTGACCAAATTAAAAACATTTTGAGTTTTTCCGTGCTTTGGAAGGCACGTAATACCGTTGGTTCCCGGTTGTCGTCGAAAGATAGCAGTCGTTAAAACCCACCAACCCGCATTGGGCAAGCGTGGTGAGCAATCTATTCATTTTTTTTTATTTATGGGCGGTTGTCCATGTGGGAAGGGCTGTGCCAGCAGTGGGACGATTATAGGCTTATGATGATGATGATGACGCCCGGGACGTCGTCGTGGGTAGTGAGCAGGCTTGCTAGACCAAATTTATAAAATTACCGTACATGGCCTGGCGAAGGAATTTGCTGGGAAATTTAACATTTATTGAAGAAATTTCACTTATATTCTAATGAAAAACGATTATATTTATCAAAATTAGTTCGAATATAAATAATTATGGCCCTCATACAAGGAAAAAGAGTGTGCGCCAGCCCAGTGTCCGTCGTCTAGCGCCTACTCTTTGTTGATTTGAGTTTGCAAATCAATAAATAACTAAATAATATGCAAGGCTTCAAAAGTACTGAACCATTCATATTTCGGTATTTTTGTCATACCGAACACCGAACACGCAGTTGAAATACCGAACAGTTCGTTAAAAAACCGAACACCTGGCAAGCCTGGTAGTGAGTGGCCTTATGGCGATTACCACATAACCCGCGTTACCCAGTCAACCAACAAAAGAGGACTAGCGGGGCTTTGTTGTCAGGCGTTTGCTGCCGATGGACGTAACTCAAGGCGCAAAAACCTGCTTCACGACACGTCTCTAGTTATAATACCTCAATGGATGCCCCCAGCCGGGACCGCCACCCCTACTCGTAACCACCACCATAGCTGACACTCATCTAAATAGTGAAAGCTCGGGCGCTACCTTTTATTTCTTGCAAGTTCCATTTACGTGTCATTTAGAAATAACGAGCTACAGGGCATGGCTTTACCCGAGATTCGGTCTATCGCGAATTGCCGAAGGAATTATGTATCATTATTCATCATCACCATTATAAATTACAGCCAGTAGGTACCACCACGGAATAGATAAAGAAGGTGTACTTAGCACTGCCTTCCTTTGTATGTACGCCACATAAGCCGGTCCTCTGTGCTGGCTATGAGTCTTAAGTAAGAGATAGAGATAGCCAGCTTGAACAGCTAGAGATACCTAGCTCCCTAGTAGTTGAGAAATCAGCTTAATCATCACATGACAAAAAATAAGTGCACTTTTTTTTGGGTCACTTGATTTTTACCTTACCTGATGTTTTTTTTTATAAAAGAAGGAGGCAAACGAATAGGCGGGTCACCTGATGGAGAGTAATCACCGCCGCCCATGGACACCAGCAAAACCAGTGGAATCGCAACCGCGTTGCCGTCCTTTAAGGAAGGAATAGGGTTATGGAAGGAAAAGGAATTGTGAGAGGGGGGGGGGGGGAGAGGTGGGCCTACGGAACCCTCACTGGCCGTACGAAACACAACAGCACCAAGTGCCATTATTTCACGCCGGATATTCGTGAGAGGGTTGTATTACGCCGGGCGAGCCGGCCCAATGCGTGCTGCAACGCAGCGTGGCTCGACCACTCAGTCAGTGTCACTCATTTCGCGCCACCCTGGAGTCACGTGTAGGGTCTCAAGGGTAAACCTACGGACGAGAGTAACTTTAACCACCAGTTATGTGATGTGATGATTAAGATGGTTTCTCAACTACTGATGTTCACTAAAACATTGATGTTATAGCGACATAGATAAGATAGTGATAGTCAATCAAGCAGAGTATGCCTATATATACTCCCCGCTGGATTGCGTATTCTGACTAGACTACAGACGCTGATAAAAAACAGCCTTTTCAATTTTCGAGCTTACCAACTAACTTTGTGCAAAAAATCGCGTCGATCAGTTGTAACGTTATGACATGAAATAAACGACAAACGAATACACTTTCACAGTCAAACGTTAGTTCGGATGTTGCTTCCGTGTCAACGCTTGTAGCGTTCGTCTGTACAGAATTCTTTTGAGATTTATCGTAATTGAATCTTATTTGCGCTTTCGCTGAAACAGAAATGTAGTAGGCGATTGTCTTACACAATGAATGATGTTTGTTTTGGCGAATAATTTGACCTAAGGCAACATAACGCAGCTATTCTTTTGCTTTTTCCCTATCGGCGTCTTCGAATGTGAACCGTCGAGATGTTTGGCTTACAAAAATGTCCGCCAGAATTGTTATAAATCTCCGTGAGTAGCGAAATTAAATCAAATTTCGGAGACGTCGCCTGTCGGGAATCAAGGGACTAAGGAACAAGGGATCGCTCTGTCACAAGCAGAGCAATGTACCGAGTAATACCGGTTTATTTATTGCCAGCGGTTAGAGCGAGCAATAAAAGAAGTGGTCATTCGTCAGACGCACTCTCGAGTCACAGGAATGTAATCAAGACATCAGTCAGTGCGCACTGGGCCTATCAGTCAAACCGCCAAAAACCGTGCTAAGACACTGTGAAAGAATGATTACATTTTTACGTTACACGAATGAGACTGGTTTGTCACAGAGCTGTTCGTATTGCATATAAAGTATCATAATATTATGTGGGCCGTAAGTGATATCGTGATATCCTTTCATGTAATGCTCTTCGATAAGAGCACTCGCATCAAGATCGCAACTATCTTTTTGTAACACAAACTTCTTTCTAATACGTTCGGTGATCTAGCTACTCGTAAGTTATAGGTAAAGCTTATGTAATATTTAGTTTAATTTTATATTGTTTTAGTTGTGTAAGACTATTTGGCTATTAATCTAAATAAATAAAAATCAATATCCTTTGAACGTATGTTAACGCATCACTTATAATGGCTGCACTTTTTTGTTACTTACCTACATTATTTTTTGTTGTAATTGCAATAAAATTGTCTTTGTTTGTAAGAAATAATCTTTTAAAAATTCGTTACAGGTTAAGAGTTGATCAGGCGGTCGAAGTCGTGGGCGGGACAATAGTATATAATAATTTAATTGTGCATAACACGACATAGAATCCACAGCCGTTTTGTCGAAATATCGCCTAATTTCAACACATGACAAGTCGCAGTCTGTCGAGCATTAGTTTATTTTTCCGTTCCAGTAATCCCGGCATAGCTTCACAAAGTATATATTTACCATGTGCTCCGTTCTTCGCTCCAACGTACATACTAAACTGGATAAGTATTCGGTTAACCCGAACCCCTGGTGTTTTCCCACGGTACATTCGGAGCCTCATATACTCATGGGTATCCATGCAGACCGCTAAACGCTCCCCATTTTTCTATAGTTGCGAGGAAAATTGCTGTCGTATTTCCGGCTCACATGTCCTTAAGCCCGAGACAACGAGATTATCCGCGGGGAAATAAAATGGAGACACGAGGATCATCAATCTAGCGATGCAATCCGGTGGATGGCGCTAATGTTATTGCTAGTTATCGGGAATCTTTAACTACCGAAATGATAAATACGAGGGCTGATTGTCGGCGGATGTTTCCGAGTTTCTTGGAAAGGTTTTATATTGCGTTACGTTCGGTTTGTGTGACCTTAACATATTTCGTGTAACGGTCTAAAAGCTTTATAACACCTACATCGTATTAATAAAAGTCCAGTAAAAGAAGTAATCATACCGAGCTTGCCAACTCTCCTAAATCTTGCGATAATTAATGTAATAAGATTGGCACCGTTTAGTATTGCGAAATCTATTGATCCAACAATAAGCATTTCATATATTCGATCTTGCATCTTATATTTGTAAACTTACATCAATGATAGTAAAATAAATGGTCGTTTTTAACCATTTGGTTTCCACTTCAGTCACTATGCCTCCTTCTTCTTTAAGTATCTCCAAAACCCTGAAATCTCAAGTCACAATACGAATCATTATCAAGAAGGACATTCGCATATCATTATTCCATTAGCATAAATCCTATTACATTTCATTATCATAAATCCTATCGGAGCGGAGTTTCTGAATCGTAATAGCAATGCGAAAGCAATAAAAGTAATTAAGAAGGAATAAGTAAAAGTTGGTGGCGGTATCACAGCCGCGGCCTACGGGACGCCGCGCCGCCATTACTGCGGTGGCCATACTGGCTACGAGACATGTGGCTAAGATTTCCCTGTACATATTTTATTACTCTAAGAGAAAATGAAGCATATGATATCTGTCAAATTCGAGTGGCCAATATTTTTATGTACATTTAATATTTGTGAGAAAAAATAAGACTACAAAAAGTTAGAAAGAAGCAAATGGAAAGATGTGGTTTCTGAATACCCCTACGGGAAATGGACGTTTTGTATAGGTATAATAATATACGTTATACCGGGTTCAAATCCCGGTAGGCGCAAATGGTTTGTGTGACGAGCACAATCGTTTGTGACAGAGTTAAGGATGTTTATTAGTATTTAAGTATGTTTATCCGTTATTCAGTCACCATAATTTAGGCTATGCCTTGTTTGAGCCTGAATTATTGGTGTAATAGGTGTGAAGATTTATTATTATTTATTTATACTTACTTTGTTATATTTTCCGAATATTGTGACAAGAACACAATCGAATCAATTAAGAAATGAATTATGTAGAATCTTTGGAAACTTGTTCTTGTACCAGACCAAGGTACAAAAGTTGGAAGCTTTTGTTTGAGATACAAAGGTGAAGCACATTTTCGTGATTCAATTGTGTTTGCTTTGACGATGATTATAAAAAAAACATGTTAAAGTTTTTATCAGACAACGATAATTTTGTGGAACACAAAAGTACTACCACTAAGATATTTGTTGCGTAACACGCTCTTGGTTTGAGTCATTACTTTATTAGGACATACAATATAGAATGCTATAAAATTAGATGAATTGATTTGATTGGCTTTCCGATTTTTTCGTCTGTTCAAGGTTGTATTCCCAATACGATGTACATTAGAAAATTATCTAAATCCTCTCAGGTCCAGACCCGTGTTGCGATACTTTTTCGTGCTTCTGATTTTTGATAAAAACTGACTTTACTTTTGTAAAATCTACGGAAAGAGTCATAATTAGGATGGTATTATGAAAAAATGCATATCACATGATATGGGTGTTCACGAGGATAAAGTGGTAGGCTGACCGCTTATATATAATGGTTATGTGTTCTGTGTATATAATAAATTATACATAGTTACAGTAACCGAGCAGCAAGAAACATGGTACCACCTCAAGCCGTGCTGATCAAACCACCTCGGAAGTTGTCTACTGGTAGGCAGTACCAAAATTAAGTTAAAGTTATAAAAGTATTCATAACTTACTAAATTATCGAGGACGATAGAGACGGGTTAAAACAGCAAGAACCCAAACTTTTAAAGCATTTTGTGGCCAAGCGATTTTTAATTTTATGGCTTTAACTGTAACTAACCTGTTTTGTGTCTTCATAAATAATTAAATAAATACAATTTTCTCTATGTAATTTAAAAAAGTCAGTATTTTATGTAAAAAAGTAAGTCAGTATACAACCGTATTAATAAGGATCAAAAAAAAATATTTCATATGACCTACCGAGCTTGCAAGCAAGAGCTAGTTTCGTGGCTTAAGTCTCTATCTTACGATGAGACTGAAAAACTCTTAAGATATAGCTTTTGATTATCATATGCTATTGGTTTACTTACCTACCCTCTCTCACACACACACATTCACAGACACACGCACACACACCCAACACACACACACACACACAAACGCGCGATTTTTCTTTATGCTGTTTATTATTATGTTTGTAAAAGATTATTTTAATTTAATTTATTTTTTGTTCTTATTGTTTTGTTCTTAATATTTGATTAGTTATACGTGAACATTATTAAATGTAAGTGTAACTTTTACCGAACTAAAATTATTAAATGTAATTGTGTGCTATGGAAGATTGGCTTCTTCTGGAACAGGTGTTGAGTACACTTAAAAGAAGAAGTCAACCCTAATTGTCTGTCAAACAAGTTTTGGTAAATGAAATAAAGATTTTTATTATTTTATTTTTTAAAATTCGTCTTACTTACGAAATCTAGACACAGTTCTGTTTTAAGAAAACTATAGAAACTCAGTTTTGTTAGAAGTGTGTCTAGAGTTTATTCATAAATCTCGTACACTATTCCTGTTTATTGTAATTCCCGATACCAATGTCCTTAAGAAACAACGATTAAGTGAGTCCTTAGGAAATAAGTTCACAGTTCAACTTTAAGTCTAACCTGGCTATTTTGGGGACACTCAAACCTTTTTTAAACCTATTTCATCGTTGTGCCACTCAAACACTTACTCTCAAAATTCACTAATTCTTTTGAGGAAAATTGTGCTTGGTAATTGGCTCGGATAAAGAATAGACGGTTCAAAGATAAGTCCGTCATGCAAGGGCACCCTGTTAATAGCGAAAGTACTTGAAGGGCGCCGGCGGTCTTATCTCCGCCTCGACGCCGACTGCCGACTCACATTTAATTGTACAAGTTTTATTGCAGCTCTAATTGCAATATCGGAACAGGGAATGGATATCTATACTTAAAGGATGGACTAATTAGCGCTGCGATGCTGTACGATAGAAATCGCTTTATTAGTTAGCTTTAGAAATGAGAATAGCATTTGAAGATGACGACTGGCCTTGCGGGTGGATCACCTGAACGCCGAACTATACTTGTTTATGCTTGCAAAATGGTTTGAGTCAATTCGTCGTTTTTAAGAACTTTTTGAATTATAATTATAAAAGGAATGAATAATAGCAAATAACAAATTATATTAATAATAAATAATAATTTCTTGTATTTCTAAAAACATTAACAAATGAAATAAAATTTCATTTACGGATGCGTAAAATTACTGTGACCTATGGATATAACTTAAAAAAGTATGGAAGCTTAACCCCTTGTCTGTGACGAAGACTCCTAGAGGTTGCTAACAATTTAATTTCTATTGTATCTGGTACAGTCTACAGCCTACGAAAAGAAGTTCATTATGTTACTTCACTATAGTTTGCTCCGCAAGGAGTCATATCTAACACGGGCATTGTAATGCATTGATAATATCCGTAGACTAATTTAACGGATCATTGACTCCTTTCTGATCACGCTAAAGCCATAGCGAGTATATAAAAGCATAAATTTAAAAACGTAGTGTAAGAAGGCCATTGGTTCATATAGCGGGGCAACATCCCGGGGAACAATTCAATTTACTTTTATAGCCAACGCTGATCCCTCCCGTGGATCAGGTCTTGGGAACTAATCATCGCATCTACGCCTTGATTCGTTATCTGTTCCTTTTGAAACGACTGCCTTAAATCCCAATACGCGGCTGTAAAACACCGCTTTTTTTTCTTTGAAAATTAAAATCGTCCCGGAGAGGATGAATACTTTTTAGGTGAGTTCGAAACGAGTCCACGAAGGTTTGCGAGGGAAACTTTACGATTTTATTTGTGCATTACTGATTTTTGAATTATAACTTGGCGAAAAAATGTCATAATAATAAATATAAACTTAAAAATTTATTATTGATGGTACCTAGTAATTAAATAATCGAAAACAAATCCGATTTAAAGCCCACTACGAAAGTTTCATTCAAACAAATTAGACTTAAAAAGACCTGTAGAATAGAATAAAAAAATCTCTTGTCATCTGGCATAGTAACTATAAGACCCGATTTCACAAATATCAAAATTACACGAGAATAGATACCCGAGTATAAATTTACTCCCTAGATTAATCATACGTATAACTTGTATATCATTTCACCACGTTAATGTAAGAATAAGTTACTGTCGCATAGTTACTCTGTGCTATTGAACGAACATTATGCGGATCGAACGAATGAGCGTATTAACCACCGAAGTATACGAGAGCGAGTACGAGAGCTAAGGTGCTTTACACTTTTTTTTTGGCGTAACATTTTTTGTTTGACGTGACGTTTCTGAGGATGGCATCATAAAAAAAAAATGTTATTGTTATTCTTCTAATTAATTTGTTCTTCTCATGAACCATCTTAGGCGTGAGCCTAAATAATCTTCATCACTGCTATCAGATTCGTCAATTAACACTCTCAAACGACGCGCCACTTTTAGGTTACAATATTAATTTGAAGGCTGCTTCAAATGACATTAGTGACATTTATTCTAAGAATACGGGCTAACTCAACCAAACCAAACCAAATAAACAAAATTGGCGGTATAAGAATTTACTCTAATGCAGTGACTTTATCATTATGTTAAGCGTTGGTGAAACGTAAAGTTCATTTACACGCGAGTAAATAAGGATTTATTCTTAGAATAAGACATAAACTACTTTGGTTAAATACACCCTTACTGTTACAGGTATTTAAACTATCCATATAGTCAAATACGGTAATTAATATTAATAAATAAATAAACTTTCCTACACGCACACCAATTATCTAGCCCAAGAGAAGCTTCGTTATGAAACTCATTAAATGGTTACTAGACTACGGATAAACATACTTAAAATACTTAAATACATACTTATTATACATAGAAAACACCTAGCCCAAGACAATTTAGAAAAATGATAATTTCTAAATTGACCCGACCGGGGATCGAATCCGGGACCTCAGAGATGGCGACATTATGAAAACCGGTGTACAAACCACTCGACCAAGGAGGTCGTCAAAAATAATATTCTTTAAAATACCTAAGTCTCAATTTTAAACAGTTTCTGTGTTGTATGAGCGTGTTAGAAAGTAGAGTAAAGAGTTGACTAAAGATAAGATAAGATAACCAAGTAAATAAACTATTATAGTAAATGAGAGTTTAATATAGCTGGGGCTGTAATCCCTGTCTGTATATACTAAAAAACAGGCAATGAATTACTTAATAAAAACATGTTTCAAAATCCATGTAACAAATAATTTATTTATGAAACAAAATAAAAACTAGATTACATAATGTCATTTAAAGTTGATTTATCAAAGACTACACAGGAACTGTAGATAGGCAAACAAACATACTAAATTATTTTTACAACAGTGTTAAAACAATTTAACATCACATATATCGCAAGGTACTTTTAGCGATGATTACCAAATTATATCTTTTAATTCGTTATATGATAATACAATAAAGATGATGGGAATAATAATTTGCTATACATTATGCGTAATATGTTTACATGTAGGACTCCAACACAATACATACCTAACACACAACAACAATTATACACACAAAAATAATAAAAAGGGTACTATTGAAAACAATTACTTAACTTCACATGATGTAGCTGCCTGTAGATAATAATTAACTGCCTATGCAAAGGCCTACTTTCCCTTATATACCCCCATAGTCCTACTTTAAGATGAACAGATTATCAAACGGTTGGTATTGGTAGTGCTGGCATCAACCAATCACAATAATTTATATTTTCAACAACACTAATGTACATAAACAAAGCACAGTTATTGAAAAACTGTTTTGAAATAGGTCAAGATTATTGTAACAACTATATCAAGCATGAAACTATTGATTTGATTCAATAATTACAATAATAAATTATTCAGTATCACTGACCAATCACAGACGATGTCACATTTTAAGCATTATTATTGTACTAACACAAAATACAATTATTGAAAACGGTTTTCAAAATAGAACAACTTAGGGTAAGCAGTACAATGATTGGCCATCTAAGGAGAACATTGACTTTGAACATTTCTCCTTTTGAATGAAGGTCCAGAATCGTTACGCGTGGGCTGTTATTATAATCAGTAAGAAACTGAGTATTTGAATACATTAAAATTTAAATCATATTTCAACTCATTTTCAACTTTAACGTAATAAATATAAAAAATATGCCTAAAACACAATCATTGGCCATTGGAGTATAGCAATTGGCATATCAAAAGTATATTGATTGGCAGGTCAATCACTATACTTTGTATTTATTGTCACTGCCAATATTTATACCGTATTTGGGCCAATCACAATACAAATTTATTGTATTATACGTTAGTGACGTGCAGGGCTTTATCGAGCTTTCGTAAATATTATGTAGTTAAAAAAGTACCTATCTCATACATAGTATAGGCAACAGCATATCAAGTCATCAAAACTGACTAAGGTAAGTAGATAGATTTCTCAATTGATATTGAACTCTGAACGTTGGATTTGAGTTGAAAATCCATCTAAAATAATTTACATTTTGGGGAAGTCAAATGCACTGTTGCCTGTACAACATTATTACAAAATACCTTTTCGATAAGACATTTAGCAATAGTGTGAAGTAAAATATTACGCAAAAATATCTCAGTACCTACCAAGGTTGCATTTATATAGATTACTAGATGACCCATGCCTACTTCGCTGGGCGTCAAACAATTTAAAATATTATTTATCACAATCAAATAATGCCTATGCAACTCAGAATTAATGTAGCTTTCTACTCTTGAAAGAATTTTTAAAATCGGTTCTGTAGTTCCCGAGATTACTTCATACAAACAAAGTCACAAACTTACAAACCTCTTTATAATATTAGTAGGTATAGATTTAATATCGACCTCGGTACATCACTAAGAAATTTAAGATCTCCTTGTATAATTATTGGCATATGTTAGGTCTGGATAGCGTTAAATTATAAAATCTTTGATTCTGTTATTTAATTTAAAAGTTGATTAATTGTTTAACTGATTTTGGAAACGTATTTTTGTTAAATATGCTTGCTTGAGACAAACTTGTGTTCATTTCCGCTTTTAGTTGTTAAGTTGACTTGATTTATGAAAGCCAATCAGATGCGTTGACCGATCGGGGCGTCGTCCAATCACAGCCCACCGCGTGAGGTGGGGTGATCGGACGAAGCATTCGGAGCGGGCGGGCAGTCTTGGTTGGGTTTCAAACGAAATAACACGTGTGTCACGAATTACGAAAATTGTGAAACTATTGTTCTTTTGCCATAAATTGTGAAGTGATAAAAAGTTTTACGGAGTTAAATTTTCCCTGACCTAACTCAATAGGTCAGAAGTGGGATAAACGAGAAAATTTTACATTTTCTTACGTCCACCGCTCGGAAAAACGTAAGTAGTGCTTTATTCTAAACCATAATTTTAAAAAAACCATGTCGCGTAGCAATGAGGAATGCTGCCGCCCCTCTCCCCTTTTGGGTATCGTTGAAGGCGACTGGCGGACTAGGGACTGCAAATGCGTTCAACAGCATGAAGCGGCGATGGGCTTTCCGCCTGTCGCGCTGGGCGCGTGTGCAGTCTCTGCTTGGTGGGGGGTGGGCTGTGGCAGTGGGCTGCTTTTGCGGTCCTCATAGCCTGGTCTCTGACTAACCCTTCAGGGATGGTAGTCTTGATTGTATGTATGCACTACTGATTATTGTGTACCTTAAGAAAATTAGAACCATTAAAGGAACTGTTTCAACAGCTACTAATAGGAAACTTTTTTTTAGTTTTTTTAGTTTTCCCTTATTTTTAACAAAATTTTAATCTTACTTCACTGGCAGGTAAATCTCAACTTTTTTTTTTTATAATTGCAAAGCAGTCATGAAAAATTTTAAATATGAACTTAACCAACTCTTTTTCGGCGTAAGAAATAACAATAAAATAAAAATTTCGTAATACTATAATAACTTTAAGTTTACCTTCCGACTCTCTTTTTTTTTTTAAACTTTGGAATGTACATTACGAGGCGATCTCAATAGTTGAGGCATTTCTAAACATAGGATAGATTAAGTAGTAGTAATTATGCTCTTATATGGTAGGACGAGTAAATAAACAAAATATGTAAGAATGTAAGTGTATATGTATGTGTCTGTATGTATAATTAAGTACAAGTGTACGGGGTATCATCATCATCAGCATGTAAACGTCCCACTTCTGGACATGGGCCCTCCTACATGGGCAGATGCACGTGGGGAGATTGGGCCCACCATGCTGGCCCAATGCAAGTTGGTGGGTCGTATAGTATATGTGATATATGAGTGGTATATAGACGGTGTGTAGGTAGATATAAGTGATATATAGATGGTATATAAGTAGTAGTACTTAAATGGCTTATAAGTAGCATGTAAACGGTATATAAGTGGTATATAAATGGTATATAAGTGGTATATAAATGGTATATAAATGGTATATAATTGGTATATAAATGGTATATAAGTGGTATATAAATAGTATATATGTTATAATAGGTATATAAATAATATATAAATGTCTATAACTGGTATAATTGTGTGGTATATACGTTGTTGTACATGTATGATTGTGTAATGTGAGACTGAACTTACATATTGCTTTGTATCTACAGTCGTGGTCAACTAATTAGGGACATTCAAGATGTGAAGAGCAATAAACGGTTATGTACATATAAATATAAAACCCTATTGATTTTTCAGCACCTATTATTTGCATAATTTGGTCCGATTACTATACTATAAATGGCTGTAAATAAGAGAATAATTAAATAGAAAAAAGTATTTAATATCAAAGGTTGAACATGTATTAAATTTTAAGGTATAATTATGTAGCTGGACATTTAATTAAGGACAGTAAAGTATAATGATGAATAGAGTTAAACAAAACGAATAATCTCCAGTATTATAATATTTTTAAAAGCTCCATTTTATTACGTGTAAAATCAGTACCCAGTAGCAAAACCTTTGTTAGTAATTACCGCTTGACACCGATGTGGCATAGACATTATCAGTTTCTGACATGTTTCGATAGGAATGTTTGCCCATGCCTCACAAAAAGCTTGATTAAGTTGATCTAAAGTTGTGGTACGATAAGTTTAAACTTTTTTCTTGATTTCGTGCCAAAGGTGCTCAATTGGGTTGAGGTCCGGGCTATTTGCTGGCCAATCTAGCACCGATACTGACTGACTGGTAAGAAACGACTTGACTGAACGGGCGGTATGTTTCGGGTCGTTATCATGCTGAAACGTCCATATAATAGGGAGATGCTCCTCAGCATAGGGAAGCATAGTTTCCTCCAATATTGTTTTGTATTGATGTTGGTCTAAGTTACCCTGAACTTTTCTCACAGGTCCCACTCCACGTCCACAAAATGAACCCCAAATTTTAATGTTTCCACCGCCATGTTTCACCTGCTTTTTTGTGAATCTTGGATTCATTTCCGCTTTTACAGGACGCCGTACGTATTGCCTTCCATCTGAAGAAATTAAATTAATCTTGGTCTCGTCAGAGAATAATACATGTTGCCATTGGGCGTAGGTCCAATGTCCATATTTACGTGCAAACGCCAAACGAGCATTTCTATGTTCTTTCTTCAACAACGGTACTTTGCGAGCCACTCTTCCGAACAACCCTGCTTCTACCAGACGTCGTCGAACGGTCCTCGCTGATACACCGGCTCTTTCGTCTGCCCCAAACACTTCGTGTTTAATTAAAATAGAGCCTAGAAACGGATCTTTCTTAGCTAACCTGGTTATCATTCTATCTTCTTGCAGAGTTGTTTTTCTCGATCTTTTTGTCCTGGGCACATTTAAAGCTGTGTTATTGCGCCTGAAATGTTGCACTGCATTGCATACCATAGTTTTTGAACAATTTAAATGTTCTGCTATCCCTCGGTATGACCAACCACGCTCGACAAACTTCATGATAATTGTTCGTAGTGTTGGATCGCAACTTTTATTTTTGCTCATATTTCTTCAAAATAATTCTCAAAACTTAAAATTAAAAATCTGTATTGCCGCCAAAACTACCACAAAACAATAAAAGAAGAAATAAAAAAGTATTGAGATTCAAATTTTGAAAATAGAACGCAATATCTCAGTGTCCCTAATTAAATGGCCAGCCAGCATTCTTTGAACAAATAGCACACTGATAATCTATCAGCTATACTGTAAAGAGGTTTAATGTTTAAGAAGTTGTTATTGTTTGTATAATCGGGCACATCAATGACTAATTATACTTACGTGTAAAAGATATGGAATATTGTTAAGACTCGTTGGAAAATAAAAAATAAATTCACAATTTGGCTTAACTAGAGATTGTCCCTAATTAGTTGACCACGACTGTATATACATGAACTATACATATAAGATATAAGTTTAATTTTATTCATAAGATGTAATACATATAAAATTAACTTCATTTCATTTCATAAAGGAAATAAAATAATAATTTACAATAAAAAAAATAAAAAAAAATAAGAACATTGGGCATATATTAAGTTTTTTTTTATGGAAGTTCCAGATAAATGGAAGGAAATATCAATACCCCAGGTGGGGGGCTCAGAATAAGAAGTGCTCTAGGTGGAGGGCCTGGAGATTTGATTGCCCTAGTTGGAGGGCCTAAAAGGATGAATGCCCTAGGTGGAGGGCCGGAAAGGATGAATGCCCTAGGTGGAGGTCCAAGGGGAGAAAAACCCGAAGGGTCGAGGTTAAGGCATGAAGGAGAACCCGAGCAAAAGGGTCAAGAAGGAGATACTGATGAAGTGGAGGGTGTACGTTACTCCATGCGAGAGCGTCCTCAAGCTGATTCCTACAAAAGACATGGTAATGGAAAACGGTCATCGCGATCCAAACGCCGCGAAAAGCGGCGCTATACATCGCCCGAGTCTGAAGATGAGCCAGCTTCGCCACAACAGGGGAGGAAAAGATCACGGGCGAGATATGAATCAGGTGGTACGAGGAAAAGGAGACGTATAATTTATTCATCACCGGCATCGAGCAGTGAATCACCATCTCCAAATAGAGTAAGGCTATCATCGAAAGGTAGGGATGATAATAAGCTAATAGGTAAATTTCTCTCTATTTTAGAAAAAGTTAAGAGTTCGGATAAGCCTAAAATAACGTTTAATTCAAATGTAGTACCGGAGTTTGACCCTCTATCCAAAGATCAAACCATTTTGACATGGATCACAAAAGTAGAAGAGTGTGCCGAGATTTATGGTTGGGAAGAGAGGGAAATAATTCACTATTCCCTACCAAAATTGAGTGGCGTTGCCAAGACATGGTATCAGGGTCTGACTTCGATATTGTATACATGGTCTGAGTGGAAAACTGAGACTGAAAAGAAAACTTCAGGTAACGATCAGAAGCAGAAGCTCGTATGTGAGGTTATGACTGAGGATACGGGAATAAATAAATATGTTATAAATATTAAAGTAAATGGGTCCATTATTTCCTGTCAAATAGATCTAGGCAGTCAATGCTCACTCATTAGGGTTAGTGATGCAAAATCACTAAATCTATAAATGTCTTACAGTTCAAATTTGCCAACGGTCCGGGGTATAGGGGCCAGTTTAGTAAGTCCAGTTGCAGTGGTTTTTGCCACTGTAGAGGTTCAAGGAATATCAGAAACAATCAACTTATATGTCGTAGAAGATTATGTCCTGAATTCCTGATGCATCCCGTCTTGTTAGGTCATTCCTTTACTGAAAAACCTGATATTCTAATAATTAAAACGCCAGACGCGATAAGATTTCAAAGAATGCTTCCAAATAAAATTAGCTTAGTAGTCACTTACGACACCGAAGTTCCCTGCAACGCTATGCGAGCTGTACCGGTATCTACTGATTCACCGTTAGTAGACTGTGAAGTTCGTGTAAAAGGGACATTACACGGCCCAGAAGGTAAGGAATATTATTTACTTCCCGGCCAGTACAACATAAAGAACAGTCGTGGTGCAGTCCTGGTCTACAATGTTTCGCCGAGCTCTATGTGCATCTCTAAAGGAACTCTTTTGACACGATCGTTAGAACACGACCATGTCTCAACAGAGAAGGTCAGAAGTTCATTTAGCGTTTCCTTCAATGACGATGTGATGGATACATCAGTGAATTGCAACCCAAAATTGAACATTGATCAACGGCATCATTTAAAAAATTTACTTGACAGGTATAGTTACTGCTTTTCGGACGGACTGCATGACTTAGGGTTTACAACAGTAACCGAAATGACAATAGAGCTAATTGACGGTGAACCAGTTGTATACCGTCCATACCGTATGTCACATGCTGAAAGCAAAACGGTGAGTGACATGATCCAAGAAATGTTGGACAGTAACATAATTAGAGAGTCATCGTCACCGTATGCAAGCCCTATAATTATGGTTCAGAAGGAAACAGGCGAAAAACGCTTAAGCGTTGATTATAGGGCCCTTAACTAAAAAGGACCATTACCCGATGCCACGAGTGGAAGAGCAGCTGGATCTGTTATCAGGTAACACCTTATTGACATCCTTAGACTTAGCATCAGGTTATTATCAGATTCCATTATCAGAAGAGTCACGACCCAAAACTGCCTTTGTAACGCCTGATGGGCAATTCGAGTTCAACCGGATGCCTTTTGGCCTAGTAAATGCATCCTCAGTTTTCTAGAGAACTATAAATAAAATTCTTAAAGACGCTAAAATTAAGTATGCCATAGTATACATGGATGATATCCTAATCCCATCAAAGGACTTTAATGAAGGTTTGCAAAGATTGGAGGAGGTGTTACAACTGCTGAAAGAAGGTGGGTTAACCTTAAAGTTAAGTAAATGCCATTTTTTTCTCAACTCTGTAGATTTTCTTGGATTCGATGTTAGTGCTGATGGCATTCGACCTGGTAGTAGGAAAAGCGAAGCAGTCTCAAAGTTTCCACGTCCTACTAATCAACATGAGGTGCGTCAATTTCTTGGTTTGTCCGGTTTTTTTTAGACGGTTTGTAAAAGGGTATGCAATCATTACTGCACCTTTGACAGATTTGTTAAAGAAAAACGCAGGATGGTTCTGGAATAGTGAACAAGAACTAGCTTTTGAGAAGGTCAAAGATTTGCTCACAAGTCGACCAGTACTTGCCCTATATGATCCGAAAGCAGAAGTAGAATTACATACAGATGCAAGCATGTTAGGCTTGGCGGGCATATTGCTTCAACGGAACTCAAATGGAGTGCTACAACCCGTGTCTTACTTTAGTCGAAAAACGACAGCTGACGAACGTAAGCTACACTCCTACGAACTGGAGACACTAGCAGTTATCGCATCCCTAAATCGGTTCAGAGTGTATCTCATTGGAATACCGTTCAAGATCCTAACCGATTGTAACGCACTCAGATCAACGTTAGTTAAGAGAGACTTAATACCTCGCATATCTCGCTGGTGGATTCAGTTGCAGGAATTCGACTGCACAATAGAGTACCGACCTGGTTCTCGGATGGCCCATGCAGATGCACTCAGCAGAAACCCGGTCGAAAGTGATGTAAGTGAACAGCACGTTTCAGATGTTTTGCCAATACAGGAAGCTGACGAGGACTGGATATCTACGGTGCAGACTGCTGATGACGAGGCAAAGAAAATTAAAGCAATCCTTTCTGATCCATCTATTGAGGAAGCCATGGACGTACATAAAAATTACAAACTTAAAAACGATAAAGTTTACCGTATAGTTGGGGAAGAGATTAAATGGCTTGTACCTCGTGGTGTGAGATGGCAAATCCTAAAGATGAATCACGACGACGTGGGGCACTGTGGATTCGAGAAAACCTTACAACGCATCAGGAGCCGTTATTGGTTCGCAAAGATGCGCATGTTTGTAAAAAAATATGTTGCCTCATGCCTCGAGTGTGCACATCATAAAACTCCTGGTGGAAAACGCGAAGGTGAGTTACATCCCATAGAAAAAGTAAGCATATCTTTTCATACTATACATGCAGACCATTTGGGACCGTTTGTCAAAAGCAAGATAGGGAACTGCTATTTGTTGGTAATTGTAGATGGTTTTACAAAATATGTTAGTATAAACGCAGTCAAAAATACGAAATCTGTTACCTCGGTAAGAATATTAAAACAGTACATGAGTTATTTTAGGGTCCCAACACGTTTGATATCAGATAGAGGCACGAGCTTTACGAGTAAAGTATTTCAGGACTTCGTCAGATCATATGGCATAAAACACATTCAAAATGCTGTCGCCACTCCTAGGGCTAATGGGCAAGTTGAGAGATTCAACCGAACTATTTTAGACGCGTTGTCTACCTCCAACCATGGCGGGGACGACAAAGCCTGGGACGACCATATTACAGACATACAAGTTGGTATTAACACTACAAAACACAAAACGACACAAAAAAGTCCTTCAGAGTTACTGTTCGGCTTTAATGTGCTTAGCAGAACAGAAGGTAAGTTAAGTGAAGTAATTAACGATACCTTAAACCGAATCCCGACCGACGAGCTGAGCGAAATAAGACAGGAGACTGGAGAGAAAATAAAACGATAACAGGTAAGAGATGCTGCTAATTACAATAAACACAGGAAAACTGCGACACAGTACAAGGAGGGGAACTTGGTGCGTGTAGAGAGGCAGGTACCTCACGATGGTAAATCACAGAAAGTAGTCGTAAAATATCAAGGTCCTTACCGCATAATAAAAATGCTCGATAATGACAGGTTCTTGATTGAGGACACACCTCTTACAAGAAAACATGGTCGACTATATGAATCAATTGTTGCCATAGATAAAATCCAACCTTGGATGAACTTTAGTAGGAACTTTGAATCGGAGTCATCTGAAGATGAGATTGAAAATGACATGTAATGATGTGTAGTAAATAGTAAACCAATAAGTTATGCCCAGGTGTGACTTCACTCAAGAATGATCAAAACTAACATCTGATTCGTATTATTTGTTAAATGTACCTACTTAGGTAATATGTGATGTATGTCAATATGTCAATTAATAAGTGACTTACCTTTATAGCCATTTAACGATTAGTTTTAGTTGTACCTACAATGATTGTTGTTTTTAATGTTTTGTTGATTTATATGATTTATTTATGTTTAATTATTATTTAAAAAAGCGATGGGACTCGCTTTATGTAGGATGGCCGAGCTGTTAGGTCTGGATAGCGTTAAATTATAAAATCTTTGATTCTGTTATTTAATTTAAAAGTTGATTAATTGTTTAACTGATTTTGGAAACGTATTTTTGTTAAATATGCTTGCTAGAGACAAACTTGTGTTCATTTCCGCTTTTAGTTGTTAAGTTGACTTGATTTATGAAAGCCAATCAGATGCGTTGACCGATCGGGGCGTCGTCCAATCACAGCCCACCGCGTGAGGCGGGGTGATCGGACGAAGCATTCGGAGCGGGCGGGCAGTCTTGGTTGGGTTTCAAACGAAATAACACGTGTGTCACGAATTACGAAAAGTGTGAAACTATTGTCCTTTTGCAATAAATTGTGAAGTGATAAAAAGTTTTACGGAGTTTCATTTTCCCTGACCTAACTTAATACATAGGTATACTATAATAATTGGCATGGCCATTAACGTAAAATGTACAATGATTGGCCTGCCAAAATCTAGTTATTGCGAACCTATGACATTCTGAATAAAACTATTTTAAAAAGGAATTGACAATAACGTTAATTATAACTTTTAAAAAGAGTGGTTCATTTGAAGCACTGATTACAATCATTGGCACCGATGCTATTCATTAATCTTCCATACAAACCAGTGGTACTAACTTTGGCCTATCTATTTTAACGTTATGTTGAGTCTTTTTACGCGAATTAACGTGTATAAACCATAATTTAATGGTAAATGACGTATATAAACACATATAACGCTATTTAAATAACAAGAAAACATGTAAACATCAATTTAAAAGTACATACTTTTTGTGATTTTTATAGCAAAACACACACTTTGCTGTTGCCACAATGTAACGTTATAAACGTATAGCTATTAAATACTTAAATAAAATTTTAATTTATAAATAAACAAACGTAGATTATCTTATCCTAATTAACTTATTTCTAAATATTACTTTAAACCAAATTACTTATCTAATAACTACAAAGAAATAAAGTCTTAATAGTTTTGATAACTGCAAAACAAACGTATTTTATTTCATATGGTTTTATGATTGCGCGCACGGTATTTTTTTTATTTTTATTTGATGAAAGTAGGTAGGTTAAAATTTACCTGCGCGGTGGCAGTTGGCGTCGTCTCATACGCTTGAGAGACCGCCATACTACACAGACGTTGCTTTTGTAAATTTGTGCAATTTCATACGTTTTTTTTATAAATATTTAATAGGTCACGTATTTGACCAAAGCTATTATTTTTATAAAGTATCCAGCCTTATCGTCATTCTACGATAATTGTGCTACTTAATCCCCGTTAGGGTAAGTGTTGAACAGTTTTAAAGTTAGAGTAGTTATTAGCTAGTAAGTATTTAGTTGTGTGTTAATCCTTTGTTTTAGCCTTAGCTCGCTTATGCAGTGCGTGTAGATAGCATTACTAAGCGTGCGAAGGTTTGTTTATAATTTCAAATCAAAGATTTAAACATGTAACGGTGATTTTCAAAAGTGTTAATACATGTAACCGTTAATGGGTGACCGTCATTGTATAATGTTAATTTTTAGTTGTGCAACTCGTTTGCTATTTTCTCTCTGTTTCCTTGTCTGTCAGGAAGACTTCTAGAGGTTGTTAATTATTTAATTTCTGTTGAGACCGGTATTAATACGGTCGATCTCTTATTTAGTTCAACTTTAAATTACGGAGAGGAATTAAATGTTTTACATGTAACCTCGACCGGGACTCGAACCCGCACATATGTAATTTGCTTTTTATTTATTTAATTATTATTGAGACCGGTACTACTACGGTCGATCTCATATTTAGTTTAATTTTAAATTACTGGATGGGAACCAAATGTTTTAAAAGAACCCTCGACCGGGATTCGAACCCGCACTTAAATAATTTAATTTTAATTTGTTTTCTTTGGAACATGATTTAGTTGTTAGCGCTTCTCGCAATGCTTTTTAGCTAGGTTTTAGATTTAATAGTTTTGTGCACTCGGCTCTGATTGTGATCGCTTCCCACCTCACACTACAATCTCTTCTCATCTGACTTTTTCGGATTGCCTTGGGGTGAGGTGGCTATTGCAATCGGCGGCTGCTGGACAAACCGGCTCACGCTGCGTTGTGTTCCAGGGTTCAACGCTTGGATTGGAGTCCTACATTCCACGTTCCACGTTAGGAGTTCTACGTCCGGAGTTTAGAAGAATTCTACGTGACCGTCTTCGCATTTCGACCCGGCCACCATTTTGTTAACACACCACGCAGCTCGCAGCTCCTGTACAGCGCGACGCGCCTCCCAACACCTCGGCGTTTCCCCAAGCTAAGTCAGGGACGAGAGTAAACTGCTAAACCCAGCTAGGCCTTTATGTACTCCACGCCCTGAGACCTAGTTACAATAAATTTGTATGACCGTAAGTGTGGTATCATTTTAATATACCCCTACGTCACAACCACAAAAGTATTTTTTTCAATGTGTTTCCAGCAGTTAAATTTAAGAACTACCAATTACATTTTAGAGTGTTGTCAGCAATGAAGTTTTATGTATTTATTTTTCCTTGCATCAAGGGCCACTCTTATTAATAAATTGATTTTTCAATCGAGTGGCCAATGATTATAGGGGGGCCAAGATTACTACTGCTTACCCTAATTATAACAACCTTAGCAATCATTAAACTATCGACTTTATGCAATAAATGCCAAAATAAAGTATGCTGCTAGCATTGACCAATCATAGGCCGGCAGAGTGAGGATGACTGATGCTACTTCTCTCACGCTGCACCAGTTGTCCTCGCGCCTGGACCTCATTTCCACTTAACATCAGGTGGAGTGGAGTCATTTGCCGGGCTTAGTATAAAAAAAAAAGACGTCATATTAACCAATCATAGACGATGTCATATATTTTGAAAATATCATAATGAAATGATTAAGCAAAATTATAAAATCACGCGCTTGTGTTAAAAATATAAAGAAGAATAATGCTCATGAAGTATGGAAAAAAAACCCAGACCCGGCGCAACAGAAAAGTAGCTCTTAATATAGGGAAAATATGTAATTAAATACTGCATAGGGGGCATCATCGAAATCAAAGGCTGTATGTGTGAAATTGCTATTCGAAGTTTTACAGGGGTAGCATAATGTATCTGTAAAAGGAGCAGCAAACAGATACAGTTGCGGTTTAAAAGCGTATACATATAATTACATGTTTATGGCAACTTCTCTACCACTCTACTACCTACTTTTACAAGTCAATCATTAAAAATAATGTCCGTTAAAAGAAAAAATACTGCTAAATGTTCTTTTTATTTAAATAATTACGCTTAAAAGTTAACGTCTAATACGACATGATCCAAAAATAATGCGGGATGCTCTAACTGTTCCTCATGTCTAGCCCCATATAATAATAACGCATAGAACGATAGTCTAGTATTAGAAAACTGTCATGGCGTGAGGCAAGAAAAAATGGGTGTAGGAGTAGGTTACGCGTACTATCTCGGCGAAACGCACACAAGTGTACAAGTAATGTTGCTAGAGGAATCAGATTTACCCCAAAAGTAAGGAAATTGGAACTGTTGATAGATAGATAAGTTTGGATTATTAGTACTGTCGCTGGCCGTTTTGGTACCAAGCTAGTATGGCTTGGTTTTACTGGCCTCATTTATCGTGCGTGTTCTCGCTTTCGTTATTATTCTAAGTCTAGCCCACCCTAGGTAATATAAAACGCTCTTGACGTGGGCGCAACAGCCCAATATTCTCCTTCCGTGAATGCAGGAACAGTAATATCCGGATATGCCATTCCTGCCATTTTCCCTTTTATAAAGAATGTAGGTGTAATAGGTCTTGCTTCTTACGGGTTTCGATTGTATGCGACATAAGGATTAACTCAGGATGGCGAAACACTTCAAGCTCTTAAACATCTGTTTGCTTAATATGCTCACTGCAATAAGAGCGGGCGATTTTCAGATGATACGTGCCAACAGCAATCAAAATCAAATCTTCATGTGTTACCTGATTCAGGTCCATGGTGTTAGTCTTGGGAAGTCTGTCAATTCAGGAACATCGGCTTGCATCCGTATAAACACCACCCTTTGTCGATTTAATTTGTGTTCAAGCACGTAATCACATAAGAGATTGTGATTATTTACATTATTTATTATTTCAATGAATTGGTTTGTGTACCTGCTGTCCTCGTAGGGGTCTTGAAAACAGTTGATGATGGCAGCGGCTATCTTAAAATCCTTATTTTCATCCATTATCTATATCCATTTTCTCCAATAACCAATCGATAAGCAAACTCGGAATCCAAAAACAAAAAGCAATAGGAAATCGTTTAAAATAGAATCGGTTAAACATGACAGGAAAAAAAGCACAGATCACAACGAATACTGCGCGGTGCACGCCGAACGACGAAGATTATTACTTGCTCAGTATTTCAGATGGCACTTTAAACCATAGCTCCCCAGCTGCATAATTATGTTACCTACCCCTGTAAAACTTAGAATAGCAATTTCACACATATAGCCATTGATTTTGATGATGCCTCCAAGCAGTATTTAATTACTTATTTTTACCTATAATTGGCTACTTGACAGTTTTCGAAAAAGTATTTAAAAAGTTACAAACGCTTATTTTAATCCCCGTACAATATTTTCTTTCTCGAAAAACCTTTATATAACAGAAAAAAACATATTTTTCTTTGTTGATTTCAAACTTCGTGCGAAAACGGTTGGTCACGTGACATTTTGCTCGGTGACGTCACATTTCAATAAATATAGAAACTTAAGTTGAAACCTGACAGATAGTTTCTGTATACTTTGTGAATGTGACGTCACAATCCGTCACATGAAGCTCAATCATGGCCGCCCGTGTTTCGGGTCTTGTAATCCACAGATAAAAAAACGCAAATATATTTTGTAAAAATAAAATATTTACAATTTATCTTAATAAAAAAAACTATTGGATAATTATCGTTTAATCATAACCTACCATTTCCGACATATTTCATATTTTATTGTTACAACTGTCAAATAGCCAATTAGAGTTTTCTTTTGCGCCGGGCCTGGGTTATTTTTGAGCATTGTCCTTTACTTTTAAAAAAGGGGGTGCTCTGCGGAATATCAATACAAATATTTTCATGTAAGAATTATTGTTTCATGCGTAAAATTAAGAAAGTTTTCGAAAAAATACTTTTTTGATGTCATTAGATTTATATAAATACTTATTGTTTGTTAATTTTTAAAGAAAAAGAAAACTTTTTGCTATAATCAGCCTAACTTACATACTAACTACATTAATTATTTTATGGATTTAACTAATTCAGCGCATAGTACATGTTTGATATAGATAGTCTACATCAACTCTGCCACCAGAGAAGGCACGGTTCAGAGGTCCTGTTCCGGTGAACCTGTAGACCGCACCCTCTCGACTTAAAGATATACTAACTAAACTTAAATTATAATTAAACTAAACGACTTACGTACTAGTCGTCCTCTCGTCCGCCGCGCTGTTCGCGGAGGTCCCGGGGACTCGCCGGCCGCCGGCTGCCGTGTTGGTGAAGGTAGCTCGCCTCCTCGGCGACTGCTCTGGTGGTGGATCGCGCTCCCGCGCGTCTTCGGGGCTGGTGCTATGGTGATGGAAAGGCCCTAACTTCCCGTTGGCTACCCCAAGAGAGCTCTCAAACCCCAGAGAAATTCGTACCACTGCACCAATCACTTAGCCCGTCACGACACGTGTGCGGGTCAACCAACAAATCACTGATTTTACTCAGGCCGCCCTGGTACTAATTTATGAACACTGTTTCACTGGTTCTTACGGGCCCCCCCGAATCAAAACAATGTGCCCCACATACCAAATTACACCAAGAAAGTCAATGTTCTCCACGCGACCCCGCGGTCAAGATAACCTCACCAAAATCCAACGTGAGTGTGTGTCACACTGACTTTGACAGTCGTCTGTCAAATACAAATTAAAACTAACACAAAAGGTTGCCAGCCGTAAGTGGCCATTTTGTTCCGAACAGAACACCTTGTACTAAGTCACTACTTAGAATACGTAAATTTACGCCCAAGAGGCCTATTACATCTCGACTGTGATTTTTGCGAAAAATGGCCAATTTTGGAGTAAATTTTGCTTAACTTTTTAATTAAACCCAAAATTGCAGAGAAAGATTTTCATAAAGTGCGCGAAGGCACTTTTTTGAGCTCATCGATTGAACTACTGTTCTAAACAAGTGAAATAAAAAAATATAATGTTATCTCTTATACAGCGTGTATCAAGCGGGGCCAGCCTTAATCCAGTGTTTCAAATTATCTCAAGTGTAGACCCTTTCTATAAATACCCTAGTAAGATAAGCTCAATTTAATTTGTTTTTGCATTTACAAACAAAGTTAATCTGTAGTTAATTTAAAATCAGAACAAACTAAACCCATCACTAGCAGGGTCATGAACTCTGTATGATAACTGCCTATAGTGCACCTCATGACTATAAAACTGCGTGCCCTAGTACGAGTATGGCCGCGCCACGCCCCCGCCTCTTACCAGGCGCACAGTTTTACAAACAAAAGGTTTTACTGTGACGGTGGCGGGCGGCGAAAATCAAAAACCTTTGACCATGGCGGCACCTTTGACACAAACCGCCTGGGTTGTTTGTCGGCAGTCGCTTGGCGGCATTTTTTGTTGGATTTGTTAAGACAGATAAGTAGGCAGCTATTTTACTTTCGTGATTTAATAATTTGTATTAAGTAGGTACCTACCTACCTAAGTACCTAATTATTATCAAAGTAATAAAAATATTATCATTTTACAGTCACATTGTTTCGACTCTAAAGTAGATAGGTACGTTTACCTACGAGTAGGTAGGTACCTAAATAGGTCTTAAATTAAAATGACTTATTTTTGAAATAACTCAATACAACTAAAGCGAAGCACTTTGAGGTGTAGTCACAGAATAGATAATCGTACTACTCTTAAGCTGGCCACTGACGATCAGTTTTGCGCGTCAGTCCTGGCGTAAAACTGTGGCATCACTCCAAATGGTTTTACGCCAAAAAGATTTAACACTCACTGGCGACACTCCGGCTCGTCAGTTCTCGACCGGCCGGTACAATCAATTTTGAACTTTAGAATTCGGCATTAAGGATCAATATTCATTAGAGAAGTTCGAATCAAACTGAGGTGATACAATCAATTTTTTTAACGACATTCACGATCAAATTTTGGTCTGACGTCAGTTCAACTGATGGGAAAAAGTGATCGTCAGTGGCCACCTTTAGCTAGAGTTCTAAGTCACGGCGCATCGCGCAGGCGGAATCCGCCGCGCACGAAACAAATACCTACTCGACATGTAAGAACCTGTCCGAACTGCAAGCGGGCGCTTACATACCTACTTTATTTCTACGCTCCGCAATCCACCTCCGCGATGCGCCCGTGACTCAGGACTCGGCCTAAAGGTAGCTACGCCTACTTAGAACTAGGTACCCTAGGTCCTTGACTACAATGACTTATTTTTGAAATAACTAAAATCAAAACCTCTCAGTCTTGGAATCGAAATGTCAAAAAATGTTTAAAACATTAAAAATAACAAAGTTATCATGACAAAACAAATATTGTTACAATTCACTCGGAAATTGAAAAAATGCTAACGGATTACACCACGTATTATTTTACTCGTATTTCGATGTATTTCTTACAACTTATTACCTACTGATCATTAGTCAGAATAATAATTTTCTAATAAACAACAGTACCTACTTACATTAGATAAATCTGATAAAAACAGCACACAAAGATTCACTTCTTGCCGCTTGGGGCTTGAGAGGTAAAGCGAAGCACGTGTAGTTCACTGCACTTCACAATAAACAGTTTACAAAAGTGGCTCCAACACAGTCTTCTCAAAACCCGGGTCCCGCATATTTGGCTGGACCTCCGGACTCGTCGCACGAAAGGATCCAGTCTGCTGGAGACGCAAAACCATTCGTCGAAAGCAATCCGCCGATGGCAAGCGTTGCTGCTCAGCTTCTGGTCTGCCGTCGATGAATCTCTCGCGGTACAGTTCACGAGCACCACGGAGACTGCCATTAGCTGCTCCGACACAAAGAATCATTTCGTAATACTCCTGATTACTTAGAAATGCCATATTAATTTAATAGGTAGTCGAATCGAAACCAAACAGCAAAAAAATATCTAAAAGTAGGTATGCACTCTGTAAGCTTTCACAAACGACTGCGAAAAAATTTTAGGCATGAAAACAACAACAACATGAAAACAAACCTATCGTACCGTTGGGCGTTGCTATGTCGGGGGTGTGCCGCCTATCCTGGTACTTAGAATTCTGAAATGTGTAGTTTGCCCGCTCCCACAAAGGCACAGTAATGCCCCCACTATCAACTGCGGTCTCATGCGACCGCTTGGGGTTCTAGAAGTTAATACCGCCCATAACCCTAGTAGTTTTTAGGGTTCAAAATTTAGACTTAAGTTACGAAAACCAGCAATATTTTTAAATTAGTTAAGTTATTCATTAATTCATCACAAAATACTACCAAAGTGTAAACTGGCTTAAGCGCTGCGTATTATTTTTAGGTTTGTTGCTTTTAATTTAGTCAATTAGTGATAAAATATTCCATCACACGTAAGATCACACTAGTTAGGATTTCAGGAATGCTTACATTTATACCGGGTCAACCAAAGCGGTTAGAAAAATAAAATGAGCTACAGAACCCATTAAGAAGAAAGACGCACGCGCACGCTTTCTTGTGACTCCGCCCATACCAGGAGTGACTCCTAGTATCAATACCGCCATTATGTTAATACCGCCCATACTTTTTAGGGCTCGTAAATTAGACTTTGAGTTAAAAAAACTAGCAATATTTTTAAATTAGTTAAGTCTTTTTTTATCACTGTTCAAATTATTATCATTATTATTTACTGTTTTTTTAGAGCCGACATGAAAGTTACAATGAAAACTCACATGGTGACAGATTTTTCTGTTTTGTTGTTTTTACTGCGTGTAAACAAGTGAGTTTAGTTCAGTGCTGAATGAAACCCGTATTCACAAACATTTACTTGTCTAAGCCTCAGAACAATACTGCTTTAGTTATTGTTCAGCAGTGCGATTCTCTAAGTTAAAGCCTTGGCAGTAGCGGCTGCCGCAGCGCTGAGAATTGACTCTGTCTCTTTCATATTTTGAATTGCACCGCCTACAACTCTTTCTGCCTAGCCCTAAGGTTGACTGGTAGAGAATGCCACTTGGCATTAAGTCCGCCTTTTGTACATTTTGTTTTCTTTGTGCAATAAAGATTAAAATAAAAAATAAATAAATATTCATAGAATCGGAAAGAGACAGCAATCACAGCGTATATGTGTCGCTTAGAAAATCGCGGTCTAAGCAAAGTAGAAATGCTATGCGAAGTAAGACATTTCTCAGTGCGTTTCGTATGACAAGCCTTTCAATTCATGAACTATACTCAGACGACTCTTTACATCTAAGTACATTTAATTTTCTCAAAATCATAAATGTTTTGGATTCGTACCTCCATACTAATTAACCGTCAAAAGTACTTACCTGATAGATACCACATTCTTGACCTGACCTGGTGATAGGAACAGATAATAATTGACTAAATAAAAGTAGGTAGTCGTAACTTATTTTCTTAGTGAAAAAAATAACAACACGGAACCCTATAAACTTTATCAAAAATAAATAGTTGAAAGCGGGTGGAGTCAGCACAATAGGCACAAAAATACTAGGGTCACAGCAGAGGCAAAGGAGAAAGTAACACTAGACAGAGTTCATTACTCCAATCAGCTGTTTGATTAGCTGTTTGTTAGTGTTGTCATAATGTCGATAAACTCGTATTATTTTCAAAAGTATGTACTTCCACAATGCCCGAGATATCAAGAAATGTTTTTATGTGTGCCAGCTCACTAAAAGTAACTGATTAGGTACGTGAAATATGGCTGGCCCCGCTTGATACAAGCTGTATAGTCGAATAGTGCGTAGCGGCCTCGGAATTTTTAGATATCATTGATTTTATATAGGAAAAAAATCTTATTCTAAAACAAAAAACTTCGAAAATCGCTTTAAGTTAACTGTGAATATCTCCTATCTACGATAATATTATTGAGCAATATTTATACCAGAGTAATTGTTACTTCATGAGGAATAAAGATTTTATAATGAATTTATTATCCTATTTCGATAAAAACGATAAATACAACTGCAAAATTACTACAAAATGCGATGCGCCGGCCGTCCGAATTCAACTTATGCTCACAGAATGGAGATTTGTAATATTATGCACAAATTTATTGTCCTATTTCAATAAAAACGATAAATACAACTGCAAAATTACTACAAAATGCGAAAATAGGCATTTTACGCAAAAATCACATTCGAGATTTAATAGGCCTCCTAAACAGAATCACAGAAAAAGACTCAACTGAACATCAACTGCCTAAAAAAAATAATTGACTGTTAAAACCTCATTACATTCGATACACGTCTGTCTAATGCAAAATGAGATACAAACTCGCTTTTCCGTTTCCGTGTAGCTCTAAAAGTTTTTTTGTCAACCGTCTGTCTGGGGGGTAGGTAAATCACTGACGCAAACCAAGAAACCAACGTAGTTTGAAAAATTGTTCTCGAAGGAGCACCCTCGTAGAAGCCTTTTCTTTGCTTTTTCCTCCTTACAGCCTAAACTACAATTCCCACAATTTACTTTGGGCGCCGAAGAAAGAAAACTTTGTAGAATGGGTAGAGAGAAATAAATGGGTTTTTTTGTACGCTTAGACAAATTAATGGAAATCCGACAGATTCCATTTTTTTCATTAGTAAAGCAAAGGGTACAATCAAAGACATTTAAACTATTTTAATCTCTTTGGTTACAATAAAGCAATAATTAATTTCATTAATGATTCGATAGTTACTCAAATCGTGAAAATGTTTATTAAAAGGCTTATACCATTTGTTGTCTTTGAGTAGGTATTCGTTTGTTCGGCATAGTTGTTAATTTCATTAATGATTCGATAGTTACTCAAATCGTGAAAATGTTTATTAAAAGGCTTATACCATTTGTTGTCTTTGAGTAGGTATTCGTTTGTTCGGCATAGTTGCATATAGGTGGATATAAAAAACGAAGAAATACATAAAATATTTTTATGTAGTTTTCGCAAATTTCGTTGCGAACAAATTACAAATTGAAAAATGTTGAAAAAAATTTCACCAGCAGCATCGAAGAAAATACATGTTTATAATCCTGTTAATCATTACTATAATGTTCGTGTGCGTATCGTGTATACTATAGTGTTTAGAATACTACCACCTCCTCTTTTCCCTTGGGTGTCGTAAAAGGCGACTAACAGACTAAAGACACACATACATCTAACAGCATAGAGCGGCGATAGGCTCACCACGCTGCATGAGCACATGTGCAATCGCTACTATTTGGTGAAAAGTGGACTATAGTAGAGGACTGCTTTTGCGGTCCTCATTGCCTAGTCTCTGACTAACCCTTTGGGGATAATAGTCGTGATTATAATATGTTACCATGATACAACAAAACGTCTTCCGCACTATCCTAAAGTTCGTTAAGATTACTGTAATGGCCACGTAAGTGATTGTAGAGGTCCCCTTCACAGACCCCCGATCGTTGTAAACATTCCTTGATTAATAGAGTCCTCGTGTCACGTCCATGGGCCGATTTCATTGGGATATTATAACTAGAGACGCACCGCGAAGCAAGTATTTTCGCACTGAGTTGTTGCCCAAACGCTTCTGTGATTGTGAGTGATCCAAGTGAATGTGAACCTTTCGGCTGCAACTAAGTGCGCAAAAAATTGTTTCGGGATGTCATCTCTAGTTATAATACCATCAATGTCCGATTTAATTCCGGCTGCCCTCATTAGTTTGTGTAGTCCAAAATAAAAGTACGGAGCTCAATGTAGGGAAGTAATTTTTGAGCCGCAAAACTATAGTAAAATGAATAAAATGTTTACTAGAATAAAAAATCAACCAGTCTCAGGAAGCTCGAATGGGATTCGAACCCACGACCTTTGGATTGCCGGTCCAAAAATTCAATAATAAAATTATTTATGAGCAATTTATTATCGATTTTAAATACTTGCAATAGTATTTCTTTCGACTGTGTAAGGGTAGACTTCACAGTGACGTAATACTGCTGGCTTGCAGTGTAAACTACTAGGAAAAATTCAGCGAGTCTTCTGGGGTCTCGGTGCGGCTAGAGCAGTATACCGGCAATCCAAAGGTCGTGGGTTCGAATCCCATGCGAGCGTCCTGAGACTGGTTGATTTTTTTCTAGTAAACATTTTATCCTATATCTTTATAGCATTGTGAATGCAAAATTTCAATAATAAAGTTAAAGAAACATGTTTTCGTAGTCCACTAGCAGTAACGCGGTATCTTGACAAATTAAGCAAAAAGGTCGGTAAGTATACACGAAGCCTATTTATCGGTGATCAGGACCTACTGATTTCGACTAAGTAAATGATGGCCATTGCAATAATAATAAAACTTACATGTCAGCGTTCCATTTTTTATTTTTAAGTCTGGGAAGTAAAGTTAATAATTATGAATATTAAAATCATGGTCATCCTACTCCTTCTTGTTACAAATATCTTTCTAATACCTGTGTACAGCGATGATAATAACGATGTAGGAAGACCATTAAGTATTCTAATTATTTTGGTTACACATAATTATACCAAATTACATTCATAAAAAGAAAACATGAAACTACTATTATATTTGCAATAGCCATAAATTCATTTACTTAGTCGAAATCAGTAGGTCCTGATCATCGATAAAAACTCTTTTTGTAGAATATATTTCATTTGCATGCGCTCTGTGTGTGACAGGCGGTGAGCCAATAGCCGCTCATACTATTAGTCGCCTTTTACGACACCCAATTGAAAAGATGAGTTGGTAGTTTTCTATTAAATAGCCGCCACCACACAGCTCATAGCATCAATAGGTACATACATACATATGATCACGACTATTATCCCCGAAGGATAACAACGATGTTTATAGCATTGTTATGTTCCGTACAGTTTGAGATAAGATAGCCAGTTCCTCAGTGGTTAATGATTCCGGGTGATGCGCGCTTTCACCTTCGGCCTTATCGTCACTTATCATCAGGTGAGATGAAGGCCAAGCGCTTACCCGTTGTAGAATAAAAAAAAAAGTCTCTCAGAGACTATAGGCAATGACGACAAAAAATCAGTCTCTACCATAGTCCACTTTTCACCAAATAGTGACTGCACATGTGCTCAGCGTGACAGGTGGTGAGCCCATCGCTGCTCTATGCTGTTGGAAGTATGTACAGTCTTTAGTCCGTTAGTCGCCTATTACGACACCCAAGGGAAGAAGGGGGTGGTAGTATTCTTTCACCGCTACGCGACACGGTACATTCGATTTGATACGAATATAACCTTTGAATAGAACGTCAGTAGACTTTAGGCTTGTTACACACGTACCACAACCACACCACCACCATAACTACACCACAGCCAAAACACATGGGTGGGCGCTAATTTGTATGAAAATTAGTAGTTGAATTCAAACGGACCACATTTTGCCGTCAACTATCGACCGCGTGTGTGATACCGATTACATCGCAGCCCGTCACAACCACAACGCAACCACCAGCGACACCGTGAACTAGGGGCCGGCCACATCGCAAACACAACGTTGCGTTGACGCAACGACACTGCACATTGACACATTATATTTTGACGACTACTACCCTGACGTCGTTTTCTTTCAATTAAAAGCCATTACAAGGATAGCCACAACAATGTTTTATCTTCGAATTTCATGAGTTCGTTGAGTCATGACGTGTTTGCTCTATGAAAACCAGAGTCGAACTGTCTGTCTGTCGCTTCGCAATTCCACATTGCAACCACTAGCGACAACGCAATAACATCCACATTTTGTAGGTAACAACGCAACCGCAAGAAGCCGCAGCGCACTATTCACATGTAACCACAGCTTGACCACCTTTTGTCGCGATAGTGTGGTATGGTTGTGGTACGTGTGAAACCAGCCTTAGACCGCGCCATAACAGCAAACGCTAATACTACACACACCGGTTAAAACCGTAAATTAGACTTTATTAAATTGTCTGGCCGACCTCAAGTGCATGTTTCCTGCCCGCCCGCTTAATGGCTGTTCTGTGTTAAGCTGCGGCTATTAGCCCTAGCATTCAACATACATGATGTTGAGCTAATACTGGACTTACATTTGCGCCGTCGCGTCACACTGACAGCCACCATTTGGAGGGTTATTGATTAAAGTAAATAATTAATCTAATGTTATTGATAAGATTAATTACGTTTCATAGGTAAGGTCGAGAGAGCCCGCTCAGAGCGTTTGGCTTGGTTTGCAAACGCTTGTAGCCGATCCGTCGGACAAATCACAAATCCAAATGATTGTAGAGGTTTGAAGTTTGCGACAAGTGGCAAGCGTGCGGACGCGGCATATTAACATGCTCGACCTTACCTATGAAACGTCGCCAATTAATTTAAGTTAAATAATTAATCTTATCAATAACATTAGATTAATTATTTACTTTAATCAATAACCCTCCAAATGGTGGCTGTCCGCACGTTTAAATTTGTGACGGCTTGTTGAGGTTTGCCAAGCGTGTGGTCGCGGCATTAGAGTTTTATCAAAAGAAGTGTCAGTAAGATAGTGGTCTCTACCTAACCCTCCGGGAAACAGGCGTCATGTGTCTGTATCTAAGTATGTTTAAAAATAGTTTTTTTTGTTTATTTACAAGGTTGCATTTGCAGTAATGTTGGCTATAATGTAATTCCCATCTGAAGTTCGCCACTCAAAGTCACCTGCTTCTTTTAAAGCCAAACTGCATTCGCATCCCTTGACTAGATCCTAGTTTGCAACAATTATTATTCTATGTTATGTATTTTATTAAATTACTAGTGTAATATATTATATATATATTTATTATATTTGCTTGTTTCTGGTGCACTGCCTGTCGCTCTTTTTCTGTTGTCCTATACCCCAAAGGTTGTCTGAAAGAGATCGCTTTAAGCGATAAGACCGTCTTTGCCCACATTAGTTTGAATGTGCTTATTTTTATGTTTTCTGTATTTTTGTGTGTGCAATAAAGCGTTATATCTATCTATATTGCATGCATGCCCAATGGATTTATTTTTGTTTTTTTACTGATTCCCTTATAAATATTAATTCCTGTACACGCCTGTGTGAAAATGCTCTTTATTAATAATATCTAGTCTGCCTGTCTAATGAAATATATAAAATAACTTAAAAAAATTAACGCTGTTAGGCAGACCTGTGGAGATTGCTCATATAAAATTACAATAGCAATCTAATGAAGAGTCACTTGTCATTTCAAATATTGTAACTGTGGGATTTGCTACTATATCTACATATCGTTTGTGTTTTTGTTACTGTTTGCGAAGTCATAAAATGTTCGTAATAAGTATTTGATTTTTCGCGTTTAACAACGTTATTTCAAATAAACTTGTAATGTTTTATCTCTCTCTTTCTTTCATTCTTTATATAAAATCTAAATTATAATAGTTATTTGTTATACAATAGTGCAAACTTGCTTTTTAACCGCGTGCTCAATTTTGATGACCGAGCAAGCGAAGGATCAAAAAATTTTTGAATCACGAGCGCAGCGAGTGATTCACAAATAGAATCCTGAGCGTTACCGAGGGAATCAAAAGAGCACGAGGTGAAAAATCTTTGCACTCAAGTGCAACACGTAACTTTTCATCCCACCTCAACGAGGAAATTACCAACCAAATTAAAAAAGTAGGTACACCAAAAAGGTTCCGAGTCTGAGTTTTTAACAATTTAAAAAGGTCGTATGATAAGTCGGCACCATGGAGGAAGAAGAAAATAGGTTTAATGATGTTTTGAATACACATACTAAGTGCACACGATGTTATAATTTCAATTTACTTTGTCCTCTAGCGGGTAAAAACGGCTTTTGCACTCAGATATCGAAGAGTAAAAATACTCTTTCCGAGATGGGGGGATGAAAAGACATTTATTTGTCTGTCAATTTTATTTGTCTGTTACTGTGCCTGCAACTCTAATTATCGTTGCCCCCGTTCGGTTGAGCTGTCTTTAATTTATCCTCCCAGGTCGAATCAAGTAGGTACCCCAGTCGTGTGTATTTCCGTCAGGCTTCAGCGCCGTAATGGCCGTTCCGTGTAAGGCTGCTATTATTAATCTGTGCATCCGACATGCTCGATCTTTGACTAATTCCATCGTTGTTTTGTACCAATAACTCTCGGTTCTAGTAAATTTTAATCACCGTGCAGTTCAAAGGGAGAGACTCAATGTGAATTTACTGTTTTGTATTAAGTATGCTTTTAGTGGTAATAGATTATCCGGTTATGAGGAGTTTAAGAAAGGTAAAGAGAGTTACACAATTCTGTTGTTCAGCGTATTACATAAAAATGTACCGAACTTACATTGCCGGACCTGCCAATTGAACTCAGGACTTCCATTATATCGGGTTGAGCACTTTGTTACCCGGCCATCGGGTGTATCTTATTATTGTAAAGTAAAGTAAAGTGCATGGAGTACTGCTCTCATCTTTGGGATGGATCTGCAAAGCACCAGCTGGCTGCCCTGGATTCTATAGAGCGCCGAGCAAGGAGGCTGATTGGTGACGATGAGCTGGTCGATAACAGACTTTTAAGTTTGGAACACCGACGCAAAGTGGCCTGCTTATCGGTCTTCTACAGGTTACATTTTGGAGAGTGTGCTCAGGAGTTACATAAGCGGCGCGTGGGCTGCACAGCGCCACACTCTGGTGGACGCGGTCGGGCAGGACTTGTCCCTGCCCGCGGTGGTGCGGGCCATGCTCAGGAGCGAGGTGGCCTGGCGGGCGGTGGCTTCCTTTTGTGAGACTGTGGTCTCACATAAGGAAGCGGCGGAGAGGATCCGCGAGGACGACGTCCATGCGGATCCGATCCGGCGTAGGCGGAGGGGGGGACGAAGGCGGCGGTACAACGCGGCCATCCTCCCCCCCTAAGGGAGGGCCGCCGCCTAGTGTAGAGGAGCACTAGGCGGCATTGCACGGCCCTCCCCCCGTCTGGGAGCAGCCTGAACCTACCAGGCTGCTCCCCTGGGGTAGGGGACCCAGGTAAAGCTGGGTCCGTAGCGTTGCGGCGATCGCGGGGCGTATCCGCACGGTACCGTGGCGCCGCGCCGCGCTAGGAAGGAAGGTGTCGGTTCTTTTACCGGGTCGGGCCCGTATGTCCTTAATCACCCGTTTCCCCCACGGGGGGGCGGGTGGGGACATATGGGTTCCAGCCCCGGACAGTGCATGGGGTTCTCACCATCCTCAGGAGGCCTCATGCCAGTGCAGAGAAGCATTTTCTCCGACTAAAACAAAGAAAAAAAAGGAGTTACATAACCTCATACCTCCTTCCCCGTTCTATCATCGGACTACTAGACGGAGGGAGGGCTTTCATCCCTATGTTGTAGATATTCCACCCGCCCGGACGAAGCGATTTGCTTCTAGTTTCCTTATTAGGACAGCTAGGATGTGGAATGACCTCCCTGCGTCTGTTTTCCCCGAACGCTACAACTTGGGCGTCTTTAAGGCCAGAGTTAACAGGCATTTACTGACTGCGCGTGCTCCATCTTCGTTCTCATTATCAATTTCCATCAAGTTAAATCGAGAACAAACGCGCAATCAGTCTACATTAAAAAAAAATGCAGAATGTATACTGCTATACTGCCCACTGCAATGCCTCCATCATTAAAATCAATCCGGGTGGTCGAGTAGTCAGCGACCCTGACTGCGAAACCCACGGTCCCGGGTTCGAATGCCGGTAGGGACAAAAAAATTGTGTGATGAGCACGACAGTTTGTGACCGAGTTATTCATGTTTATAGTATTAAATTTATGTTTGTTTGTTTGTCCGTTATTCAGTCACCATAATTCAGGCTATGCCTTGTTTGAGGCTAAATGATTGGTGTACCTACTTAATGTTGTGAATTTAAAGGCCATAATTTTTTTTGTACTTACTAAAATAAAAGAAAAATTAACTGCAACAATTCATATACTTCCTTGTCCAAGAGACTAAATGCTAACATTCTGTATATTTTTTAGATTTTTAATTACCTCCGTTAAAGAATACTGTATTTTGATAAGTTTTGTACGTTTCTGAACGAAAGCTCCGGTTTTATAATGTTACGAACGCAGAGTTACGAGGTAGGTAAGTCTATGAAGTCTATGGTAATGTAGAAACGATATCGCTAACAAAGCACACTGTGTAACAAAGTTATCTTTTAGGTATTTAGCAACGATAGGTACACACAAATAACACAACGAAAGCGCGGCCGGGAATCGTCTGGCGGCTGACAGTCTGACATCTGTCTACGATGCGTATTGACATATAAAACGTCACTTTTTCATTTTTAATAACATAAAGTGTCACAATCTCGGACCAAGTCACAATCCTACTACAATATTGCCATTTTCGAGTAGAAATCAATGTTGGTTTTTAATTTATATAAAAAAACGGAGGTCTTTAAATTAATAATACGGTCATAAATATGTTGATAATAATGTATTCTTCAAGTATTTATACATTGGCGTCAAGTTAAAAGACTTTGGAATTTAGTACCAAGCCAAATAGTAAAAAAAAATATGTCCATTATTTAATTCATCGCTACAATTGATTGGTATCCACGCGAGCATAAGTGTAACTTTTTTGACGCGAGTAATTAAGGGTTAATCACCACGTTTTCCAAATGATCGAAAACTCCGAAACATTTTACCCGACCTGGGAATCGAACCCAGGACCTCGGGATATCGAGCCGAGCGCTTGACCACTCGCCCATCATGGCGTCGAGCGCTTCTTATTGTACTTAACATTAAATAAAACGGACTAGTGCTGTCTCTCTCGAGCACTATACAAAGTGAAATATGATGCTCAGTACTTACGTAAGAGAAGTTAATTAATTAGAATACCTACGACTTGAATTATGGTCTCGTGTACTGTACCTGTTTGAAATAAATTACTGGTTTTGCAAAGAGGAAAGATAACATAGTCGCGGCTAGTAGGTAGGTACAAAGCTTCTGTTTCATGAATTTAGGAGTGAGCGTATGCAGAAGCATCCAATTTATTAACTTTGTAATTCAGAATGATAAAAATGTTGAAGAAAGTGACTACGTTGAAGCCAATGCTCCTTTTTTTGAGCTACGCAGACATTGGTTTGTTTGTCGATTACTTCAAGTTTGTTAGCGTTATTTTAAGTTTCGTAGGAGGTTGTCAAGTCTGTTTTAATTAACATGGTGTGCATCTCAGGAGTAGTAGCTAGGATAAATAGATACCTACTGCCATGCTTGAAAAATGTGTTTTGGCGATTAGAAATATAGAAAATAAAAATCTACTATTTCATCCGTAGTGACAATATCCCATCCCTGTATATCCCAGTAGCTCAACCTCTGGAGCAGCTGCCCGCAGACGGAAGCGGATTACCTACCTGATGGTAGCGTTGCCATGCCAGGCGTCCGGATAAAGCCGGACATTGTTGGGCTTTTTGATTGCGCGTCCAGCCACAATAAACGGTGTCCGGCTTGTCCGGTTTTTGTTAGGCTTTTTACATTTCGCAAACACCGAGCGTCGAGCAAGCGCCGAGCGTGGCCGAGCGCAGGTTAGTTGACTGTCGGTCGCTCCTGCTCCCGAAACTGTAGGGTGTCCGGCCTTTTTACCCAAATGTCCGGATAAACTAGCTGGTCTGTCCGGCTATTACGTTTATATACCTAATAGCCGGACCTGGCAACCCTACCTGACGGAAAGCAATCACCGCTGCCCATATATCCGCAAAAAGAGGAATCGCAGATGCGATGCCGGCCTAAGCTATAATACATAGAGATGGAGAATAAACACCTGGAGTAGTCGCTATTTCCGAGCGTTAATTCAGTAGCGAGATCAGATATTTTTAATAACCCTCAAAACATTGTGGCAGAAGGATACGCCTCGCGACTAAGTATTATGTTTTACGAGTCGCGCCACTGCGGACTGGCAGCGGATCTCGAGGAACCATGTAAATTTTATAGCTTCTTAGAACAAAACTTGTCGGTATACTCGGACTAAGTATTATCTTGCCGAGGAGTACCTTTTCGCTGCGCTAAAGTTTTGGACTGTTTATTTTAAACTGAAATGTAAAAATACATAGCATACATTGTATTGGTTTCGGCATGTGCTAGTAGTAATAAGTAAATAATTTAAGTCGGAGTGGAAGACTGGAACCGCCTGGACCGCTGCTGGAGTATAGTTACTGCCCCACTGCAAGGCTTCCATAATTCAAGAAATCCCAGAAATTCCAGAAATCAAGTCATCGCTACAATAATTGGCTACTAGACAGTTCTCGGGAAAGTACTTAAAAAATTACAAACGCTTATTTTATACCTCTTACAATATTTTACCTCTTATATTTAAAAAAAAGCGTTATTTAAGTATTAGAAAAAAACATATATTTCTTCATTAACTTAAAATTTCGAGCGAAAACGGTTGATCACGTGACATTTTGCCCTGTAACGTCACACTTCAATAAATAAACTTTTATCTTGCAACCTGACAGTTAGTTTTTGTTTATTTTGTGTAACAGTGACGACACACGAAGCTCAAACATCAGATCCACAGATAAAAAATCGCAAAGTAAAAATAAAATATTATCAAATTATCTGAATAAAAAAAACTATTGGATAATTATTGTTACATTGCAAATTACCATATCCGACATATTTTATTGTTACAACTGTTAAATAGCGATGACTTGATTTCAATTATTGATTGGCTCAAACACAATGCTTGTCAATTGCGGGTTGTTGATCGCGAACCTGGCTTATGCATCAAAAAATCCGCCTGCATGGCCGCCTATTAAACCCGGAACCTCCAGATATGGCGCTGAGCGCTTAAGCGGCGACTCCACAGAGGCGTTGGCCGTACAGTAATTTGTTTAAAACAGAAAGAAAAAGGGCATGCACTCTTCTAAATTTTATTTAGACCTTTATGTAGGCCTATGTGTAGTCACGAGCACCAATATGTATACACTTTGACTCTTATTTCATTGTAATTAAGAGTTACAATTGTTTACATATTTTTATTCGTGACTCTACCTTTAAGTATAGTTTTTCATTGCTGTTATCCGGTTTAAATAGCATGAGATCCAGTTAAAAAACCGGGCATGGTAAATATAAAAAAAATCCCACCCTGAACCGGTCTGGCGGGATGTTTACCAACTCAGTTAAATAAAAAAAAAAACATTATTGAAATCTTAGTTATTTTGTTATAAATAAAAAAATCTATAAAAACAAGGTGTGTTGTTTCATGACGATAACAATGTTGAAACAATTAATCTGACAGCTATGTTCTCAAAATACTGCTATCGGTAAATGCCTACATAGTTTAATGACTTATCCAGCGCTGTAGGGTTCCAAAGACCCTTGTTATGGCTGCTTCGGACAAACTTCGCTTGTAATTGTCATGTTCTACCGAAATGTATCGTCTTAAAGGTACTTATCTAAGTTACTCATCTGAATAAACATAATCGTAAGCTTCGTGGTTAATGACAGTGGGATTTCTATGGTTCTTATGGCTGGGCAAATGTTTATTTCCTTCCTCTCATTTAATTCGGGTTTTCACTATTTCGGACCTGGTACCTACAGGTAACAGAAACTAGTTCAAAATTGTTTACCTCGAAAGTACTCCTAAATTGAAAATAAAAAACGATAACAAAAATAGGGTAAAACATACTTAAAGATAATGGAAAAGTGAAAAAATAACTACCTCAGATGAGGAATATTTAATCCAGATTATCATTAATTGTCAAATCTCTTTAATGCCAAAATAATTGACAACATAAAACCATCATTTAGTGGCAACCACACCCTTTTATAGCTCAAACCTTAACAAAAGTGTTGCAGTACACGAACTAGTCATTTTTTACTCGACCGTGTTTGCAGTACTTACAATTAAATAAACATTTGTAATTTATTCAGTTGCTTCTATTTATATAAAATAAAGTGGTGCAACAGTAGAAAGCAATCAGTGTGATAGACGCGTGGATCCCGCCGGGGCGCGGCGTCAGTACGTAAGCCGGCGCGTCAGAATTAGCGCGGTTGCTGAACCGCAGACGCGCCCTGTGGCTCTGCGAGTTGTGGCTACAACGGCCAATTATACTAAAACAAACGTGAGGTGGTTGTACAACGAATAGATCTATCTATCTAGTCAGCCTGTAACAAGACTCGTCAAAAACTCGTAAAAAAAACTCGTTGTGTATTTATTATCATCAAACTCCTCCGTTCCTCCACTCCGTGACAAGCCAAGATCTGTACCCACTGCTCAGTATTCTGCTTAGTGCATAACTACTCTTTTTTCACGCCATTTTTGTATATCCATTGATATTATGTATCTAGAAATATAAAAATAATTGCTACGAATGCACATCACATCAGAACGGCTGTACCGATTTGATTTATTATGTTTTGTTGTGTTCGTAAAGGTTTGTAAATAATATTTTTATTTGAAAATTTGTTACGTGATACGGGTAGTTCACGCAAACGAAGTCGCGGGCAGGCCGCTAGTTTTTAATAAGTTTGACTATGTCGTTCACCCACCGAGCTGGTGGTCTGGTGGCCATCGCGCTTCAGGTGTCACCAATCAGATAAATGCTCGGATTAGATGCTAGAAATTGGGGTTCAATCTCCGTAGTGCTGTTTGTATGTATGTATGATCGCTGATAAAAAGGAAAAAATGTTCAATGCACACGATTGAACCTAAGTATTTTTTCTTTTTTATTCTTCTAATTGGCCTTCATCTTGCCAGATGTTAGGTGATGTTAAGACATCGGTCTTATCATCATTATCATCGGTGGAAGCGTACTTAACCCGGAATCCTCAACAACTGCATAACTGGCAATTTTTTTTTTTTTTCTTTTCTTTCTAACTGTCGGAACACAAAGATTGTAATTAATTATTGACTGTCGTTTCATTTCATTTCAAAGAACGATTCAAATTTCGTAGTAATAGTATTGTCATACGACAATAATTTGAATTGTTAAAAGAGGCCACCATAGATCATCAAATCTAAAAAGGCCACTTCGGACTAATTGAAAATCGTTGGCTATTAAAAGGTGAACGTGAGAGGAAATATCTGGCCTTAATACCTTTAATTGACCCCAGTTTAAAATGATCGCTGTTGAATATTTAATTACCTACCTTCTGAAAGATACTTTAGTATCTACCAAGTAGTAAAAGAGAAATATAATATTTAAAAAAGATACCTTATTACCAAATTAACACGCACAAAAGTCTTCTTTTAAATATTAAACAGCACTTAACATTTTACGGAGAAAATTTCGTTAATCACAAAGTTCATTCAAGCACTTTAGTTTGGTCTAACTTTACAACAAGCTAACTAATTGGTATGAGACAACTTAAGTTACCTGGCAAAATGTTATTTTAGACATTATAAGTCCACTTCTCCCTTCCTCTCCTTCTGCCATCTGACGAAGTTAAGCATGACTGTGGATGGATACAAGGGGAGAGGTAGGTTGAGAAAACGATAGATAAGACTGCGTGAAAGATAATATGGTGAAGAAAGGAGTGACCGTAGGACTGACGGCTGATGGAACGAATGGAAGAAGACATACTGCGCCGACCCCAATTAGGGACAAGGGAAAGGAAATGATGATAAGTCCATTTCTTCATACAAACATGATATTAAACAAATACTCATTAAGTATATTTTTATTTATTGAATTGTCAGGGTCGTCCGTTATGTTAAATGTTTTATGCATAAGCATAGTATAAACTAATGCACAGATAAATAATACAATAGGATATTCATAATAACTTTACAAATACGAAAAATATGAAATACGTACATTCACAACTATTATTCCTAAAGGGTTTGTCAGAAACTAGGCTATGAGGGCCGCAAAAGTAGTGCACTGCCACTGAAATAGTCCTCGTTTCACCAAATAACAACTGCACATGTGCTCAGCGTGATAGGTGGAGAGCCCATCGCCGCTCTATATTGTTGGATGTATGAGTGTCGTAAAAGGCTAACGGTCTTAAAAAACTACATCTAGTTTTTATAACGATTCTTAGAGAGCCGCCACCGAAATTAAAATTTAAATCTATACTAAAATTAGAAAGAGGCAAGATTTGATTGTTTGTTGGTTTGGTAAGACATTAAACTATCGCGTTGCATTGCAGTAAAAGTATTTTAACGGGACCTAACACGATTAATCGTGTTAGGTCCCGTTAAAATAGTTTTAATGGTTTGTTTGGATTGGGTGCGTATCATTCAATGTCATTGTCATGTCATTCATTCAATATAATGACATAATATGAACTAATTTCAAAGGACTTAACGTTCATGGGATATAATTTTTGGGATTAATGGGATAAAAATCTTTCACTGTTGGCAAGCTACACTATCTCCGGGTGACATAGGCTATATTATAATATTTTCAAAAATTCGTCGCTGGGTACGGGGTCCACGCGGACGAAGTCGCGAGCGGTCCGCTAGTCTTTTATAACTTCTACAAGCGGCCGCTCGCGGTTTCACCCGCGTGGTTCCAGTTCCCGTAGAAATATCGGGATAAAAAGTATCCTATGTGTTAATCCAGGTTATAAACTATCTGTAAGCCGAATTTCATCCCAATCCATTCAGTAGTTTTTACGTGAAAGAGTAACAAATATCCATCCATACGTTCCTGTGGGAATATCGGGATAAAAAGTATTCTATGTGTTAATCCAGGTTAAAAAGTATCTGTATGCAGATTTCATCCAAATCCATTCAGTCGTTTTTACGTGAAAGAGTAACAAATATCCATTCTTACAAACATTCGCGTTTATAATATTAGTAGGATCCTGCTAGTGTTCATGCATTACGCCACTTGTCTAAGACCTCTAGGGCCTTACCATCAACCCTTAAGGCAGTATTACTTTAATCTTACTATGCAAATTCCCATACGAATTATGAGTAGTATCTAAGTTCTGCATAGTAAGTCTAAAAGTACGGCCTGTTCCACCTATCCCTACCAGTTTATCTCCACTGGTGAGAATAGGTGGATTTTTTTTCACCTGTCCCCACTGGTTGAGATAGGTGAAAAGTATCTCTACTAACTATCCCCTCTGGTAGGGATATATAGAGGTGACAGTAGTAGGGCCCTCCCTTCTTAATTTGGCCGCACTGTTCAGATCCATTCCTCTTAGCACGCTATTGATCCTTCGCTAATCTCATTTGCAGGCGTTGTGCGCCCAATCGCCGCCAATAACTCGATTGTACCTCCAGTGTCCGGGTGTGTGAAGTCATCCGGGATTTAGACCGGAAACCCGGTTATTGTTCACTCACTGATGTATTACATAAACACACGCGCGCCGGACTGGACTGGCCGTTCATTCAATACACACTATTCAATACATTGCACATCTAAAAACTTTGAAACACTATATAATAATACTAGCGGCCGCTCGCGGTTTCACCCGCGTGGTTCCCGTTACCGTGGGAACGGGAAAAAAGTGTGGATAAAAAGTATCCTTTGTGTTGATCCAGGTTATAAACTATCTGTATACCGAATTTTATCCAAATCCATTCAGTAGTTTTTACGTGAAGAAGTAACAAACATACACACTCTCAAAATTCTTCTGAAATTCATATTTTTCGTTCGTTACAAGACAAAATTAATCAAAATAATTTAATTATCACAAAGGCTGACAAGGGTAATTCAGTAGTAATTTTAGATAGAGCTGCTTACAACCAAAAGGTTAACGACGTCATCCAGGGGGAGGAGTTTGAATGTCTTAGTTCCGACCCAACAAAAAATTACATAATACAGGTGAAGGACGCGATTAAAAGTGCATCATATGTTTCTCCAGAACGATTAAAATACAAAGTCCCTATGAACCCGCGTTCACCTTTTTTATACGGTTTACCTAAAACACATAAAGATAATATCCCTATACGGCCCGTTGTCTCTTATATTGGTGCCCCAACATACGATTTGGCTAAATACTTAAACAACCTTCTAAGATCAAAGTCTTCTTTTAAACCACAGTACAGTTTAAAAAATAGCTTACAGTTAATTGAGAAAGTTCAACATATCAACATCTCCCCTTATTCTAAATTGTTATCTCTAGATGTTGATAGTTTATTTACTAATGTCCCCTATGAGGAGTGTCTTAGTGTGTTGGGGGACCATTTTGAGAGACAGCGGTTACACCCTGGAGAGATATATGATCTACTTAACCTTACTAGAGTATGCATGGAACAAAATTATTTTAGGTTTAATAACCAATATTACCGTCAAAAGGAAGGTTTGGCAATGGGTTCACCTTTAAGTCCACTAATGGCGGACATCTTCATGGATCACTTTGAACGTAATAACGTGGTGAACGAACCCAATATTCAGTTTTATTATAGATATGTTGATGACCTAATTATCTGCTGGACCGGTACTAATCGTCAAATTGACACTTTTGTTAACAAACTTAACACTGTCCACCCTAAAATAAAATTCAAATTAGAGTTAGAGTCCAACAAATCCCTCAACTTTTTAGATTTAACCATAACTAGAGTTAACAATAAACTAGATTTCCAAATTTTTCGCAAACCCACTCATACTGACACTATTATTCCAGCCTCCTCTTGTCACCCATTACAACAGAAGTTAGCTGCCTTCCGCAGCTACGTCCATAGATTAATGACGGTGCCGTTGTCCGCAGATAGTTATGTCAAAGAACTTAATATTCTTTATCAAGTCGCGGTTTCTAACGGTTATTCTAAACAAACTATTGACAGTTTAATTTTAAATAAACAGAATAAAAGGGTCCGTTCACTACTTTATGCGTGTCCCCCCGAACGTACTAACAAATATGTGGGTAGTCTGACCTATTTAGGCCCTATCTCAGATAAAATCGCGAATATTCTTAGAAAAAACAATATTTTTACTACTTTTAGGACAAATCAAAACGTGCGTCATTTATGTAACAGTAAAGATCGTTTAGAAAATTCAAAAAATCCGGTGTTTATAAGTTAATTTGTAATGAATGCAATGGGGTCTATGTAGGTCAGACAGGGCGTAATTTTGAAATTAGATATAAGGAACATGTGGCCGCACATAGGAATGGCCATCCAGACAAGTCACATTTCGCAAAACATCTAATTGACACCGGCCATTCCTTGGGTGACAATCACACATATAATATTTTGCATGTATGTAATAAGAGTTTCCGGTTGTGTGTGTTGGAGCAGTTAGAAATTATAAAACATAACAATAATAATTACACACTGTTGAATGACCAAACAAATTTAGTTTCCTCCCCATTATTGCGTCTTATTGCGGGTAGTACGTCACAAATGTCAAACGGTGGCGCTATATAAGGGGCCGAGAGCTTCGCAGCCGTTTCAGTCGGCGCGCAGCTCTCGACCAGTCAACAGCTCCTGAGGATGCCCCGTGGAGGGGCGAAACACGTGTCGGGTTTCGGTTTGCATGCCTTATTTAGCATCCATCGCTCCTTTTGCATGTGCATACATTGCGGGCGGGAGGGCGGTGCTTGCATGCAGCATCTAAGCTTGATAAATTGGTGAGTTAGCGGGATTAACACTAGATATTTTTTCCATTTTTGTATAAGGGTACCTTGCACAATGGGCGATTTTCTGACAGCCCAAATTAAAAAGTAAAAATTGGTTCAAAAACACTCGATAGATGTCGTTTTATGAAAGCTGGGTTACTTATGGGCTGTAATAAATTCTACACTTTTACTTGTCTACCAAAAGAAAAAAAAAATAGTATTTACTTACCTATTCATATTCAGGACATCTAGAACCTATTTCTACTTTGGAATAGAATAAATATTACGCAGCCATACACGTGCTCTTCATGAACCCGCCTTTTACTAAGCGCCATACTAATCTATGCTAAGCGCCATCTATGAAGTCATTTACGAACCAATTTCTTTTTTTTTGATCTCGGAAAATCGCCCATTGTCTATCTCCGTTGAACGATTAAGATGTTAAAAAAAAAAAAAAAAAAAAAATTCTCGAGGATACCTAAGATTGACGGATGATGGATAATTGTGGAAGGTGGATATTAATTGAGCTTGGGAGCAAAATAGGGGTCGAGAGAAAAATATAATAGTAAAGAAAGAATAATAAATCGGAAGAAAAAAATAATAGTAGAAAAAAAAAATAGTTGACTGGCTTGAAGTCGAGATTTAACTGCAAAATTAACGAGTTATAGCACTGTTATGCTATCGGGATAACAATAGCGTATGTTATCACATCAATTATAAAGGCGAGTTGCGGGCGTATGTCACGTCATAATCAATAGTTAACTCGTTTTATTATTTTGAAAGTTAACACAAGCTACTTATAAAACAGTGATCGATTTTATATACCACGATTTTAAGTTGTAAGATAAATTTAAACTCATAGTCCGCAGAAACATTCAAGCCGGAAATAAAGCGATGATATTGCGAGCTGAGAATAAATCTCTTAGAGAAAAATTTATTAATAAGTAAATCCCTGATATTGCGTTATCGAGATTACAATACAAAATCAACTATCACAATTCGAATCATACAAAGTAATTATTTAGATGTTATCTCGCGTCGACAGGTACAAAATTTAATTTAGATGGGTAAAGAAATTAGAACTGAAATGGGTTTCGGATGTGTGACGTTCTTAGGATACGTACTGTTTAGCAGCATAATTTAAATTTAATAAAATCGGCCGAATTAGACATAATTCGTTTTGCGGATATATATATATTTAATCGAGATTATTGTGGAGGTAGCCATAGTTCAAAGTTTACTAAACCCGACCTAGAGTCATAGCCTATCTTTATATGTCAGAAGAAAATAATAAATTTATAAGTAGTAGATTTTAAAGTCAATAGTAAATTTATTTTCCCGAGGTGCGACCTGAAACCTAGTTCGCACTAGGCCATTCAAATACTTTAACCGGTAATGTTGATTATAATAAATAAAGATGTTCGGGATTTATAATAATATTCTAATACTGCTATATTAAAATTGTTATTATGAAATTAAATAGGTTTGCTTAACAATTGGCAAATAATTATTAACTCAAGAATTTGTTTAGTACAAAGTAAATGTCTACAGGTTTAGAAATGATAGGACGAACGAAACGCGGTTTTGACTTGTGGGAAGGTCAGCGCAGACTGTCACAGCGGGATGATCTTGTTGGTTATTTATTAGAATTGCTAGAATTCTTAAATAATCTAGATTATTGGCATCTAATATGTACGTGATGTAATTGTAGATGATTAAAATTAGTGCTAAGGTAGGTTATTGTCGAAGTTATGGCACAACCTTAAAATTGTTAGTTAATGTGAACTGCATGTTGCATCTAGATTGTTTTATACAAACTAATTAATTGACAGTTTTCACATATGTAGGCCGGGACATTGAGTTGATGAAATAGTGTTATCAAAATCATTCATCACGGAAAGATAAAGATATTTTATTTGCAAGTGTGAATACAAAAGTTTACTTCGGTTAGTATTATTCTGTTCTATACTAGTTTTGTGGTAGCGTTTTACCTAGGGTTGTTCTAAATTATAAGTAATTAATTGTTAATTGTCTGTTGTTGTCTTCTACGTTAGAAGAGGAACGGAGAAAGATAAGGGGGACTCATTTTGTTATAGTCAGCTGTATGATAGATAATCCTTCTAGTAAATATTTCTTGTGATTGCGGTAGTAACATAGAATGTTTATAGGATGTTTTGTTCATTAACTAATTATCTTCACCGCAGCTGTGGATAGGGATGGCTAAAGTATGTGAACAGGGGTGGAGAAGATAGGTCATTATAAATTAAAATAAATACTTGAATTGCAATATGCCTGACTAAATAGTGCGAAGAGGTGGAGTAACTATGTTAGAGAAATTCTCTATTGCATAATATTCGAACTTTTGACATTTTCAATTGTAACTTTAGAATTTTGATTAGAGTATTTAACTAAGCGGGTCCAACGAAGAAGGCATGCTGAAAGCGAGGTCTTTGGTCGTCTATGCACACAATAAAATTATAGATGACACAAGGGAGCATTCTTAATTGGCACTGTTAAATTAGTAAAAGTAGCTTGTTTAGGGTGTTCGAATATATTTAGTCGCACTGGGCACAAATAGAACTTAGTTAAGCGTGTGGGTTGTTTGATTTACCTGGTGAAGTAATTGAATCGAAGTTTCGGAACTGTGCTGTAGAAGTGGGAATTACTCAGCACACAATAAAATTAAGTGGTTTCCATTTAGCTTCATTTCCTAAACTAGCCTTTCTAAAAGTTGTGAGAATTCTGCTGTAGGGTAATTCCATTCGAGGACGCCTTATGGAGTGTGGACCAGGGTAAATATGCTTGACTAAACAACAGAGAGATATTACCGGTAGCTGCGGAAATGAGGTTATTGATAGCATTTCATTTTAGCGTTATCAGTGGAACTCGCGCTACTGGGGAATTTTACAATCTGGACGGAAGGCTGAAAGTAGAGTAGAGTAATTAAGGAGTAACCAATTAGAGTTACAAACATTCGGGAGATTACCATCTTAATAATGTGTCTTGTGCGAGTGTAAAATTAAAATCATCTAATAAAAAATAAAAATAAAAGAAACTAGCACTATTGAATCACGCAGTTTGGAATTCAGTAAATACGAGAAGGAACTCACAATATTAATTACCATGAATACTAAGACGAAGTGTCACCTTTAATGATTTATTATTTACCGATTTGACCGTTATTAGTAATATAAAAGGTAGGAAGTTAAGTAGAGTTGTGGGGGCGGATAAGATAGTTACCGGTCTGTTTAATTTAATAAGAAAATGATATTTTTCAAAGGTATAGGTAAGTAAGGGGATATTGACGTATTATATATTAGCAAATGAGACTAAATGTTGTCTTTCGTACATAGTAATAACTAGGGATGAGACATAGTTACTAGATAGGTTTTGGCATAAGTATTTGCTTATACGTATAAGCTCAGTACTTGTCAATTAGTATACAATGTCCAACGCGTACCGGGGTATTAACAAGTACTTATCGATGACGCATACATTGACAGTTAGATATACATAGCACACAAACTTCTAATAGATCTGAACTACGGGGTAGCTAGTTCAAAACTCAAGGACGTGTTTCGAGATGCGTACCCCCTTAGAGTGAATGAGTTTTTCCTAAGTATTTACGATCGACAACCTTATTGTAAGGCGTTAAGACCTCTATTTGTATGCACGGTGAGTGGGTGTCACTGCGTACCGGACGGAAGCGAGTCTAGTATTCTATCTCGGTTATTTGCAGGATTAGACATTAGATGTATCTCATCTAAAATAAAGTTATAACTCTTGGGCGATGATGGTATGCCTACTGGTTTTGGTTGATATGGGGGTTTGGTTAAGATTTCTTATCCGCGTAGAGGAAAATAGGTTTCGATTGAAAGAAGTAGCTAATTAGGAATTGTGGAGGACGCGGGTTTGATCCCTGCCTGAGGTAGACAATAGTTCCGACGTTTCGTTATCTTAGGTAATTATATAAGTTAAGATGAGATTGGTAGCGTTGAAGTATGAAGGAAAGTTTTAATTCAAATTATTAATAATTATTCATTAGCCTAGTTGGAACTAAAACCATGACGGCGAAGTGGTTGATGCTTCACCCACGAAAGATCCCAGGTTCGATCCCTAGGTTGCAACATTTAGATGCGAAACAAGTTGTAAGAAAAGACGTAAGTTAAAAGAAGGCCATGATGACAGATGTACTTGAAATTATTCTAGGAAAATAATTTAAAGAATAGAATAATTGAATGGTTCGGAAGATGTTATAAACTTACGTCGGAATCGTCATAGAGTTGAAGAGTTTTCGCTAGGGGGCGTTACTAGACAGCGCAAGAGACTGTTATATTGATTTAAATTATATTAAGATTTGTTGTTATGATGGTAAACAAAAGGCAAATCATTATTCGGAGGTTGTGTATGATTAGAGACATGGTAGATGCCTAAGTTATTGGGAAGTATTTACCGAAACTAAGTTTACTGGGATTTTGTTTCGAACACGAGAACTGGGTATGCGATTATGATTTTGTGTCAGTTGAATAGAATGAGGGGTGTGGGCTATTTTGCAATGGGAATGCTTATTGAGGAAGGAGTCATTAGGGATTTGGGGAAGAACTATAAATAGTAGGAATATCTTTGAGGAAGAGGGCTAGGATGACAATGGGGTTGGCAAGGAAGGACGTGCTATTTTGTACTTAATTAAGTACAGGGTTTAGATATAATTCGCCGCAGATAAGAGTGGTACTTTATCTGCTTAAATTCTATCGGGGGCGGCTGTAACGGTACAGAATGAATGGTATCCGTCCGTTAGTAAGGAATGTGTGGGAGTAGCACTAACATAAATATTAATGCGTAGCACCATTAATATAATAAGCATGAAAAAGGGAATAATAAACTATTTCAGAATAATGGTCCGTGGTCTAACGCTTTATCTTTAGTTTGAACTTCGCGGGGACTGCTCTGTGTGCTCCTTGCGACATAGGCGCCATCTAGCGTGAGTTATTTACTTGAGCTTCGCATAAGGTTGCTAGTTTGACTTCTTTATTTTGAATTTCGCGGGGACTGCTCTGCGCGTCCCTTGCGACGTAGGCGGCGTCTAGTGGGAGTCATGGTTGTGAGCTTGACTAGGACCGTATTTTTATTTTGAATTTCGCGGGGACTGCTCTGGGGTCGGGAAAGTGGTTCACCTACGGGCGGACGCCATCTATGGTCGGAATACGGAACTTTTGATAATTTCCCAAAATATAGGATTATTGGCTTAAGTGGAGGATTATTAAGAGGGAATTGTTAATAGAATGCTACATTTAGATATTCAACGATGAAATATTGGCTGTCGGACGAGATTTGGTTAGATTATGGAAAAATTTTAGAATTGCGCGGCGAAAGCGGCAATGAGCGAGCGAGAGGTTGAGAAAAAGACAGAAAGAGAGGTCGGATGATAGCTCCACGTGGCGCGACGCGAAGGCGGGGGGCATCGGGGAAGCGGCTAGCGATTGGTTGAAGGGAAGAAAAGCGGACTCGCGCGGGCAAATCTTAGGCGCGCGTGGCGCGAAAGTTAAGATGCTTGGGAAAAGGGCGGAAAATTAGCGGACATTGAATTTTGGGACGTCGGCGGTGCGGTCCAGCTTAAGAGTGCGGTACTGCTCATGCGGGGAAGGTGGTGTCCGAGCTTTGATAGTGCGCTAAGTGGTGTTCGAGCTGCGATATTAATTAAGATTTGTGAAATTGAGAGTGATTAGTAAGGTGAAACTATTGCGGTCGCAGCTCGAGTCCGTTGGCGGAATGGAGTGTTCCGGGGTGCATCGGCGGAGGCGCGTGGCGGTGGCGGCGAGAGCCTGTGTACCTTTCAACGGACTTCGGTCTGGATGATCTTTGATTGTATTTAATAAGATCGGCGTTTTGTATCGTTACGCTAAACAATGCACTGTCTTCGACGGAGTGATGGGGGGGAGACGGTTGTCTCCCTAGTGAGAGTTGAAGATGGGTCAGACACCGTTTAGCTGGAGGTAGACCCGTATGACCCAGTCCAATTTCGAGTCTACCTCCGTACATACAGTGTAGTGATAGGAAAATAACACACTGAGTATACTGGCTCGACTGATAGAACATTTAGGAGTTAGTTGCTTTCAGGGGCAATGCGACTCTCACCACACATCACGAATTTAAGTTAAATGTGGCTTGGCCTAGTTTGCAAGGTACACAAAAGGGACTGTTAGTTCGACAAAATATAGGCATTTTCAAGTGAGGAAAGTTGTAGGAATCTATAGGTAGGCGGATATATATATATGGTTAGTTATTAATTCAGACTAATAAGGTAGGGATAATTAAGTTACGGCGCTAAATAAAATTATGATGAAGTGATGTGGGTCCTAGCTAGGCAAGTAATTTGTTACCGCAGGCCGGTAAAATTCTAATTGTTTTCCTAAAGTTGTTACCAATTAATTATTCATTTTAAATAATTAACAGAAGTATGATAATATCGTACCATCATTACTTTGGAGTACCTAAAAGTCTAGACTGGTTTCCTATTACAAGAAAAATACTAAAAAGTTATAGCAAATAAGCTTAGCCGTACTGTGATGTTTGATTTCTAATACTGAAATGACCAAACAGGCATTTTTTAGCTTTCCCTGGGATGCAATACGATCTCATATCGCTACACTCTTCAAGGTGTTAAAGTTTTACATCCGATACCTTAGCAAAAATAAGCTGATACAAACTGAACAACTAAAACCAGTTTAGAACCTAGGATAAGTCGTTGAAAGAAGACATTGCAAGCTATGAGCTTCTAATAATCTGAAACATAGAAATAATTGATTGATAACAACCAGCTAATTAGCCTGACAATGGTCTACTAATACCATTCGAATAGACCTCTTAAGATATGTAAGTACTTACTTCTAATAATATGAAACATAGAAATATTTGATGGGAACAATCTAATCAATCAGACTAATACCTAGTACAGTCTAATTTATATCTATTAAAGTGAGTAAAAGATAACTTCTAAATGTAATTGATTCAATGATTAACAGGGATAATTAACTACCTAATTTACTACCTACTAAAAGTATACTGACTATGATTTAGTAGTCTATCAAATTAACCACTCAGTCTGAGAGACAGAGGGTGGAAGTTAATGGAAAAATAATTAATTTAAGTTCACTCCCTAAAAGTCAGGGATGTTGAATAAATTAGGCATCTTACAATAAACTTGAGATGTACTTATACTTTATAAGATCTGTATAATGAACACTAAGAGTAACCCAAAGTAATTTACTTCAAATGATAGTATTCTATTTCAGTTCACTTCCTAAAGTCAAGGATATTGAATGAATTAAACATCCTTTAATAAACTTAAGATGTGATAATCTGCCAATGCAGCCAATCCAATGTAGTTATATTGGAGCTTTACAGGACCTGTATAATAAATACTAAGGGTAAATAAAAGTAGTTTTACCTGTATTAATAGCATTCTACTTTAGCCACCGCCTGAATTGGCGTTTTATTAAATTATCCACCCTTTACGGAACTGAATATAAGTTATTGCATTGAATAATTAAGTTCTTAATGTGAAAAGGATATTTGGATGATAGCAAGCCTTGAGATAAACTCTATTGATTTATGTGGAATAATAAGAATTTAAATTGCTAACACATAGTTCATAATGTAAAATGAAATTAAATTTGAGGAGAGATGTAAATTCTCAGTTTAAAGAATTAAAGGCACAAGCTAATAATTAAAGTTAAAGCCAATGTGACGGAACTGTAATTAAACCATGAGATGTACAGTACGCTATGGAGCGGCGGTGGGGCTCATAAATTGCACCAGGCTTCTTATGTATCACGCTACTGATAATAAATAATAATACCTACAAGCTAAGCTATCATCTGATTACCTTTGAGTGGTTACAAATCTTCCCCGCAGCTGCAGTGAAGGATTTAGGTCACAGTTCAGACGGAGTCATTGCTAGGCTACACATATCTATGTTATGATCTATAGACTGGTAGGTAATTAGGTCAGGAGTAAATAATTTAACACAGGGATAAGCCAATTACTAAACTTTCACGAAAGAACTTGAGTTACTTAAATGCGGTTAACAACGGAGGGTTCACTAGACGATCTGGCCAAAATAGTAGTTATTATAATATTACATTGCTTGACTGAAATTCACTGCAAATAGAATTAAGCTATGCTAAGGTTCCATCTTCATACAAACGCTACACACTCTACAAAACTCCAGACACAACCATTAGATTGTAGATAAATTAGGTTAATTAGTTTAAGAATTAGATAATAAGTTAAGTTAAGGTAAAAGCGGCGAAGATGTGTGTATGCATTATAAGGTAGCTAGGCATATAGGTGTGAAAGGCATTAGATTTAGGTTTAGATTTAGGTGTAGCAATTATAGAGAGCAGGGGAGGTTACAATACCTAGCTGGGGCGTAACAGAACGCAGGGCGGCAAAGGCACTCAATACTGACTATGTGCAGTGATTGGGAAAGTAGAGTACTTAACTTTAAAATGTCTATTATTTTTATGAAAAAAACGGGATTTTTAGCATGTCTGAGTCTTTTTGATGTCTTTTTACCATGTCGGTTTTTAGTCCCTCAAACTCTCAAAGACTCAAAACCGACAACTCAGACATGGTAAAAATCCCGTTTTTTCATAAAAATAATTGTAGTGACCATGACAGTTTAAAATGTTACTTTGAATGTCTATTCAAGATGGTGAAAAGGTTAAACATAGAGGTGTAAAAACTATTCCGGGAACAGTGGTATTACGTACCTACCACGTTGATTAAATGAATGAGTGAATAAAGAAATTATGACTAAATGAATAAATAAAAAAATGAATAATTAAATAAAATAATTAATTAGTAACCCTATTCCTTTCTTAAAGGTCGGCAACGCATCTGCGACCCCTCTGGTTTTGCGGGTGTCCATGGGCGGCGGTGATTGCTCTCTATCAGGTGACCCGCCTGCTCGTTTGCCTCCGTCTTATATAAAAAAAAAACCAATTTATTAGTAGGGAAACACAGGTAATACACTGCACTACCACTGCACTCATCCTGTATTATTACCAAATTATGCTGTAGCTTTTCTGGTTATTTTATACATTAATTATAATTATAAATAATACATGCATACATATAATCATGACTTTTATTCACGAAGGGTTAGTCAGAGACTAGGTAATGAATACCGCTAAAGCAGTCCTCTACTATAGTCCACTTTTCACAAAATAGCGACTGCACTGTGTTCATCGTGACAGGTGGTGCGCCCATCACCGCTCTATGCTGTTGGATGTATATAATACTAGCGGCTGCTCGCGGTTTCACCCGCGTGGTTCCCGTTCCCGTGGGAATATCGGGATAAAAAGTATCCTATGTGTTAATCCAGGTTATAAACTATCTGTATGCCAAATTTTATCCAAATCCATTGCGTAGTGTTTACGTGAAAGAGTAACAAACATACACACTCACAAACTTTCGCCTTTATAATATTAGTGTGATAACACCCTAGCAGGGAAGAGAAGGGATGTTAGTATACTTTCACCGCTATACGCGACACGGTTATCTATTGAATAGAATAACCAAAAAGGCTATTTTTTTATTATTTAAACAATTAACACGGTTATATTACCAATTACATTAATTAATCTTTATATTATCCTACTAATATTATAAACGCGAAAGTTTGTATGTTTGTTACTCTGTCACGTAAAAACTACTGAATGGATTTGGATGGAATTTGGCATACAGATAGTTTATAACCTGGATTAACACATAAGATAGTTTTTATCCCGATATTCCCACGGGAACGGAAACCACGCGGGTGAAACCGCGAGCGGCCGCTAGTTAAAATAAACTAATGATTGCATTTGTGTTAAGTTCTTTTCATTAACTGTAGGGGTTATAACATAATTTACGATCCATTACAACATAACACAAAGTGCTTCTAATAAAACAGTATAATAATATCTGTTAGCCCCGTTATGCATGTCTCGCTCCATTATAAATAACTTTGTATGAAGTTTGAACTCTAGGTCTGGTAGTTTTGGCTGGCGTTCGTTCGAGCACGTAGGTAAATTATTAGTAAGTGTTTCGGCCCGCGCGCTAACTGAATTTTGCTCAAGTTTTTACTCTTATGTAGGTTCTTCTATCGTTTATATCTGTGGTCGAAGCTTATCTAGTAACAAATCCATACATACAGTGTAGTTACTTACTTTACTGAATATGTCCTGAATATTTTATAGTAATTGTAAGTTTTTAAAAAGATAAATAAAAAATATTCGTTTGTAAATAGGTTAGATTAGAAAGTTTTTTATGTGCTTGTACTATCGCATTGGATTTTTTTTCTGTAATGGTAGTATTAAGTTTTGTTGTTTTTTAAATAAATAAATAAATAAATGTTTTTGTAAACCACGGACAAAAGTCTGGGCTACGTAAAAGCTAATTTAAATAATAAATCTGTGAAATGAAATAAAATGAAATGAGTTTTATTTACTAGAACATAGTGAATAGGGTGTTATAAAAACAGTTGAGGCGTATGTTCTGCCTTTCTGGCATGTAAATATACAATTAGATTAACATTATTCAATTATTCACATAGAGCAAGTAAATTCAAATAACATCATATTAAATTAAAACTAAAACATAAAATTATCATTTTTAAATTAAATTAACATACTTAATTAAACTAAATTAGAATTATCAAATTAAATTAAATTAACAATATCGAATTATTAACATCAACAAACTAAATTAGATAAAATACAATAATTATTATTTTATTATTAAATATTATAAAATAAATTCATGTAATGAGTAATAGCATTTGTCCAATAAATATTTCGATAATTTTCTTTTAAATTATGGCATTGGGAGGTCTTTTAAGTCCCTTGGCAGCTTGTTAAAGACTTTGATAGCCATACAGTAAGAATTACCATTGTGAAGTTTTGTTCTAGTCAACGGTACATTTTTCATTATGCCTTGTAGATCTGTTATAGACCTCTCCGTGTTATGTGTGCTATGTGCTCCTCTCTGTGCTATTTATTATATCTATATAAGTATGAATTTGTTTGTACTAATTTAGTTTCGAGCAAATTTGAATTCAGAATAGAAAACACGAGCGAGCTTTTTTAAACCTGCACCATTTAAATAGCAACAATTTAAATAACTATTATTAAACGTGTAGGTACAAATTTTAATGACAATCAATTATTTTTCAGGAACAGTGTTAAATAAATTTCGCCTTTTTCAAATCCTAAAACCAACCATACATACATTTACAATCACGTCTATTATCCCCGAAGAGTCAGTCAGAGACTAGACAACGAGTCTCTACCATAGTCCACTTTTCACCAAATACGACATCGACCAGCGTTACAGGTGTGGTAAGCCCATCGCCGCTCTATGTTGTTGGATGTATGTGCAGTCTTTAGGCCGTTAGTCGCCTTTTACAACACCGAAGGAAAGAGAAGGGGTGGTAGTATTCTTTCACCACTATGCGACCCGGCTAACACCAAAAATTAATGAACTAATAAAATAAAAAAATTAACATCGTCTAATGTCAAAATACTATTGCAATGTATGATAGACTAATAAGCAGTTAATTAATTATATTCGTTGGGCTCACGCATGATCGCCCAAAAGGTCCGATTGTACGCAGGTATTGGCGGCTGATTACTGAGCCATAGTCCCATAGCTGTATAGTGTATAGAAAAGAACCTGCTCTACTTTTACTAGATAATTAACTAGACAAACATAACGTAAATATAAAACTATAAATAAAAGATGTCCTTCAATTGTGCCCATAGATATTATTATGTATGGTTAAAATAATGCTGGCGCCATTTTAACTTTTTCAATTGTTTTCTTTCATTATTTCATTTTTAAATGAGTATATTAAACCTATTTCTAAACAGCTACAATTATGTCTATTAAGTTAATGGTTTATTAACTTTATCTGTTTGTTTATTTAACTCTAAGTATTTATTTTTACGAATGGTCAACCAATTGGTCTGACATAAAGAAAAAACAAGTGAAAATATTAATAAACAAGTTTATGGGATATAATCTAGTTATACGTTTGATGTCTATCTATTGCAAACAACAGAACGTATTGGCAATTATGATTGTAAATAATAACCACACTTAATTTGTTTTATTGCTGTATATTATAGATAGTTACTATACAATCACATTACCGTAAGCGGGATTTAGTGTGGCATTAGAATCTCCTTGTGGCAAACGAGCTAAGTTTCAATTTTGTCACACAAATTCTCGTTTTCGTGAATTATACTCAGCACTCTGATCAATTCCAGCTCACATGACCTTCACTGGAGCTGCTATAGGAGCATTCCGTCAACAATCGGTCGCAAATTGGCCGGCATTAAGCCACGCGTGCGGAGTGATGGCGTGGCGCTCGCGTCGCTGCGTAGCACGGCTAATTGCCACAGACAGGCGTTGCACAGCGTAGCTACGTAGTGGTGAAGCGTGCAGCTGCTATACAGCTTAATTGTAGTACTCTGTAAATTCTATATGCGTACGTAACATAGATCATCTTGCGTAGATGGATATGATTATTTATGAAGATTAAACTACAAATAAAGTACATACCCTATCCCTATTATATTTCTCTATGGTGTGTAAAGACAAAAATTCTTTGTTTCAATTAATTGTATATACATATCAATATATGTAAGAACGGATAATTTATCCAAGACCGTGCCTTTGTTATTGTAAGTAATGAATTTTTATGCTTTAGAAAAATAACATTTAGTTCCAGGAGTTGAGAGGGAAAACAATCGGAATAAAAACTTGGTCACGTACAAAAATAATATAGTAAGTAGGTACATAATTTTATTGCTTTCTTGACTTGCTTAAATGATGATGAATGACAAATAGCTCCGTTTCCGTCCTCGGAGATATAGATACCTTTAGGGACGCAAAGATCACTAGCTAATTGAACAAACAATATTTGTTGTGCAAACGAATATTAATTTGAACAAATAAACGAGTTTAATTTAAATGAAAACAATTTGCTTAGCATAATCTGCGCGGCGGACGATTGAAAATTCCTCAGCATTGCTCAATACAAACTCGGCAAAATAAGTTCCCGCAAGGGGAAACTTTGAGCGGCCCATTTCTTTGTTATTTTTAATATCGACTTTTTTCGCTCCAGCGGTGGTTGCTAATGGATTTTCAATATTTGTGTTGACAGACAAACAAGGGGCGAATGGAGTGAGCTCTCCAGCATTACGTCTGCGACCGTTCCCGCGGGCGGTTTGTGTCTAAAAAGCAAACGATACCGCTTCGACGAGTCCCTGCATAGATGACAGATTGCTGAATGCTGCGGGCTGGCACAACACAGGAAGATGTATACGTAATATGACTATACTATACTAGAATTGCTTAGTATAATATAGAGAGAGATAGTATATTTATATAAATAAAAACAATAAAGTTGCCACGACTTCGGGCATCAATTTAAAACAGGAGTACCTATTTGGCTAATTATTTTTTTCTTGTGTTTGTTATTTTGTCAGGAAGGTTTATATGAAAGTTTTTTTTCGGATATTTGTCGCCGTCGCTATTATATTACTTATTGTCTTCAACAAGTGCAGTTTATGAATTCGAATTGTTAACGCTTTAAAGCATGGATGCACAGACTTATTAAGACTAGGGGCCACTCAGGCAAATTATGAACTGATGGTGGGCCACCAGAAGTATAGGTAATTAAAGACAATGGTTATTGGTTTTATTCTGGAATAGAACTCAATATTTTCGAATGTACGAGAGTATTATTTTTGCTGTCGGCGGGCCACCAGTATTCGACCGGCGGGCCGCATGCGGCCCGCGGGCCGTAGTCTGTGCATCCCTGCTTTAAAGGACATCGTGTTTATTAACTAGGGAGACACCGTAGGCTCGACAGACAATGTAGTTAATTATTAATACATTGAACCATGTTTGATTGGTTGTCTAATATGTATGTGTTGTGATGGTGAGAATATGTGTCTGATATTATGGAATTATTGTATCAACTGACAGTCAGTTTACTTCTAGAAGAGCATCACGAAAACAAGCATCCTAGAGTTGGTAGAATTTCAAATTGTTAAGTCTGGCCAACGAAAACTAAACCAGCTAAAACGCGGCAATTTAAAAAAAAATCATGATAGGGTACAGTGTCACTCACACAGCTGCAATTTTCTCAGAAAATTTCAATTTGACATACGACATGACACCTCAGATAGACACACATAGAGACAAAGTGTTGCCAATCAAATAACTAGGTTCAGCTTTCGTTGGCCAGACATTATGATAAATAATTAGTTCTAACTCGCTTGGTTTGGTGGTCGCCAAAAGCGACGGACTGAAGACCGCTCATACATCCAATAGCATGAAGCAGCGATGTGGTCACCTGCTATTACGCTGAGCACATGAGCTGTTGTAATCTAGACTCTGGTGAAACGTGGAGATTTTCACAGCACTGCTTTTGAGGTCCTCGTTGCCTAGTCTCTGTCTAACCCTTCGAGAATAATAGACCAAAATGACATACTTGGTGCTGTTGTGTTTCGTCCGGCCATAGAGGTTCCGGAGGCCCTTCCCCCCCCTCCCCCCGCCCTCTCACAATTCTAAAATAATACTATCACCCCTCTCTTCCCTTAGGGGTCGTAAAAGGTGACTAACGGACTGAATACTGCACATACATCCAATATATATATATATCATCATCGCCGCTCTATGCTCATCCAGTATAGAGCGGCGATGGTCTCACCACCTGTCACGCTGAGCGTCATGTGTAGTCGCCATTTGGTGAAAAAAGGACTGCTAGAGTGCGCAGAGGACCGCTTGTTGAGTAGGCAGAGGACTGTTTTTGCGGTCCTCACTGCCTAGTCTCTGACTAACCCTTCGGGGATATAATAGTCGTGATTATGTGACGTGACTTCTACGCGATCATGATATAAGCGTGCTGCGTCATTGATGTGCTGAGTGCTACTTAGGTATAAAATGTTTACTAGAAAAAAATCAACCAGTCTCAGGAAGCTCGAGTGGGATTCGAACCCACGACCTTTGGATTGCCGGTCCACTGCTCTAACCGCTGAGCTACCGAGCCCCTAGAAGACTCGTTGAATTTTTCCTAGTAGTATGATTTACGCTGCAAGCCAGCGAGCTTCCTGAGACTGGTTGATTTTTTTTCTAGTAAACATTTTATCCTATATCTATATAGCATTGTGAATGCAAAATTTCAATAAATAAAGATACTTAGATATATTTTGAAAAGGGGTATCCTATTGTGCCGAGATGCGGTCAGAGTCAGGTCAGGTCAGTCAGGAGGTCAGAGATCACGGACGGCTGTGCCGTGTTTATGATGCAGCTCTTTTGTTTTTTGTAGTGTACTAATACTAACCGTGCGGCGTGTGGTGAAGGAATACTACCACCTCCTTTCTTCCCTTGGGTGTCGTAAAAGACGACTAACGGACTAAATACTGTACAGCATAAACGGCGATGGGCTCACCACTTGCACATGTGCGGTCGCTAATTGGTGAAAAGTGAACTATGGTAGAAGACTGCTTTTGCTGCCCTCATTGCCTAGTCTCTGACTAACCCTTCGGGGATAATAGTCGTGATTATATGTATGTACTAATACCACTAACCCGCATTGGTCAGTGTGGTCCGTGGTAATTAAGTTACTGTCCACTGCCCAATTTCACCACGTCATGCTTATGTCGGGTAGGGTTGAATCTAGCGGTGGGACGTTTATGGCTAGTGATAAAAAACCTGGTACTTGGCAATGAGTTTTCTTTAATTAAACGATTCAAAGTGCTTATTTTATAAGTTTATTGGATAAAGAGATTTTGAATTTTTGACTTTAATAAAAAAAACTGTAAACTGAAATGACATTAGGGTTGTCACCTCTACCGCATGCAAGATAGGTTATGCAGATTATCCTAGAAGAAGGAAACAACAACGTGACAGGCCCAAAAGGTGGTGCCAAGACGTGATGAACTGGACTCTCCTTCGAATAATTGATACTAATGTCTAATACGATGCGGTGACAGCACCGGCTATTAACAACAATACCTACAACAACTCTAACTAGAACAGCCAATAAAACTCAAGAAGCAAACTGAACTCCCCATAAACAGCACAGCAATAAAAATGTTTTAACTACGAGTTTATCTGCCCCCAATTACTTTCTGCGCCGTTTAGCAGACACGTTTTGCGCGCGAGCGTACATAAAAGAGGCTAACTGCAAATTGTACTTGTACGTCTATCGGCCGTCGGGCCAGTCACCGTCCGTCGAACTCTATTATCATAAATAGGTACAGATTTGGTGGGGCACCCTGACCCCGCTCCATTATCTTATATTGGTGCGGACGAAGATGAGTCCGCAACATTTTTATAGTGCCCACCGCCCGCCCGCCGCCGCAACGCCGTCCGCTCCGTTATTTATCAGTTTTGCTGTATTATTACGGAGATTTTCTCCCTTTTCTCGAACCATTTTACTCACTATACGATGTGACAAGCATATACCTTCGTACTTTTTGTCGTCTTCATTAGATGTGACGTCGTAGCTGGCGAATTACGTGTGTCTCCATTTGTGATATTTATTCGTGTGTTTTAATAAAACTGTTGGAGAAAATCTTTTTGATATGTAATAGCAAATACTGGGTATAGAAGCTATATTTTCGGTACATACATACATACATATAACCTTTGATTATATGGACATGTATAAGTCAAAGCAAACAACACGCAAAATCGACGGCCGGGTGGTCGAATGGTCAGCGACCCAGACTACGCAACCCACGGTCCCGTGTTTGAATTCCGGTAGGGGCAAATGTTTGTGCGGTGAGCACGAGCATTTGTGACCGAGTCATGGATGTTTATTAGTATTTATGTATGTTTATGCGATATTCAGTCACCATAGTTCGGGCTATGCTTAGTTTGGGGCTGAATAATTGGTGTGACAGAGTTGTGAAATTCATTTATTATTTACGAGCGGCCCGTGCCTTCGTCCACGCTAACTTAGAAAGACCGACATAGTTAAGCCATTTAAAAAAGTATATAAGCAAAAACCATCCGCAGTTAACGCTCTATCTTTTAGTGAAAACCGCATAAAAATCCATTGCGTGGTTTAGGAGAATAGTGCGGTGACACAGACGGAGAAAAACGGAGACTTTATGGTTTAGGCGCAGAATGTCCAATTCGCAAAATGTCCAGTGGTCACAAAATGTGTAAAGTTATTATTTTTTAAATCAATTTTATTTTTTATAATGCATGTAATTTGAAAGAAATAAGACAAAAATAAAATTGATTTAAAAAATAATAACTTTACACATTTTGTGACCACTGGACATTTTGCGAATTGGACATTCTGCGCCTAAACCGACTTTATAATATGTAACTAAAATGAAACACTTTTTTGCGGATTAACTTTTTGCGCGCGAACGGTTAACGGTTTCGTACCCTTTACAGGGTCCATGGTCTCCCTGTGACCACGTAAACTGTTGCTGTAAAGGGTTCGAAATTACAGGATAATTTAAAAACTATGTAAATAGTAAATTAAACGCGAGTTAATCCGTAAAAAAGTGTTTCATTTCAATGTGTAGTGGTCGCTTAAACCTCAGAAAACAATATGTAATTATTTATTAAATAAATGCGAGTGTGGAGCCTCCCCTCAGTCGATGCAACACCTGCTCACATGTCCCTTAGGCCAACTTCATGCACGCTGGATGATTTCGTTGAGGCCAACCAGAGGGCTGCTGACATGACAGCATATACTGGTCAGAAAAATTTTACTGTCGCCGACTCGAAAAGAAGAAGAACACGCCTGCTTCCCGAAAGGGTTAGCAAGCAACAACCACAGCTTTCCATTCTGAAACTTTCCTTTTTTATTTTCTGTCAGCACCACAAAATGTTTTAAGTTTTTTAAGACTAGTTCTGTTTCTTCGTTTGTCAAAAGGCTTCTATAACTGAATTTCGCAATGAGATATTTAAAACCGTTGGTTTGTTTGACTCGTGTTTGATTGGAAAAAGTTACTCCAATTTCATCTTATTTCTTAGGTGGTAAAGGTATTATTTTTTATTAGTTTGCTTTCTAGGTGGAATAAGTTCTGTTGTTGATTATTATATATGGTTCCAAATAATTTGTTACAGGGTTCTACACTTGAAAGACCAGGGGGGTTACTCTCGAACGCAAACTCAATCTTAATACAATTCCAATGCGAATAATATGTATCGATATTGGGATAAGTAAAGATAATTCCGGAACGCCATCTCGATAATAATTTGTTCAATCAATTTCCACGCAATTTAATTCCAATGTGGCGCTATTGTCGCTTACAAAAGTGCCATTTGACATTTTTTAGATTTGTGATTGGAAATTGATTAATGCAATTCTGTTCCAAGAGTAGCCTACCTGTTTTATTGTAGCGTTTATTCTGCGTGCACACGTTTACATTTTACCAAATGTGACCGACCAAGGGCAGTGTTTACTCAGTTAGATACAGTCTGCGGTGCTGCCGTATACATTTGAGTGACGCGTGCGGTTGGGCCGGCGGGCGCGGCGGCGGCAGGCGGGCGGACTGACGCCCTCAACACCCTACCATGAGTTTTCTTAGGTACTAACTAATTTTACACATACATGCAATCTTAGAATAATAACGCATAGAAAGCGAGAACACGCACGATAAATGAGGATAGTAAAACCAAGCCATACTGCCTTGGTACCGAAACGGCCCGCGTCAATACTAATAATCTAAACTTATCTATCTATCAACCGTTCCAATTTCCTTACTTTTGGGGTAAATCTGATTCCTCTAGCAACATTACTTGTACACTTGTGTGCGTGTCGCCGAGATAGTATGCGTAACTTACTCCTACATCCATTTTTTTCTTGCCTCACGCCATGACAGTCTTCTAATACGAGACTATCGTTCTATGCGTTATTATGCTATGCATGCAATCATCATCATCATAGGTCTCTTACATCTATAAAAGATGATTGAAACAGCGTCCAATTGGCTATTTGACAGAATTGTAACAATAAAAAATAAAATATGTCGGTTAAGTTAGTTTATAATTTACCTAACAATAATTATCAAATAACTTTTTTATTAAGATAATTTGTAAATATTTCATTTTTACAAAATAAATTTGCGATTTTTTATCTGTGGATTACATCACAGGGCAAAATGTCACGTGACCGACCGTTTTCGTTGGAAAATAATAAAGAAAAATTGGTATTTTTTTTAAATAATGCTCTTTCGAGAAAAAAATATTGTATAAAATAAGCGTTTGTAATTTTTGGATGGAGCGCAGTGTTCTAGGAGATAAGCTTGATAGCTTGTGTGGTCTGATGACCACATCTAGGGTTGCCACCTTGTTTAGTCCGAATAGAGTATTTTTTCATTTTGTTAGAACGAAAATAGAGTACATAGAATAAAAAGCTCCTTGGTCGAGTGGTTTATACACCGGTTTTCATGGTGTAGCCATCTCTGAGGTCCCGGGTTCAATACCCGGTCGGGTCAATTTAGAAATTATTGTTTTTCTAAATTGTCTCGGGTCTGGGTGTTTTCTATGTATAATAAGTATGCATTTAAGTATTTTAAGTAAGTATGTTTATCCGTTGTCTAGTAACCATTTAACGAGTTTCGTATTTTTGTTGCTCTTTGCGACATTTAACAAATAATTTAGTCTTTCTTGAAGATATTTACAGCCTCTTTGCAATCAAAATTTAGATTAAAATATATAATCAACTCTTTATTAAATTTAGGATGGCTCTATTTCTTTCGTCTCTCCACTATACATTCTTATGGGAGAAGACTTCTCTCAGTGAACGATGAAGTACTCATAACCAGTAACGATCAGTTTTTCATAAATAGAGTATTTTAGCGTACTCTATTGGTGTCGTAGATTATAGAGTACGCCTACATTTAAAAGAGTACAATACTCTATTTTAGAGTACGGCTGGCAACCCTAACCACATCAGAAATAGCACACTGCGATCCAAAACCAAAATAGCCGACGTTGGTCATAAAGCTGCCAGCTTTAAGTAAAACTGGGCTGGACACGTCTGCCGCATGTCGGACGAGCTGTGGACTAAACTCACCACTGAGTGGAGTCCACGCAACGTTAGACGACGTCGCGGCAGGCCCAGAAGGAGATGGCGGGACGAGCTGGACTACTATCGGAAGGACTGGCAAGCTACAGCCCTAAACCGTGAAGAGTGGGGGGGGAGGGAGGCTTTCGCCCAGCACTTGGACAAGCCGGGCTGAATAATAATAATAATATAAAGTAATTAGGTCAGTAATTAAAAAGAAAAATTAGTTAGCTAGCTAAATAGACTAAAAACAAGCTTTTCTCTCTCTGGTACCACCAGCCAAGCTAAGCACGATACGTACCACACCCTCTAGAAACCGTACCTATTAATCTCGATACAGGTCTCACTTTTTCTAACCACTACATTCAAGAGGCGGTTAAAGGTTTACTTCCTATAGGTAAATATTAAATGTTGTTGTGAAACTTTAATGTCCATAGACGGACGGATAGTCAGCTTTTTGGATTTTATGATTATTTTCTAGATGTTTATGGCATTCTTAAGGTTGCTCGTTACTGTTGCATTTTATGATAAATCGACGTACTTTTAGATTTACTTGTATATTATATTTGTTAGTATCTTTACATTGGTTTTGCAGTTGGAACCAAAACGTCTTTTAGTAAAATAATCGTCTTTTATCTGTCGCCGTATAATTTGTAAACGGTCATTATACTTACAATGGTTAGTATTTACATAACCGAGCGGTCAAAAACCGGTTTAATTCCCAGGGCGGCCAAAGTGTGTTTTCGTATTTTTCGATTCAAAGCCCGGGTTTGTGATCACTAACCCGCATTGGGCCAGTGTGGTGGGTTGTGGCCCAATCTCCACACATGCTGCTGCATATGGGAGACCTCTGCCCAGCAGTGCGACGAGTATGGGCTGATGATAAAGTACTTTTATTGCACACCAAAATACAAATGTGAAAAATATGACACGGATAGAATACAAATGAGACGGCCTTATTGCTATCAAGCAATCTCTTACAGATAGGGTTACCATTTAGGAATTTGAATAGTCCTGACAAAAAGCCTGACATTTCGATAAAAGTCCGGACTTTTTAGTCTAAAAATGGAAACATTACTCACTTTTTTATTTTGTTTTTACATAAAAGAGAAGTGAATAAAGATTTAAGACTTATTTTATATTAGGTACTTCATATGTAAGTAGTTTTGTTACCCTTATTCCAAAATCCGGACAATTTAAAGAGCCGGACAAAGTCCGGACTAGAGTCTAAAGCCCGGACATGTACGGACTAACCCGGACGGATGTTAACCCTACTTCCTTAACCTTGAGTGGTAAAAAATTGTGAAGAAAAAAAAAAGAATAAAAAGAACAAATAATTTTAAAACCATTATTTTCCTTTTTTAACCGTGTCGCGTAGCGGTGAAAGAATACTACCACCCTCTCTCTTCCTTGGGTGTCGTAAAAGGCGACTAACGGACTACAGATTGTACATACATCCAAGTGCTTAAAGCGGCGATGGGCTCACCACCTGTCACGCTGAGCACATGTGTCGCTATTTGGTCAAAAGTGGACTATGGTAGAGGACTGCTTTTGCATTGGCTAGTCTCTGTCTAACCCTTCGGGATAATAGTCGTGATTATATCTATATCTATGTATATCTTTTTTCCAGTAATAGGTTTGCAGCTTAACAGGCGTACCTCATTTAGCTCGTACCTGTAGTTAAGAATAAGTTTGGTCCTGTGGGTCCCGTTTGCACAAGGTGACAGATAATGTTAAAAGTTGAATATGCCTTAGTTGGTAGCGCGAGCGCGATGCATATTTTTATTTGTTCTTATCATCATAAGCCTATAAATGTTCCTTTGATGGACACAGGCCTCCCACGTGGACAATAGCACGTGGGGATATTTGGCTATAACCCACCACGCTGGCACAATGCGGGTTAGTGGGTTTTTTGAGTGTGTGAAGTGAGTGGTTTATAAATGGTTAATGATAGGAGTCCTGTTGTATCCTGGTATATACCCGTGAGTTTCATGAGAGATGTAAGTAAGTAAGTAAGTAATTCTTTATTTCAAATTTAAACCTTACAAAAGTAATTTACAAGCCCCCACACTAGGCATCGCCTGGCCTGTGGGGAAAAAATGAAAAAAAATGTACAACTTGACTCTCAGTCTTTTTGGGATAATTTAAAAAGGACGTTCTACTGTTATTTTATTAGTTTTGGTTGTTCACGTGTACTATTAATAATACATCTAAATTACAAATTAATTATAATACTTACAAAAAAAACACAAAATACCAAACATCACTTTCCGGCAAGACGTTACCGATTTAATAATAAAAATTTATAAGCAGCTACGAAGGATAACACTACCTCCGTAGCTGCTCGCTTCTCGTAGCACGTAGATCGCCGTAGATCGTAGACACCTCCTTGTATAAATATGAAATAGTAATACCGTATCAAGAAGCGCCAGGGATGTTTGCAGCTCTAATATCTATTACTGGATCTTGAATTCTTGAAGTCGCAGGTGTACTTGCTACTCGCTCGTTGTTTTAGGCACTATAGTAAGGACTAATGGGTTTAATACGATAACATATCTATACTAATATTATAAAGCTGAAGAGTTTGTTTGCTTGAACGCGGTAATCTCAGGAACTACTGGCCTGATTTAAAAAAATCTTGCAGTGTTAGATAGCCCTTTTATCAAGGAAGGTTATAGGCAATAATTTGTTTAGGTACGGGTACGGGTAGAATCTTGAATCTTCTTGAAAGTTGAATCTTGAATCTTGACATCAGAGTTCGTGACTATTTATGTTCGTTGTACCTCTAACGGTACTAGCAATTAGGCTTTTGTGTTGATTATTCCGCCACCGAGGTATTGGTTAGACCGACGAAATTTTTCAACGCTTTTGACTTTATGTTTTTATAGCAACAGTGTCTTATCAAACCTTTTTACATTCTTAGAGATCTGAACGAAAATATTTTACAATATTTTAAACATTCAGTTAAAATAAAACTTCTTTATAGATACGTAATATTTGATATCTTAAAAAAAGCAATAAATAAAAACAAAGAGAAAGAAACGTCGAGAAAATAATATTTTTTCTTTTTGACGTGACAACGTCTTATAAATTGGTTTGCCGGGTGACACTTCAAGAAACTGCGTTACGCTCCGCTCACGTTATGCGCTCACAATGAGAGCGAGTGAGAGGCACGCGTCCCTTCCACTCGGGCATGGTTAGCCCGCCTAAGAGCGAGAGAGACAGACATAAAAAGTGAAAGGCACGCGTCCCTTCCATATTATTTCATCCTTCTTCCTACTATACGAATGAATATTCACATTAAAATTATTTTACCACTCAAAGTCGTTGTCACGTAAAACTTTCGCCCGTATACCGACTTTACAGGCAACCAATTTTTTTTTTTCTGTCTTACTTCCTCTGCAGCTGTCGTGTGTACATGTAGGCTCGATTAACTACTAACGTGATAAACAACTATAATATGTGGTCTCATTATGTCCGTTTCCGAGCGCGAATCGCATGGCACTGTAGTCTTTAGTCCGTTAGTCGCCTTTTACGACACTCAAGGGGGTGGTAGTATTCTTTCATCGCCATGCGACACGGTTAACATAAGCTTTTCATGATACAATTACACATTTTGTGACATTTCATTCTGTGTAACAAAAGGTTTACTTAGCAGCATGTAGTTGTAACAAGAATATAAAATACGATTTTAGGTTGTACTGTTTTCTCTGTTGAAAATCAGCGTTTTATAAAACCAAATTTACGAAGCGGAGTTTCTGTAAATTCCAGGCAATAAGAATGGTCCAGTGACTCCAATGCTTCTGAGTCCGGGCGGGCATTTGGTAAAGGGGGACGCTGATTTGGCAAAACATGTTGCGCTGAGACTGGGACTGTGAACGTCACATTTCATCAAATGTTATTTTTCTCACTGAAGTGAAACAAGCTAAGCTCGAATCGTCGTCGGTTCGATTTCCGAAGCGCGGGAAACGGTTTCGGATTCGATTTAGGGTGATTGTGTTAGGTAATTAGTTTTTTAGAGTTTCGGAGTAAACCATGGAGCTGTCGTGCTTTTGTTATTCTGTCTTTCTATTGGGGTTGTGTTTTACCTACAGACTATTCAAGATAACTTTTGCCATAATTATATATGTCATTAACACCGACGCACGACATTATGGAGTAAATTTTTATCACAGATTAACATTTAACGATCTTTTTATGTGTAATGTTTCCAAAGCCCTTGTAAAGCTTCCTATAGAATAAAAACTGATGAATTAAAGAGGTGGCAATAAAGCTAAAGCGGCAAAAAATTGTGACATGTTTTTTTATAATATGAAATCACTATTTTTAAGTTTGACTTGCTACGTCGGGATATAAACCTGTGATCTTCTGAAATCCGGATATCATTATTAAATATTAAATTGTCGAATGTAATATTATTTCCAAGTAATCATGCGGAACAATTTGAAACGCTAAATGGATCATCTTTATTATCCTTCATAAGTATGGTACATCAAGCCAGAGCAGCATCGGGATTGCCGGTTCATTTTACTTTCGCATGCCTTCTATTCACACACACCGTACTCCGCATTGAATAGGCAAAGTTTCAATGGCCGTTGTTTCTGAGAGTTGACTTAGAGTGAATCCTTGCGTGAACCTGGAATGCGGGAACTTCCATCAAAAGAAACTTCGTTCCGCCAAAGATATTGTGCCATTCCGAACAGCCATCACACGGGCCATATCTCAGTATTCCTATGGCATAAGTTATACATTTTGAAGTGTTTCGTTGTACGGAACACCCGATTCAACTTGGTGGGTGATACATGATTCCACTTGAAACTTTTATTTCAAAGACGCTGGATGCTCTCCGTCCAACTAGGACGTTAAAGCTCCTACGATTGCTGTAGATTTCAACTATTCGAACTTAAAATATTAGAAAGCTTTGTAAAAGTTTAATAAGAACTGTGTGTATACAGAAAAGCTAGTTTGGTTCGCAAAATCGAGTACTACGTTTCAATACGACATTGTGTATATCATAACGTGATATTATTCTGAGTGGTAGACCCACGCTGCGTTGCAGCACAAATTGGGCCGGCTCGCTCGGCATAACTCGGAATATCATATATATGTCGCAGTCATATGATAAAAACAGAGATTTGGTCAATTCCCTAAGTGATTTGATCAAATCACGAGGATGTTTAAATAACAACACGATTTTATCATTTTTCCCTAAACCACCAAAACATAAATTGCCCTACTCCTGTAGGTCACGTGATAGGATAGAAATTTAAGAAGAATTTTTGTCTTGAATTTCGAGGTTATTTTTTTTATTAGACAACAGAAATACTAGCTGCCTTAATACCTCCTGTAGGTCACATGTTTTTGGTCATTTCACGGAACCAGTTCTGGTATTTGTTCAATTCTCTAGATTTGTTTAGAGAAATGATAAAATCGTGCTGTTATTTTGACATCTTCGTGATTTGATCAAATCACTTAGGGAATTGACCAAATCTCTGTTTTTATCATATTCCTGCGACATATACATACATATAATCACGACTATTATCCCCGAAGTGTTGGTCAGAGACATGAGGACAGCAAAAGCAGTCCTCTACCATAGTCCACTTTACACCAACCTGCACATGTGCTTAGAGTGACAGGTGGTGAGCTCATCGCCGCTCTATGCTGTCGCATGCATGTGAGGTCATTAGTCCGTTAGTCGCCTTTTAGGACACCCAAGGGAAGAGTGGGGTGGGGGCGGTAGTTTCTTTCAGCGCTACGCGACACCGTTAATCGGAATATCGGCGTGAAATAGTGGCACTCCTTGCTGTTGTGTTTTGTCCGGGGTGGAGAACACCGGAGGTCCGTCTATCCCCCTCCCCCCACAATTTTCTACTCTGGTTTTGGGCGGCGGAGATTACTTTCGATCTGGTGATCCGCATGATAGTACCTATGCCTTCTTTTTACATATACGTGTAGTCGTGTACCTATTACGTGCTGGTCTTAGGAACCACCATCATACTGTGCAGACTATCAGCACTCGTACCAAAAAATTTGCCAAGTCGTTCTTATGTAAGACCATTCGGCTCTGGAATTCTTTGCCGGCGCATGTGTTTCCCAGCTCCTACAGTCCCGGGTCTTTTAAGCGGGGCGTGAAACGGCATTTATCAGACCGTCATGAATGGGTGCGCTTGTCACCGTGCTTGTTTCACGGTGAGAAGCGCTCTCGTTATTTTGGACTGCATCGGCTGCTTACCAACAGGCAGGATGTAGTCACCATGACGAGTAACTTTAAAAATTAAAAAATATATAAAAATAATGTAATAATTATGTAGATAGAATAATAACCGTTGACGCATAGCGGTGAAAGAATACTACCACCCAATCTCTTCCCTTTTGTGTCGTAAAAGGTGACTAACGGACTAAAGACTGCATATAGGTACATCTAACAGATTAGAGCGGCGATGGGCTCACCACCTGTCGTGCTGAGCACATGTGCAGTCGCTATTTGGTGAAAAGTGGACTAAACCAGAGTACTGCTTTTGCGGTCCTCATTGCCTGACTCTGTAACCCTTCGGGGATAATAGTCGTGATTGTGTAATCTTATTTTACATACATACATATACATTATGTATATGTACGTATTTAAAATAATGTTACACTTATTAACACTTAAAAGATCACGGTAATCACCGGTGATCGACAAACTTTATCCGTCTTATTACAAAACGAGATCTAAATATAGTACTGGACTTAGTTCTATATAGACTTAAGTCAGGTACCAACGTAAACTTTATTACAAAATCAAGATTTTCTCTTAGTCGCGGACTATCTATGGTTCTAAGATAAACTGACGGGACCCCTAGTTTAACTGCCGACTAACTACAGTACTAATCTCAAAAACTTTGTCACAAACGTCACTTTGATTTTAGGATAGCGTTGTATTTACATTAATGGAAAATATAATTAATGACTTGTATGTTTTTTTTTGACTCGTCATAGTGACTACATTCTACCTGATGGTAATAAGCAGCCGATGCAGTCCAAAATAATGAGAGCGCTCCGCACCGTGGAATAAGCACGGTAACGAGCGCACCCAATCATGACAGCCTGCATAAATGCCGTTTCACGCCCCGCTTAAAAGACCCGTGACTGTTGTTATGTCTGCTTGTTGTGGCAATCAAAGTATAAGAAAAGCTTTAAAGCCAGTGACACTGCATAATATATCTCCTCTTTGTAAGTGACTGTAATCCTAAGACTAGACGCCTTTATATCTTCATGAGTACATAAGTATACAACGTGGACTACCCTATCCTTGCCGGGTAATCGGTATTTTATGTGCCTTTAGATAAGTACCATCCGCCACTAAAACCATACTTAAATTATAATGTGGCGCTTCTTCGATGTGGAAATCCTCATCGTCATCAGTAACAATGTAGATATTCCAACATCCCTAAATTATCAATTAACTCCGTTTACGGAATAAAAATATTATGTATAAGTAATTGATCGTACTTACTAAGTTAAAGCCAGCCTTATTTTGTAAGTATAAAAAATATAATATTATTTTTGTTATGGTTACTGACACGTGACTTTTAAAATAACTTTTATTTACTATAAGGAACTGTAGTTAAAACTAATAAAACTTGTATTTAAGTAGGTAAGTACCTTAGAAAGTAGTAAAAGGACATGCTCGCGCGATGTTGTCTAGATGTTTTTATTGCTTTCCTTGGAGTTGCTCGAGTGTGTCATGCTCTCTAAAAGTGTCTCTGCGGTGGTGGCATGTATGTGCGTCGGGTCGTCACGTTCCCTAAAACACGTATGGTTGAGCGAAGCGATAGCTGATTTCCATGTCATACTTGTGAACGGGTGCCACCTGTGGAGGCTGGTCTGCTCTTGCAATCTTAGTTTGTTGGTGGTAGTAGTAATACACTTTTTTTTCTTGTTTTAAAGATATTGTACGACGTTGTTTATTTTATTTTAAATTGAGTTTTTATTAGATATTCTTCTGTATGTGTTGTGTTGTCTTGTAATCGTATTAAATATTTTTTATGTTGTAATAGAAAATATCCTTCTATGGTAGGGATGGCATTTTCCAATTTGTATTGACGCTGTAAAAGAAAGGGAGAAAAGATATGCCCTTGCTGAGTTTCTTGCCGGTTCTTCTCAGTACAAGGCTCCCGCGAACCGATGTCATAGCGACATTCTTACGTGCTCATTTATTGTAGCCTAAAATGAATAAATTGTTTTGTTTTTTTTTTAATGCAGGGGAGGGAAGGCCTATTAATTAAAAATCTTTGAACTATTTGCTCTCTGCTACTCGGAATCGAAAACGGCCAGCATCTCCGTATCGGTCCTCCAAAAGAAAAACGCTTGTAAAAAGCCTTATCCCCTTGTCTGTCACAAATACCAAGAGGTTATTAACAATTGCATTGTTATTGTGTCTAGTTTTGGGCAGCTGAGCTCATACAATGGCATGGCATGGCATGGCATGGCTGAGGAACCGTCAAGTTTATCGCCGCCTAGAAACACAGTTACGCTGTAAAGGTTACACGCGGCCAACCGTAAATCCATAATGAAAAAAGGCTTTACCTTAAGTCTAGGCAAAATAATTTATCCTAAAGCATTTTTCTCATTTCGCTTTCACAGAAATATCTGAGCAAAGCCGATGTCTACAGGGGAATTCAATTGGATAAAACGGATTTATTTCTAAAACTGTTCCCTGCTTATTATCAACGTTGAGTCTGAGTCTGGGAATAACGGTACAGTAAATTCCCTGTGCTGTGTATTTAACTTGTGTGTTTACGATCACCATGCAGAGAAATTCCTCCTCTAAATGCATTCTAAGAGGTTATGGCCGTTAAAACCTGTTTAGAGCTAGAAAAATAATTATACCACCGCCTTATTCGATGAAGAATGAAAACAAATTACAGTAATGTATGATTATGCAAATATCTAGTTTCACTAAGATTTTTACTGTTTTTTGAAAGAAAAACCCCGTTTTTCTTGTAAATCTTTTCCAAGAAATAGTCAAATTCCGAATGACACTAGATTTGCACAAAGACATTTTGTTTACAAACATTCTTTATCGAATTTGGCATTAGATTAACTTAAGTACACGTAAGACTGCCTCGGTGGACGAGTAGCTAAATACTTGGCGCGATATGAGGTGCTGGGTTCATATCCCAGGTTAAGCAAAATGTTCTTCGGATTTTTCGATGCAAAGCCCGAGTCTGTAAATCCATCAATTGTACCCACGACTGGATATAATGGTAAGATAGGTAACCTATCATAAATTCGAAACTTTCCTGTACGAATTTCAATTGTTCGAAAACGGTATGACGAAGTTTTAAATACCAGATCGTTGCTTTTACATAATTTTGTTAATCCATAAACTTATCATACATACGTTTCATTTTCCAGAAAAACTATTAGCCCATTATCAAAACTACTTTTGACGTGACAACGTCTTATAAATTGGTTTGCCGGGTGACACTTCAAGAAACTGCGTTACGCTCCGCTCACGTTATGCGCTCACAATGAGAGCGAGTGAGAGGCACGCGTCCCTTCCACTCGGGCATGGTTAGCCCGCCTAAGAGCGAGAGAGACAGACATAAAAAGTGAAAGGCACGCGTCCCTTTCCTATTTCATCCTTCTTCCTACTATACGAATGAATATTCACATTAAAATTATTTTACCACTCAAAGTCGTTGTCACGTAAAACTTTCGCCCGTATACCGACTTTACAGGCAACCAATTTTTTTTTTCTTTTGGAAGATGTTTTGTTTACAATAAATTTAATATCTAGAAGTATTAAAATTCGAAGTAACTTTTTGACGTGACAACGTCTTATAAATTGGTTTGCCGGGTGACACTTCAAGAAACTGCGTTACGCTCCGCTCACGTTATGCGCTCACAATGAGAGCGAGTGAGAGGCACGCGTCCCTTCCACTCGGGCATGGTTAGCCCGCCTAAGAGCGAGAGAGACCGACATAAAAAGTGAAAGGCACGCGTCCCTTCCACTCGAGCACAGTTATTTCATCCTTCTTCCTACTATACGAATGAATATTCACATTAAAATTATTTTACCACTCAAGTCGTTGTCACGTAAAACTTTCGCCCGTATACCGACTTTACAGGCAACCAATTTTTTACTCTAAAATATCATACTCATACCCAGTTTTTTTTGTTTTTCATATATTCATATTATTAGGTGAATAATTTTAAATGTCTTTTTATGTTTCCGGTAAGATTGTGTTTCAAATAAGATTGTGTTTCAAAAGTCAATGACAGAAACGAATCGCGGCAAAACCGACTTCACGTAGTCTTGTCTGCCCTGCGCTAGAGTGTAATTCAAGCCCGCGTAGGCGCGGAGGGGCGAGGCGGCCCGCGAGCTGAGGAGCAGGTGGGTTTAACGCTCGCCGCCGGGGGCTGAGGCTGGCCCGCAGAGCCGGCCAGCAAGCCGAAGCTGCGGTGGTGAGCGTAAGCCATCTGCGACGATAAGCTCGCGTGGGACCGCCGGAGCCTCGCAGCGCCGGAGCCGTGACAGAAACCATGCCTGCTGCATGCTTGGTTGCATGCTGCATGCTTGCTGCATACTTGCTGCATGCTTGGTTGCCTGCTGCTTGCTTGTTTGCATGCTGCATGCTTGCTTGCATGCTGCGTGCTTGTTTGCATGCTGCATGCTTGCTTGCATGCTGCATGCTTGCTTGCACGCTGCATGCTTGCATGCATGCCGCAGCTTGCTTGCAAGCTCCAAGCTTGCTTGCTTACATGCTGCATGCTTGTTTGCATGCTGCATGCTTGCTTGCGTGGTGCATGCTTGCTTCCATACTGCATGCTTGTTTGCATGCTTAAACGTTACTACGATTACAAGTTGTTCGATGATATTATGGATTTCCATTATTTGAAATGTTGTATTTTAATAATATTGGAAACGTGTGTTTCTGGAAAATGAATCGTTTAGCATTAATAGCTTCGGCCAAACGTTGAGTGGGATTTCAAAATAAAGAGATTTTGAAAAAAATTACAATCGATAATCGGCATTTCAAAACTTTGTAAATTGTGTTTTCGGTAAAAAGAAAATTATGGAAAACAAAAAATTACAAAACGTTTTCGGCCAAATAAAATTCGTACAGGCAAATTTCGAATTTATGATAGGTAACCGGTAAGATAAGATAATTATTTGATTTAACTTTTTAATTTATTGTAATGAATTGATATAACTAATGTAGCTCATTTATATAACTTTTGACTATATTTTAGAACTTTTTTACCTTTGGCATAGAATACCTACATTAGCACAAGTCCTTTGGGTATCCTATAGAAACTTGAAAGTTCAAGCCGTTAAGCCCATTATCATAAAACTTAACGTATGTATGTGTTTGCGGGTTTGTACGGATAAATAATCTCTTTTTCGCAATTTTAGAGTTTTCGTATACAAATAGTTGTTCTTTGCATACGCTCTTATTACCAAACACTCGGTATAATTTTAAATTAATTATTCAGTAGTGTCTCCATACACAAATTATTGTTCTGCATTTCAAAATCTATTAGTTTTAGGTAGGTACTTATAAATTATGCTATTTGTTTAGCTACTTCAGTACGCAACTATTGCTCTCGACTTTGTTAGCTTAAGAAAATGTTTCACACTCATTAACATGCTGTCAGTGTTTGGCTAAAAATCAACACGATATTCCGTTTGACATCCGAGAATACGAAATTTAGTAATAATATCATGCCGACAGCGTTTGAAGGCATAATTAATAGGATTTTAGCTGAAGCTCACCCGCCGACTAATTTACATTGAGTTGTACCCTAAACAATAACACTGGCGAAGAAGAGCTTAATAATGGAAAATTGTCAGAAAATGACTTGGCAACGCCTCTCTTGTACCTTTTAACGGAAATTGATTTATTATTTTATTGTAAATTAATTAACCGTTCAGTGCTGTAAGCGGTTTAAATGTTGCTTCGTTTGATGGACAAGTAATTACGGCTCTCGACGAGCTTGATTATGGAACAGTGTAAGAGGTAAAATTTGATTTAGTATTTTTTTGGATTTTGTGTAGGAGGTAGTAGTAATGTCGGAAACTACCAAACCAATTCCAAAAGTGCTCTCACTGATAGTAAGATACATTTTAATTCGTAATAAGATTTAGCAACCTCAACACACAGCAAATGGCGAACTAGATTCAATAACGGCTGATTTTTCAATTACCATTATGGAACTTCCTCCTATATCGTATTACACGGTCATTTTTAAAATGAACCGTCATTTTATTTATTTTTTGTGTTACAGATGACATTTTTGTTTGATTGGGTTATACTTTATCACATGGATCAGTATTTATTTACATGATGATCGGCGCTTAGTAAGATTAGGCTAGATTTGTATAGTGCCTAGTTTGGATACGATTACTATTTTACTGTATATTGTACCTTGCAGATATAGATAGATAAATAGATAGATAAAACTTTATTGCACTCACAAAAATACAGAAAACATAAAATAAGCATATTAAAACTAATGTGGACAAAGGCGGTCTTATCGATATAGTTATTAGAGTGAACGCCATCTAGCCAGGATTTGATGCATCACCATGCAAGTGTCATCTTTTCATCATCATCATCATCATCAGCCTACACTTGCCTACCTGCTGGACATAGGCCTCTCCAAGGGAATACCTACTTCAGTACAAAAGCCGTATCATCGGATGTTGTTTGTTCGAAAACCTTTCATCGACATGTCTATACTGCGCCTTGTTAAACGTCTTGTTACTGCGATGTTTCGTTACATCAAAAAACTGTACTGCAAACGATTTTACAGCGAAAATATTATACTACGAAGCCTTGTTTAATAGACGTTTTGTTACTGCGACGTAATGTTACTTAGGCAAAACTTACTTTGAACGATCTTACTGCGAAAACCAAGTACCTAAATACATAGATTTTCTTTTTCAAAACAATACCTAACGTTAGTTTTTAGAAAATTGGTTTAGAAAGTGATGTTAATATTTAGACTTTTGCTTGAAAGGGTCTAAATAGAATAAGTTAAAAAAAAAATTGTAAATTATGGTCACCAAGCCAATTTGCTATTGAATTTAATAGAACATAACATCGCAGTAACAAGACGTCGATTAAACAAGACTTCGCAGTATAATTTTTCGCAGTAAAATCGTTCGTAGTACAGTTCTTCGATGTAACGAAACATTGCAGTAACGAGACGTCGACTTAACAAGGCATCGTAGTATAGACATGTCGATCGATGAAAGGTTTTCGAACAAACAATATTCGATGATACGGCTTTCGCACTGAAGTAGGTATTCCCTCTCCAAGTTATCTCCACTGAGCACGACCCGCAGGCTGCGGCAGCTACTCTCTTCCAGCTCTTGTCAGCCACCTTGCGAAAATCGTCCCTGCAGTTAGTCTGTGGTCGTCCTATGCTACGATTGCCGATACGCCGTCTCCACTTCAGAACTCTTCTACCCCAACGGTTATCGGTTCTGCGACTGATATGCCCGGCTCACTGTCACTTCAGCTTGCAAATTCGGTAAGGTAACTCGTTTAGCCTACCGAATTAGCAACTCTTATCAAAACCGAAAAAATAATAGCCAATGGATCTGATGCCAAGAACTTTTCTCCAAGGAATCACCCACAAACGTTCTTGCTGTAAAATTGGAAAAAGGAGTCGAACATAGTCCGATGGATATTGAATTTTCTTTATCCTCACAAAGTAATGAGATTTGCCGACACGCGTACGTTTATGAAGCTAGATCCCCGACTGGAGCACGAGCAAGAGATTTACTTACGTTGCTTTGATCATAAAAAAATACCATTATTCCGTGTGCCGCGTACCAAAATATCGAAGAGTTTCATTAACTCAGTTTAGGAGCGTTTTCGTTTGCTCTACAAAGGTATTAAGTGTTTTTAAGTGATAGGGACAAACGTTTTAGAAACGATTTTATCTAGAATTGTAGATTAACAAAAAAAATAATAATTGTGCTGTTTTAGTCACTAACTGCCGGACTCAAAAACATTTTATAACATGAATGATAACTTACTAAGACATTAAATATTCTTATGCTTAAAAGTGCTTAGTATAAACATACTTATACTTTTTTAAATACAATCATAGTTGCCAAAAATCATTATTAGTAATTGACATCTCTAGGTGTGGCAGTTGGTCTATCTTTCATTCAGTTTTAACGTGTCTTTCCTACTCTCTATAACTTTAGAAGTTCCCTATCACATATTTTATTATGTAACGCGAATTTTGATGGGTATACAAAGTTTACAGTAGAAGTTTATTACTTAATAAAACTACAGACAGAGACCAAAACTTTGCATTTGCTACGATACTGAAGCACATCCTAATATAACGTTTAAGTTAGCTTATAGCCTTCTTCAAACTCAACAGTACGCAAGGACGATCTCTCACTGCCATTCGGCTGAAATCAAGGAGCGAGCACGAAATGTGTCACCCTATTTATCTGCCGGCAGCATAAAACATGAGTGGTGGCGCGACAAGCCTTCGTTTCCGCTATTTAATAGAATCAACCTTGCATGTTGCTGGCACAATAGCTTCGTTACGAATACATAACGAGACATTAGCCCGCATATGTTCGGAGCGTCTATTAGCTAGACAAATAATGGTTGAATTCAAACATGGAGGGCGTCCCTCCGGGAGTGCGTACTTAATAGTGGCGTTAAAGTGATCGCGTCGTAAACCTGAGCACTCGCAAACCCAATTAAGTGTAAGCGGCTTACACTTTCGGTGCCAATTAAATAACTATTAATCGGTTAACTTACAGGTAGCTTTCACAAATTTTCGTTAGCTTCCGATAAGCGTTCGAAGGATATTATGTGGGCTTGGTAATTGACTCGGTTCACGGTGCCCGCCAAATCTTTTTCTGTCAAAATCTGTCTTTCAAAACTGTTTATTTATTTTAGGCTACATTCAAACTCTTATGAAAGTCACTACGCCGTCCGTAATACGTAATCGCAAGTCTTTAGCGGAGACCTTGAACTGATAAGAACCAGCAAGACACGGCTGTGTCTTCTCACGCTGTAAAGGCCGGCTGGCTTTTACAGCGTGAGATTATTCTGAAATGTTGAACCAACGATAGAAGGACACTTTCAATCACAAAACATAAATAACAAATAGATCTAAAAGTATGTTATTCTATTTCTCCACAAAAACTAACAAAGTTTATGTATAAATAAGTGACAGTGAAAACATACTTTAGCAATACGAAACCCAATACACTATACCCACGCACATCAATAGCGTCAGCAGACAATGGCGGACAACAATAGCGAAAAGAATTGGATGTCAAAGTGAATAAAATATACGGACGCAGCCACCGGCCGCCCATTGTACACGACAAATTACTGGTTCCTATTTAAGATGCCAATAAATTCTCCCCTTTTTTATTTGGTTTTCTTTATGCAATACAAACGTGTACATTCGTTACGCAACCCTAGCTTTTTCACGAGGCCGGGATTCAGGAGACCTTCACAAATAACCTGCTCTACACGGTCATCGATAACAAGAGAAAGCTTGCTTTACGGTTTTTTGCGTGCATCGGCGTGTAAGGAATATGTAGCTAGGGCCGAGCTAGGGACGTTACCAGGTATTTAAGCAGAAGTTACGATATGGCCTGCCTCAATAGCCGCTGTAAATAACGCCGTATCTGCGCGGAGCCGCCGCGCGCCCTGCCAAATTGCTTGGCAACCTCCTCAGACTTCCTCTTTGAATAATATTATAACAAACAGTACAACAATGCACAAATAAAACTGTACTGTGTGTGTAATGGCGGACATTCGATGCGTTTTTGTTAAGTGTGCCCAAAGTTGTATCTAAAAATGGGTTTAGGTTTTTTTGTGTTTCTACAAAATCTTACATTTATTATCATTATCACCAATTATATCAACTTACAAAGAATTACAAGAAACGAGAACAAAATAAGAAAAACGGAAACCGCAAAAGAAATTTAAAAACCAAGATATTATCGTGCAGCCGGGAGTAACAAAACGGGGAAATTTCGCTTTCAGGAAAATTATAGTCATTGTAAGGAAAAGCGATGTCAGGTGGAGATTAAACATTGATTATTATAATACTTTACCTGCCGAACGGAGAAATCTTTTGAATCCGAATTGGGAGTGGATTATTAATCTCCGAATATAGTCCTTCGTATTATAGATAGGGCGACTGTGGAATAAGGTAATTTTGGAAAAATAATGGGCTTATCGTGTAGATGGCTACGGTTATAAAGTGTTTAAATTATATTTTGGTTACAATTATAAGGAGTTTAAATTAAATTACAATTATCCATATTATAAGTAGATTGTCATTGGGCCTGCTTTTTAGGTGATGGTTTGTTCTTCTCGTGTGGGAAGCCTAAAGTGCTCTAAAGGCTGTAAAGCCCAGCAGTGGGAAGTTGATAGACTAATGATTATAATCGATGTTATTCCCATTGTGTATTTTTAATAACATTCTGAAAAAATGTAAATGATTGAATTGCTAATTGGAGTTCCCTTGCGAAGAATTTTCTTTTATAAAAGCAGTTAACATAAAGGGCTTTCAATAAGCGTGGGCGAAAGTAACGCTTTAAAATCGTTCAAGCAACACTACGTATTTATTTTTGAAACGAAAGAAAACGATTTTTGTGCGGAAAGTAAGAAAAATAATGTTATCGAGCTCCCACATCGTGTTTAGACATATCGAAAAGTGTCATAGAAACTGGTTACGTGAAAGCATTGGTCAAAACACGAAATAAGCAATGCCATTCGACAAATGAAACGCGCATTTGAGTTGAGAACTGCAATAATTCTATATTCCAAATAGTGCAACAGAGGAACACTTTACAATACTTTCCTTTTGACACAACATCGGTCGCGAGTTGTGAGTCGTGAGTTGCGAAAGTCCGTGTCGTATGAATTTCCTAAGTAGTTTGTAATGCGTCCGTCTGCAACTTTCTAACCGGAAACTTCCAACGTTTAGCATGTATTTTGACTGCTATTAAAAGTTTTGGATGATTTTACGAATTAGCTTTTCATATTCTCTCTGCGGGCGTGCACATTTTTGTGTTTTGTTTGTAAAGTGGTACCTACTATACATTTTGTCAGTAAAGTGGTTGGTGTAATATTAACTAACTGGTTTTGATTACTGACTGTAAAAGTCAAGGCGAAGACAAGTAAAATTCGCATCAAAGTTAGATTAGGTTAGCAATTTCTATTTTTCGGTGAACATTTACAATTTTTTAGTGGCTCATAATAAGGCAAAGTAAAGTACGCGTAGCCTACTGAGCCTTGATTCAGCTATTTTAAAACGTCATCAATCATGTCTAGGTCATTTGACTTTAACATTTAAGCTATGGAAAAAATTACAAAAGCAGATCGCTCAGTCCGTTATTTAAAAAGGTCTTTTAATCGTTGAAGACGTTTTAAAATAACACAATCAAGGCTGGGCTTTATTAATCATTGAAATCAATTAGTCATCGCTACAATAAATTGGTATACTTACCTACAGGCTGAATCACTATTCTTAATAATAACAATCGTATGTAGGTACTGCACTGAACTGTAAATAAAATGTATTGTTATCAAACACCGTTTTCTGCCTGGTAGTTTTTAAAGCAGTATAATAAATACGCAATTCTCATTTTATATTGGAAATGTCTTATCTCGTTTGCCTGTTAAAGTAAAATAATGAGATAAAAACCATTTTTATGCAACTAGTGTAGACTTTATTTGATAATGTAAGCTATCTCTTTTAGATAATCCAAGTATAGACTCGAAAGAATAAATTGTTATAACAAGAAAGTGGAGATTTCGCAAATAATTTACACAACAATTAGAGCGTCATAAATAAACATTGGAAAACAAAACAATTGAGAGTCGTCCGACGTTCTATCTTTTTAATTAGTTGGTCGAAAAAAAAATAATTCAATAGCAAAAATAAAAATTTCCAGTGCGAATTATAAAAAAGGTACGTCTCATTAACTGACAGCTGCGCGTCAATTAAACGTAAAATATAGTCCTCGGAGACAGTGCCCCCCCGCACCCCTCTCCCGTGTTTTCCGTCTACGCCGCAGACCTACAAATATACAGACAGTCGTACAACAAGAATGTGCTTTGTAACAAAACTGACAAATTCACTTATTTAAATGCAGATCCTACTTTTAAACTTTTATTTTATTTCGAGCAAACATTAGGTTCTATTGATTTAATTCTAATCTTCTGAAAGTGTATCGCCATTACAACAATGTTGTGTTGCAAAAGCCTGAGATAAGATAGGTAGTCAATTTGTGGATTCTGAGTAAAGTACGCTTCCACCTTTCATACCTACATACATACACATAATCACGATTATTATCCCCGAAGGGTTAGTCAGAGAGCAATGAGGACAGCAAAAACAGTCCTCTACCATAGTCCACTTTTCACCACATAGCGACCGCACATGTGCTCAGCGTGACAGGTGGTGAGCTCATCGCTGCTATATGCTGTGTGATGTATGTGCAGTCTTTAGTCCGTTAGTCGCCTTTTACGTTAGGTTAGTGAAAGACTAGGCAATGAGGACCTCCTTAATCCACTGCCATAGAGTCCACGTTTCACCAAATTACAACTGTACATGAGCTCAGCGTGATACGTGGTAGCCTCTATCGTTTTATCTAGTCAGTCTTTAGTCCATTAGTCGCCTTACGTCGTCTTACGATACCCAAAGGTGTTCAAGGTGCCCGTTCCATCAGATGATGGCTAAAATATGTTTTTTTTTTCCATAAAGCTGTTGTTGCGCAACCGTCTGTACGTCTATGGTCTGCATCACAACTCAGCCTCCCCCAATCTCATTAGCGCAACTCAGAATGTACAATTTGTTCTGATACAGACACCAATTGCTACTTTTAAAACGTTAGCCACTCATTTACTCGTTTAACGCGGGAGCGTGTTTCCTTTCGATTACATCTCCGCTTGCCAATTGGCATTATTTAATGAGTCTACATAATTATGTGGACTCATTAAATTGTCCACTGTTACGACATTACTCACAGAACGGATTAATGTAGCGAGCGAAGGGTTATTAGCCGCGGTCGGTTGCTGATAGCTCGGTCTCAATTTTCTCAGTTTGATGTATCGGCGTAGCTGTAACAGCCGCAGTACACACAATTTAAATTGGTGCGGTCATTTTCAAAACCGCGTTTGTTTTTTCTTGGCTATTTCAGAGAGAGAGCTTTGGCAGAGCTATAAAACTTGCGTGCTGTGCTTGGTAGCTGTTCATTATTAGAATACTACCGCCCAATCTCTTTCATTGAATGTCGTTAAAGGCGACTAACGGATCATATTATATGATAAGCTACTTGACAGTTTTCGAAATAGTATTTTAAAAATTACAAACGCTTATTTTATACTCCGTACAATATTTCCTTACTCGAAAAAGCTTTATTTAATAGGAAAAAAACGTATTTTTCTTTATTCATTTCAAATTTCGTGCGTAAACGGTTGGTCACGTGACATTTTGCTCTGTGACGTCACACTTCAATAAATATAGAATTTTTTCTTGAAACCTGACAGATAGTATAGTGATAATTGTGTGAAATGTGACGTCACATGAAGATCAATCATGGCCGCCCGTGTTTCGGGCCATGTAATCCACAGATAAAAAAAACTATTAGATAATAATCGTGTAATCAAAAATTACCATTTCCGGCATATTTCATATTTTATTCTTACAACTGTCAAATAGTAAATTATAGAGTAGGTACCATTTACATAGTTTACATTCAAATTCATATTTTATATTTCATGACCTGGTAACGACATTTAAATAAGTATATATATATTTTTTTGTAAATGTCGTTGCTTCTATGCGCTGTGGTTTATTGCGCCCGTTCTTTGCCACAATAAAAAAATGACGTCCTGAATGGGTGGTAGGTTAAAAAGATTTGGACGATTCAAAGTACTTACTTATTAATTGAGTTTATTGAATAAATATCTTTTGAGTTTAAGTATAATAGACTGCACTACATCCAACAGTATAGAGCGGCGATGTGATCACCACTTGTCACGTTGTCATTTGGTGGAACGTGGAGATTGCAGAGGACTGCTTTTGCCGTCCTCATTGCCTAGTCTCTAACTGACCCTTCGGGGATAATAGTCATGATTATGTGTAAGTATGTGTTAAATTCTCCACTATTACGACATTACTCACGGAACGGATCAATGTAGCGAGCGAAGGGTTAAGCGTGTTATTGGCCGCGGTCGGTTGCTGATAGCTCGGTCTCAATTTTCTCAGTTTGATGTGTCAGTGCCGTTGTAACAGCCGCAGACACATAATGTAAAAAGGTGTGGTCTATTTTCAAAACCGCGTTTGTTTTTTTCTAGGCTATTTTCAGCGATAGCTTTGGCAAAGCTATAAAACTTGCGTGCTGTGCTGGTAGCTGCTCATTATTAGAATACTACAGCCCAATTTCTTTCATTGAATGTCGTTAAAGGCGACTAACGGACCTTATTATATAATTATAAAGTACCATTTACATAGTTTACGTAACGACAAATAGGTATTTATGTTTTATTTGTAAATGTCGTTGCTTCTGTGCGCTGTGTGTGGTTTATTGCGCCCGTTCTTTGCCACAATAAAAAAATGACGTCCTGAATGGGTGGTAGGTTATAAAGATTTGGACGATTCAAAGTACTTACTTATTAATTGAGTTTGTTGAACAAATATCTTTTGAGTTTGAGTTTGATAGACTGCACTACATCCAACAGCATAGAGCGGCGATGTCTTCACCACTTGTCACGCTGAGCACCATGTGCAGTTATCATTTGGTGAAACGTGGAGAATTGCTGAGGACTGCTTCTGCGGTCCTCATTGCCTAGTCTCTGACTGAACCTTCGGGGATAATAGTCGTGATTATGTGTAAGTATGTGTCAGATTCTCCACTGTTACGACATTACTCACAGAACGGATTAATGTAGCGAGCGTAGGGTTAAGCGTGTTATAAGCCGCGGTCGGTTGCTGATAGCTCGGTCTCAATTTTCTCAGTTTGATGTATCGATGCCGTTGTAACAGCCGCAGTACACATAATCGAAATTGGTGTGGTCATTTTTTAAACCTCGTTTGTTTTTTTTTCTACTACGTTGTAGCTTTTGGTCGTAATGGCCTAATTTTTTGCGCGGGTGGGGCGCTAGCAAGAAATAAAATTATTTCAACGGTTAAAATCAACGAACATTTAAATTAAGAGCTATTAAAAAATATATTAACTTTTAGCGCGAGCTTCGGCAGTGCTATAAAACTTACCGCAATTTACACAACGGCGTGTGCACCTAAAACATTGGGTGCTAAGAGGAAATTTATGTTGTGGTTTGAACGTGTCTAGTTTAATCCGCACCCGAGATTCCTGGAAGCCGCACAATCTAAGTAAGCCGAGACTGTTAGAACTTTCATTTCCATTATTCCTCAGCGGCGGCGACGAAGCCATCCTAATCCGGCCCGTGTGCAAACCTTTCTCTTTCCCTTTGCAACTTTTCCTTCTGAAAAAGTTACAAATTAGAGCGGGGCACGTGACCTTCTCAATACGGCCGCCCCTGACAATCAGAGCCTTTTTAAGGTTATATGACTTGGTTTCATTATATTTTTAGCAATGCCAGACTCTTTTTTTAACGGATAAAATGTTTACTAGAAAAAAATCAACCAGTCTCAAGAAGCTCGAGTGGGATCTCCAGCTGCTGGAGCAGTGGACCGGGATTTCAAAGGTCGTGGGTTCGAATCCCACTCGAGCTTCCTGAGACTGGTTGATTTTTTTCTAGTAAACATTTGATTGCCGGTCCACTGCTCCAGCAGCTGGAGCAGTGGACCGGCAATCCAAAGGTCGTGGGTTCGAATCCCACTCGAGCTTCCTGAGACTGGTTGATTTTTTTCTAGTAAACATTTTATCCGTTATTTATATAGCATTGTAAATGCAAAATTTCAATAATAAAGATACTCTTTTTTTTAATTTGAGACCGGCATTGTTTTTTTATATGTAAGTAAGTTTATATTTTTCAAATAAATATTTTTCTTCGACATTTTGCTGAATGTTTTAACCACAGATTTAAAGTACCTAAGTATATGAAAGGATATGTTTTCTAAATTTTTTTTTTTTAATTCTTCATCTTACAGCATACACATTATAATCACGATTATTATCCCCGAAAGGAGTCAGAGACTAGGCAATGAGGACAGCAAAAGCAGTCCTCTATTACCATAGTCTACTTTTCACCAAATAGCGACTGCGAATGTTTTTAGCGTGACAGGTAGTGAGTCCATCGCCGCTATATTATTATGCTGTTGGATGTATGTGCAGTCTTTAGTCCGTTAGTCACCTTTTACGACACCCAAGGGAAGAGAGGGGGTGGTAGTATTCTTTCACCGCAACGCGACACAGTAAGCGAATATTCATCTTAAAAATATATTATATAAACTACATGCGAGCTATTATTAGCTTTGAAAAGATTTAATCATAAGCCTATAAACGTCCCACTTCTGGGCACAGGCCTTCTTACATGAACAGCACATGGACAGATTGTGCCATAACCCACCACACTAACACATTGCTTGGTTGGTGGGTAAAAGAAAAAAAGTGTTCGCCTTCTTTCCTACAAGGACAACATAAAAGGCCAACCCCTCAGGCCCCAAGCGGTCGCATGAGACCGCACCTACAAAAACACACTTGACTTTGTACCGTGTTTTCATAGACTTACAGACTACTTTAGTATGAACAAGTTTGATTATTTCAGTTCTGTGGTACATCTTATGTATCGTGATAGCAAAATATCGCATAGTCTATGCTCGATTCTGTCAAATTTGACGTTGACAGTTGCGCCAATTTTTTCGTTAGAAAAGTGCCACCACGAGTGAGTGGTTAAAATAGGTCTATGTATTATGTATGTCTTGTGTATGTATAATTAAGTTTAACTTCTACATTATTTTTATACCTACATATAATCCTGACTATTATCCCTGAAGGGTTAGTCAGAGACTAGGCAATGAGGACAGCAAGACTGCACTCCTTTGCCATACTCTACTTTTCACCAATTAATAGCGACTGCACATGTGCTTAACGTGACAGGTGGTGAGCCCATCACCGCTCTATTCTGTTGGATGTATGTGCAGTCTTTAGTCCGATAATCGCCTTTGCGACACCCAAGAGATGGGAGGGGGTGGTAGTAAATTGTCACCCCTACGCGACACGGTTAATTATTTTTATCCTAATTTTTAATAATAACAAAAATACGCTAGAGTTGGTAAATAAAAAAACCAAAGGAGGTACCAATGAAAATGTAATTAATGTTTCACATCAAAGACTTACAAACAATCTTCAATTTAACGCAACCTCCAAGAACTTGGCCAGCTCATTAAAAATAAAATAAGAAAATAGTACAGTACAATGTACATATGTCACACACACACACTCACACACGCAACACACACACACACACTTTTTAATGTAAATCAAAGTACTAGAACCTAAATAAAGTGGCTACTCAACAAATTGTTAAGACTAATAAGTTAAATGAGAACGATTCTCTCCTGGCACAAGTGTTCTCACACTCCAAAGAAGAGGATCAACCTCTATTATTGTTAACTGATTTGCTGTTGATAAATAAATATTTTTCATTTTTCATTTCATTTTAATTTGTCATTTTCATTTTTTCAATGTTAAAATGGTAATAGTATAAGTTGACTATAATTTGTTTGGAAATACCCGAGAGAGCAATTATCGAACAGAGCCCGCGAAAGTTTCGCTAATTAAGTACCAACCACTTTAAAAATATTGGTTGGTACATTTAGATAACAGTTGTCTTTAGAACAATAAATTGTAAGGTAAAGTAGGATACGTAATTTTTTAAAGAGGTTTTCTTTTTTTTAATTTTATGAAAACATTTCATCATAATTATTCTGTTAGTTTTCGTGATAAATCATTTAAATATAATGTAAAACTTAATTACCGCTAAGTTATTTACATATCTAATAACGGGCGTATTTTAGTTATGAATGGACTTTTAAAATCCGATATGTGACAAAAAGGGATGAATGAAAGAAAAATGTTGTAATATCTGTCGCAAAAACTAACTCGAATCTTGAGGTTTTAATGCGTTTTTAATGATATTAGGTTTACTGCTATAAAAATAAACCAAAATCGAGCAAAAAAAGTCTGTAATAATGACGCCGCGAAGTACCTAGGTTTTGGAATTCAAAATTATAGGTACAAAGCAATCATTAAAGTTAATTGACGTCATTCAGTACAGCGCGGTGGTATGTGTATCTTAATTCTTAAACTTACGAAGCCATATTAAATCCTTTCATTTGATTAAAACAAAAATAAAAAACCCGTTAAAATGCTCTGTACAAAGCGATATTATTAGATGAACAAGACCACCAAGTCGAGGCATATTTGAAGAGATACAACCCACTTCAACCTTATTTGTGCTTGGATGCGGGTATTTAAGGAGATATCTTAATTTGAATAAAATAATATATCTCGTTTTCCGACTTTTACAATTTATAAGTTAAATATTTTGTCTTTCCTCACTTGATTCAGCTTTTATCTTGAAATGTCTTTTAGTTCTGTAAAAGGGAATTCTTAAAATCCTTTTTGAAACATTAACTTAGCTATTAGCCTCATTATAATTGTGTCCTTTATATTTTATTTCGATACATTTTTATTATAACGAAGTCGTAAAATAATAAAATGTGTTATAACAATTTCATGTGTATGTATTTGATTTCTTATTTAATGCATTGCATATACTCGTAGTTTATAATGTAAGCTAATATTTAAATCTGTCAATGTATTTTTCCGTATTCTGGTTGTCCGACAGAGATCGCTTTAAAGCGATAAGATCGCTACATTTGAACATGCTAAATGTAATTTTACCAATGAAAATTTATTAGATGTTGCAACAAAAGCGTCTAACTACTAATTAATTTACTTACTACAGAACCCGTGTTACCAGCAAAAAAATATTTAGTTTTAATGGGACTGGCAGGAATGTTTAATATTCAATCAGTGCGGGGTCACATTGTGGCTTCCCCCGCCACTCGACGTTGAGTGGGGTAATAAAGTAATAAATAAACAAGTAGCTGCCCGCTGCCGGCGCCCTGCCGTCCTGCCGTGCCGCCCTCGCAATCACAGCTACACCGACCTGTGGCAAATGCGACTATATTATTCAAATGCAACTGATCTATGGCTATGTTTGCTATCCAAAAAATACGATTAGTTATTAAGGAACTAATTAACCTTGGCTGGTGGTAGGTAATTAGTGGATTATAGTGCCTTTCGTACTTCGGGAGGCACGTAAATCCGGTGATGCCGGTAGTTTTAGTATGTGTGCCATCTGCAGTCGTTAAAACCCACCAACCCGCCTAACTACTAGTGCCAAATTTGATGAAAAATGTTTGTGAACGAATTATTGACATATTTTGTTCAAATATCTAGTGCTACTCGGATTTTCACTTTTTCTTGAGACAGATTCTCAAGAAAACAATTATCAATGAAGTCTCTCTTACAAAAAACAGTAAAAATCCGAATGTCACTTGTAATATGCTCAAAGAAGGACAGTTTGTTTACAAACATTCTTCAGCGAATTTGTAGTAGTGTAGCCGTAGTATAAGTGTGGTTTTTTCAAAGTCAAAGTCAAAGTCAACTTATTTATTCAATGTAAACCTTTACAGGCACTTATTGACGTCAATACTAATCAAAAAAACTGTTAATTGTAGTTAAGACTTAACAACTAATCTAACTAACTAATCTACTCCACCTACCTAACTAATCTACCACCAGTTCGGATTTTGGGAGAGCCTTCAACTGAGAAGAAGCTGGCAAGAAACTCAGGAGGCCTTACTTTTTTCTCCCTCTTAGTAACAAAAGTTACTTTCGGTGTACTAGATCTAATTAAGTACAATATAATATATGATTTTGACCCAATGTCCCCATTGTGCCTGGATAGGCCCATACCCAGCAATGGGACGTTAATATCATTATCATCAGCCGATGATAATGATGATGACAAAGGTGTCCAAAATGGTAGCCCAACTCCGATAATCCATAGTAAAGCCTAAATAACATGTTATTGGACTTTACTAGTATTCTGCAAACTCTCTGTCGGTCTCTCGAAATACGTACATAATACATACTCGTACACGACTTAACTTTTAAGTGACAGCTAAAATCTCAGGTAGCAAACCTCTTTTCTTCACTTGCACCCGACTTGAAAATTGATGCAAAAGCGGCGCGCTTTTGCCTTTTTAACATTTTGTAGTTCTTGCATCATTTTTTGTTTTTGATAACATAAGATCTATGCTAAGAATTTGTTTTTCTTGTTAAATTAAAATTGGCACTCCAAAAAGACCGTTGAAAGAACGTTGAAAGTCATTTAAAGTATTTTTCCGGAATATTCTTACGGAAGTAACGGCGTCATAGGCGACTCGTAAACATGATATATTGTTCAATCTCACAATAATTTTGACGTTTATGAGCCATAATAGCCTAATTCACGAGGTAATCTTCTATGAGGTAGGGTTGCAACGGTAACTATCAACAGAGCATTAGGGAAAACTTAGTGGCTACATATTTAACTCTTAACGAGACAACCACTGATTATAATGCTGCATTAGATTTTTCGAGATAGTCTGTTTATCAAGCCTACTTGTACTAGGGCCAACTTTAATGAAGAACATATTATTAACAAATTCTTTGTGCTTAAATCTAGTGTCACTCGAATTTTTACTATTTCTTGGGAAAAACACACCATTGCTAGTGGTTTTCTAATCTCTGATTATTTTTTAATCTCTTTCAATAACTGTAAAAAACCGAGTCTCACTAGTTCTAATGTGCACTAAGAATTTGTAAATAATTGGTTTTTCATCGAATTTGGATCTCTTTTTAAAAAATACTCTATTGCATTTACGTCAACAAACCACAATTTAGTTCCATTAGATATGTATTACAAGACCGATCTAAATTCCTACCTTTTTGGAGCCAACCTCGTATTGCCCGCCCTGGTGACTTTTTAATGTTACTGACACGGCAACGACGAAGGAATCCTCATGCCTACGGTTACACCATAGAAAACCTCCGTGGTTGTTCGACCAGTAAAACCATCCAAAAAGTTTCTAATCGCCCCTTTTGTTAAGAAAAAAAAAGATTTTTTTCAGTAATGGTGCCCTTTCACGCCATAATGTAGTGGTTAAAAATGTTTGTACGTACACAGAAAAATCTTGTTAGGAAATTGGAAGAAAAACCCAAGAGTGCTTCGCTCTCAGTTTGTACGTTACGGGCGACGCGACGCTTTGACCTCATTCTGCGTCTAACGAGCCATTCGATGGAGGCTCTTATTATTTTGAGACCTGTCCTTGTAATTATAGACGAGCGATTATGTTCCCATACAATTATTGTATGCCTCTAACGTAATGGGAATAAGAAAGCTTTAAAGTCACAATGACACAATAGTTAGTGCAATTTCGTATTTTGTAACTAATATATTTTAATACAGTCTTATTTAAAACAATGGTTATAAGTCAACTTTTTTGGCATGTGACATATTCACACACGAACTTTTTGAACTTTTTATTGCATTTTGAACTTTGCTAGATCCATATTTTTGCAACGATCTCACGAACAAACGAACGAACGAACGAGTCAGCAGAATTGTTTATTCCGCTTCCTGCACTTTATCATAAATCATAAATATTTATTGCACTTTCGTGTAGGTAGTTACAATAGCTGTTATAAAAAGCAATTTCGGTCCTTACACGAACCCGGTTAGGGCATGGCAACTTTAATTTTTAAATAATTTAACTTAAAACATATTAATTAAAAAAGATTACAATACATTAAAATAAGTAAATTAATAGAAAATGCAATTAAATAAAATTCAATTCAATCATTAAAAAATTCCTGCAGAGTGTAATAACATTTAGAAATAAGCGTTGTCATCAATTTGTTTTTGAATTTATCTATACACTGTTCTTCCTTTAATGACAATGGTAATTTATTGTATATTTTTACACACATTGCAAAGGGGCTAGCATGTACAAATTTTAAATTAGATCTTGGAAGAGCCAGTCTGCTGTCCGGGCGCAAATTTAGAGGGCGTGAGTAAGAGTAGGGAAATCACTTATATTATTTTTAATAAAGTTCCTTTTGGCCTTTATTCTATTTTCTAGAAAGAAAAACTGTCATGAACAGAATAGTACACTTACATTGTAACCTCTTCAATATAAATTTATGATGCTTTGATCAAACAGCAGTGATGGGTAATAAGTGTTCCTGTTACAAATTTTTGTTTTTGAGAATGTCGTTACTACTGTACGTAGTACTATTATTTATTCTGTGCTTCTATTTAAAGCTGTGGTTTTTTGCGTCCGTTCTTCTCCAGAGCTAAAAAATGACGTACTGAATGGGTGGTTGGTTAAAAACATGTTATGGACGATTCAAAGTGCTTTAATTCAGTTTATTCAATAAATGTCTTTTTTTCCTTTATTTCACAAAGAACACAGCGGGCAGCTCCACCCAGCTATCTCCCAACTTCGTCCGCAAACTCGCGGCGGACTAGTCACGAAATTAATCTTATCTCAATTTTCTCGTGTTGTCCTTCTCGACTGTGTTTAATTGTGCAAGTTTTAATTACATGCAAACTTCAGCCCGCAATCGGTGTGGGCCCACTAATCCTACTCCCGTTTACGACAATGTTTTTATTGTACGACGAAAAGGTATCCGCACCCGTTTCGAAAGGTTCGCGCCCGAACTAATTCTAATGGAAGTTTTAATCATTCGAAATAAAATAATTTGCACACCGCACACCCATTGTTTATTTTTACAATAGGCTTTGTTCAGTTGGCTCCGGACTTTTTTTCTCTCTCCTTTCATTAGGAGTAAAGGCGAGAACCAAGCCCGCACCGTCATTAATCAATTCACACTCTGTTACTAGCGAATATGAAAATGAATTGTATGAATAATAAATTATACGTGCCCAGAGGCAGGTATTATGCCAGGAAATTGTTTTGGGTAGCAACACATGGTCGAGACGGAGAATGGTCTTGCACGATTGTAACGGACAATTCCAATTATCATGTTTGCTTATTATTTAAATTTATAGAAACAGTTTTGAGATGAGGTCACGAATCAAACTCAAACAGGACTATTTTCACTAATAAACAGCCGATTTTTCAATTCTCGAATAAAGCTGAACCATCTGTTTAAGTATTGCGCGATCAACCTAAAATGTCACCTTTTAAAAAGAGAAAAAACATGAATGACTATACTTTTTCAAAATGATTGTATAATGTTACTTTAACAAACAAATAAGTTACAAATCTGACAATTGATAAATCTGTTTTTAAATTATAGATAGTACCTATAGAAGAAAATGTAGTAGTAGTAGTAGATAGTCTTTATCAAAACTATAAAATGAACCATGCATTTTATACTAAACCGAGCACTAATATCTTAGAACTCGTATTAAGAGCACGGGCTGGTGGTCCTTACCATACTTTTAGTGCATAAATATCGGCGAGTTGTTTTACCCGCCCGCCATAAGTGCCATAAGTGCGTCCGGGCAGAGGACAAGTGCAATTTACGATACTTTTATGACTTGTAGATTCATATTCTCCGTTTTATGATGGAATCTTTGCTTATAATATCTTTATGGGGATATTTAAAATGTTTCCTTTCTCATTTTGCGCTTTTTATTACAATGCGGCGCGTTTTTATTGCGGGTGCCCAGTCATAGCGGGCGCGAGTCACAGTCACAGGAATGACACGGCGAAGTATGAATGCTAACTTGCAAAATGAAAATAATTTTAATAATTCCGACGACGATGCGGTGCGGCCATTGAAAAATATTTTCAACATCGAGCATTTGAGAGGTGGCGTAGCCAAGATTTAAACAATATTCATTTTAAAATTTATCGTTGAATTTTAAAAAATGCTATGATCCTTTTTAGGTAGATAAGCTTACTTTTTGACAAAATAATAATATATAAATTAGTATGCTTAACACTTTATAAGGCAGTGGCACTATATTGCCACCATATTTTAAAACTTTATACAATTGAGCTAAGGTCTAAAACCAATGAAAAATTTGAACATGCTGTGCCCGTTAAATGGCTAATAGTACCTACGCTTATTTACCTTAAACTTTAACCATACTATCTAGCTTTGATAATAAATCAACATTATATTAAGGTACAAGAAAAACAAAACGGAAAAAAGCAACAAATTTTTGAGAATTTTGAACCGCCACTAAAAGCAAGCCTTTAACGAAAATGTATAGGGAGGAAATGCAAATCAGCAGATTATAAACACGTGCCAACCAACAAAGTATAGTGAATTTCACCAAATAGCGCAGAGTAAATAATGTCAAGGAAATTTTATAATTATAATATGTAATTCCGTGCTTCGGAAGGCACTTTAAGCAGTTGGTCCCGGTTGTTGTCGGAAGATGACAGTCGTTAAAACCCACCAACCCGCATTGGGCCAGCGTGGTGGGTTATGGCCCAATATCTCCTCGTGCATTGTCCACGTGGGAGGCCTGTGCCCAGCAGTGGGACGTTTATAGGCTGATGATGAATATGTAAACGTTGCCATTACATAGATGAAGTTATAAATTGTTGCCCAAATTGACAATTCTTCTTGCAGTTAAAAAAATAATTGCTATCGGAATCATAACTACAAAGAATTACAATTAATTCAGGGAATCCAAGTGGAATCGGGCCGCCTCACGTCAGCTTAACAAACGCCCTTTGCGCAGATAACATTTAAGAAAGGTCATTGCGGATTCTCTTAGTCGCTAGTCGTAACAAAAGGCCGCCCTCCAGGAGAAGGGGAGAAAATGCAACAATATTTTATGGTTTGTTCTTGGCAACAAAATACATTATTTATCAGCTACAATCCTACACCAGTAGGTCAAGACAAACGCTAACTTTTGCTGTTTTTTCTGCGTTACGAGTGTCATGATTAAGATATTTTGTAGCTACATAATACTGCGTTCAACATTTAGGAAACCCTACAGATAGTGTAGGTGTTACTAACTTAGGAACATCTCCACCTACTCGACTATGTGGGCGATTGCCCATTATTATTTTAACCCATATTGTTTCCGATTCCATATTATATCCATTAATTTCGCTCAGTTTATTTAGTCATAGTTGTTAGCCGATTTGTTCTTCTGTTTGTCTTGATTTTGGTTAACGTTGTCTCTGTAACTTAGTTTTTATCGAAAAGCCACAATGGCATTTTGATATTGTTGAAAAGAAATTGGATTTATTACTATCTTTAGTAGTCTTTGAGTTATCGATTGATAGATACATCTGTGATTGTTATGCGCGCAACTAAATCATACAAAGCTCATGCACCCCTGATTTTACTGTCACCTCATTCATTTTAAGCAAATGTTTCATACCTAACAATTACAAAACTTTAATCAACGATGATTACGTGTTTGTTAATCAGCTCAACTCAGTTCTATTGCACATCCATAGAGCTCACTAGTTATGAACTAGTGCGTGGTACGGCTTTGACTACGACTCTCTGTAATTAACGCTACTTGCCGGATTATCTCAATTGATGTATGCTGCAGAGATTACAGCTCAATTGGCCGCTGTACGCTGAACTAGGTGTCATAGTAATCACGGTAAATGAAATTGGAACTACTAGTGTAGATTGGTTATGATAGAGAGTGGGTTAACGGTGTTTTATGTATTCTAAAGTCCTGTATAGTAGAACTATTAGTGCTGTGTCATTCTTCTTACTAATAAACTGGCTTTCTTTCCGAAGCGATTAAGATTTTTATTCTTCCTTTTAGATGTCGGTATTTCATAAAGTATGACGACGTAATATTTGACGACCTCCTTGGTCGAGTGGTTTGTACACCGGTTGTCATGGTGTCGCCATCTCTGAGGTCTCGGGTTCTATCCCCGATCGGGTCAATTTAGAAAGTATTGTTTTTCTAAATTGTCTCGGATCTGGGGTGTTTTCTATGTATAATAAGTATGTATTTAAGTATTTTAAGTATGTTTATCCGTTGTCTAGTAACCATTTAATGAGTTTCATAACGAAGCTCCTCTTGGGCTAGATAATTGGTGTGAGTGTAGGAAAGTCTATTTATAATTTATGCTGTGTGGTAGCGGCTCATAAAAATAATACTATCACCCCCTCCCTTCCCTTGGGTGCAGTGAAAGCGACTAACAGACTAAATATTGCACATACACAAAACAGCATAGAGCGGCGATGGGCTGACCACCTATGCACTTATCAGAGGGCAGTGCCAAGATAGTGTTACAGAATTATTATAAAAATTTAGCACTGTCTTCATGAGTATACAACCAGTTCCTCAGCCGTGGAATGTGGATCTTCGGTAATTGTGACTCTTAATCAGATTAGATAAATGCAAAAAAGTTTATAATCAACGTCGCGCTACCTCTGAAGTCCCGGGTTCAATTCTCAATTGAAACAATTTAGAAAAAAACAGTTTTTAAAATTGATTTCAAAAACTAGTTCAAAAGAAGCTTAACATAGGCTAAATAATTGGTTTGAGCGTAGAAAGTTATTATTATTAATCAAGCATCTCTGGCTTCAATAACTACTTCTCCACATCGAACATGAAGTTTATTAAAGATATTCAGGGTCTTTGAGTTCAGTTACAGCCAGTTCTTAAGTTATAGACAGGAATAAAGATAATCCCCGCTTTGAATGAGAAGACTCGGCAAATAACCGTTACAATTTTAATACATCCACCGCTTTATTCCTAAAGGGGTACAGTTCACTTTCGCCCACACTACAGCATCGCTCCTCTACGTACGAGGGTATGTAGCACATTCATTCACAATTTCGCCGGCGCTTTCGGATAGGTAACGGACAAATCAATAACAGTGAAAAGGCGTCGATTTCTGATTTAATTCGGTGCGGCGATAATATTTGTGGAGGCGCCAGGGGCTGGTGGCGCGAGATAAAAGGCTCGCCCGCTGCCGGGCGACTCACACGTGCTAATCGTGCCTATCGAGAACACCCTTTGTGTCACGATCAGCCGCTGTCGCCGTCTAAATGCACCCTTAAGTGGGGCGTAATTAAAATTACCCTTGAACAAATCAATCATCAATGTCAGCCGGCACAGCTGCCTCGCTTTATCGATAGTCTGATGTTATTATCAACCTTTTTATTAAAGGATTGGTTGCGTTTCGTGTAGTGGATAACTTTAGTCTAATTTTAATGAGAATAATAAAAAACCCCCATCTGACCTAATGAGGTTAGATGAGTGCAAAGAAAGGTTAGGTACTTAATTAAAATTACCCTTTAACAATTCCTATATCAAAGTCAGCATTGTAGCTATATAAGGCGACTGCTAGAAACCGCAAGAAACTTCAAGGGCTGGTCAGGTCAAGTGTTTTATACATGACAAAAATGACAAAAAGATTGCAGACTAACGTAGGTAGGTACTTATCGCCCAGCTGACGCGGACGGGTCAACAGACGGGTGGGTCAACGGCCGGCCGCTGCCCGCGCGTTGTAAACAATCGTTATTTAATAGTCAATTCTTTCATTTTATTTTTCTTATGTTATTGCTTTAAAGTAAATTAGATACTCAAAGACTATCAAGTGAAAATTCAAAAAATGAATTATTTCATGAAAAATAAAAAAAGCATGAATTTCTTTTTTGTCATTTTTGTCATGTTTAAAACACTTGACCTGTCCAGCCCTTGAAGTTTTTTGCGGTTTCTACCAGTCACTTTATATACCTACGATATTTTGGGTAGTTTTATATTTGACGACCTTCTTGGTCGAGTGGTTTGTACAGCGGTTTTCATGGAGTCGCCATCTCTGAGGTCCCGGGTTCGATCCCCGATCGGGTCAATTTAGAAATTATTATTTTTCTAAATTGTCTCGGGTCTAGGTGTTTCCTATGTATAATAAGCAAGTATTTAAGTATTTTAAGTATGTTTATCCGTTATCTAGTAACCATTTAACGTGTTTCATAACGAAGCTTCTCTTGGGCTAGATTAGTGTGAATTTGTGTGAGTGTAGGAAAGTTTATTTTATTTACTTTTATTATTAACCATATTACCAACCCACCAACATGCTTTGGGCCCGTGATAGGGTTATGCTTCAATCCCCCCCTGTTCTGTAAGTCCACGTGGAAGGCTTGGGACAATTTGCTCCGTGTGCTCGACATATCTCAATTTGGTTATCCATCAGGTGAAGTTGCTAAAGTGGCTTTCGCAATTCAAACGCGCAAATCGATGCGTCATCGCAACCGTTCTCCCTAAGTATACGAGTTAAGCTGCCGTAAAAGCAGTCACAATAGAAATACAATGGTTGGTACCTCTAGGAGTATTCGTGACAGACAAGGGGATATTATCAAATCAATTTGATTCTCAAGTAAAATTTTAAACACTGATAAAAGACGACAACCTCAGGCGGGAATCGAACCACGCACCGCATTCCGGGCGGCTGCCTTTACCACTTGGCTAACGACGTCTGGTTTTCACCCGTCGAAATTTGTCAGTGCCTGATGTTTACGTTTTTTAGTCAACATTGCTTCAATTGATTCTCGTCGCACAGACTTAAACAGTTACGAGTATGTCTAATGTTCAAAAACAAAATGTATATTATTTTCAAATCAATTGATTCTCGTCGCACAGTATTAACACTTATGTCTAATGTTTCAAAAACAAAGGGGATATTATCAAATCAATTGATTCTCGTCGCACAGACTTAACAGTTATGTCTAATGTTCAAAAACAAAGGGGATATTATCAAATCAAATCGGTTAGAAAACCCCGCGAGAATTGTTGGCGTATGTAGTCCTGACGGCAGGACCCGCGCTCGGTTTATTGAGAATTCGATGTGTTCAGTTGGAAAAACTCACCACACGCATCGGCGCGTGCTGATGAAATAGCAAGAAATCAAGTTAAAACTTAATAATCTCCTTGTAAACAGCCATCGGAGGCTGCGGTGTAATTTATCGGACGGACAAACGCGACGGCCGCGTGTATATTACTACCAAACCCTGTGAGTTTGGCACGCGTCACATAGGCGTCGCGGCAGGTGCTTAGTGTTAAAACGACGGTGGCTTATCGGTAAGCCAAGGACTAAGTGCTCACTGATCGGGAACGGACGTGTGTATGGAAGTGATTTGGACGAGCCTTCGAGGACTCGGCAGGCGAGGCACGCTACCACGAGGCAGGCGTCACACCGCATCACAGCAGCTGGGCTGCAACCTTCCTTTCCTACCCATACCACCTCCACATCCTCAGGTTGCAAGGCGGATCAACCATCGCATCATTCGATGAGTACATAATCATAAATTTTAGTTTTAAGTTCTCAAACGCTGCGTACCGCAGCTAGCTTCAAGCAAGCCCCTGATCGGAGACCAAGGGTCCAGGGTCTGTTTGAATCAATGTCTAATGTTTAAAAACAAAGGGGATATTATCAAATCAATTGATTCTCGTCGCACAGTCTTAACAGTTATGTCTAATGTTCAAAAACGAGTTACGACATTATTTATTTTATTTATTTATTTAATCTTCTTTACTTAAACAGCAAAAGGCGGACTTAACGCCACAAGGCATTCTCTACCAGTCAACCGGTAAGGATGTGGGAGACTTGAAGTTGGGCGATATTAAATACAGTTAGATTTATAACAACAAATTACAAACAGCATAACAAATGAATATACTGGGCTTACATAAATACTAATTAAATTACTTACATAAATACTGCAAAATACTAATATACATACAATACATACATAAACACATACATAGATAAATACATACATAACAAAAAAATAAAAATAAAAATCAGATTGTGTGACTTCTAAACAGGGTTTAAGTAGTGTTCACGCACCAGTCCTTTAAACACTACTTTGCTCTGAGCACGACGGATATGCATTGGCATAGCATTCCAGAGACGAATAGCGGAAAGAGTGAAAGAGCTGGAGACGAAGCCAGTACGATGAGCGGGAGTTTGGAGAGTAAGGTTGCTACTGGAGCGAAGGTCACGCTGATGAGAGGCTCCCAGAAACTGAAACCTAGATTTCAGGTAACCGGGGGTACGTGGATCATTTAAAATATTAAATAGCAAACAGACAACTCGAAGGTTCCTGCGCTCACGGATAAGCAGCCCTTTAAGTTGACTTCGATAGTGAGAAATGTGGTCAAACTTACGTAAACCGAAGACAAATCGGATACAGCTGTTTAGCAAGCGATCCAATTTATTAAGAAAATTTTGATTAGTGTCAGAGAAACAGACGTCGGCGTAGTCTAGGATGGGGAGGACAAGAGCCTGTACCAGCGCGATTTTGGTGCTGGATGGGAGAAAAAATTTCAACCTGTACAAAGACCGTAACGAATTGACCACTTTGCGAGAAATCTCGTTAACATGATCTTCCCAAGTGAGAGAGCAGTCAATAAGGAGGCCAAGGTTCTTGACTCAGGCCTGATACGGTATGCAATTCCCATTGAACACTAAACCAGACACAGAGCTCAAATCAATAAGGGACAGCTGCCGGGATTGTATAATGTCTTAAACAACACATAAATAACGAACATTAATATAAATAAAGAGGCCAAACTTAAATCGTTCAATATTTCAAAGCCACGGGCAATTACGGGAATAATTTAGGGAACAAACACCAAAGTGAAGGGACATCGGCAGAAAAGGTAACGACACCGAAAGTGTCCGTAACAGCGAGGCTGCCTCATTGGGCCGGCTCCAACGACCGGAAATTCCAGATAAGTCCAAGCATTAGGCCTGAAACCGCGCCCCACTATTCCCGCCTCCCCGGAGAGGAACGATTTGCTTTGAATAGCCGAATCAATGCTATTTGTTACGTTGTCATATTTTTCGTATCAAACGAAAATCTCTTTTCATGTCCCGACGATACATAATGCTCATACAATTCACAGTGCTCTTTGCTATTATTCAAATTGTCTGGTGTAGATCGATCGTATCTATTGAAGTAAGGCTCATGGTCTAAAAATAAAATAAAAATAAGAAAACTACATAGTCGTTAAAAATAACTTAAGAGAACAAATACATAAGTGTTTCATTAAGTTAATAAATTTGAGATTGAAAAAGTTTTTTTACATAGACAGTTAAATATCTCCTTTTTTAATATCTTTATTATTGAAATTTTGCATTCACAATGCTATATAGATATAGGATAAAATGTTTACTAGAAAAAAAAACAACCAGTCTCAGGAAAGCTCGAACGGGATCCCGTTTTTAACCGAACATTTTATCCTTTTTTAATGTTATACTAAGCCAGCAAACGAGCAAAAAGAGGTATTATGCACGTCCAGCTGACCCTGAATCCTTAGTTATTATGCTTCTTCTGTAATTTGACTGGATCTAGTCTGTATCTATCTCTCTATCGGATATCTCTTTTGGCTTCTTGCACTCAGTTCGATCTAATTCGATTTATGGTACAGTATTAGATCAGTATTAAAATCAAAATCAAAGAAAAGCTTTATAAAAAATCTTATTACAAAGTGTCAGACTACACAGAAGACAAATTAGCTTGGGTCTGAAATGATGACCTGGTAACGACATTTTTTTTTTTGTAAATGTTGCTTCTGCACGGAAAGAAATTATTAGTTGGGTTTACCATATTTCAAAAAAAAATTAGGGTTAATAGAGCACCTAACCTACTCTTGAGTTTTGTTGAATGAACAAAAACTGTATTGTTGATCAGTTACGGTAATTTGAACTTATTAAATTTAACTTTAAAAATGGTTATTTCAACAACTTGAACAGTAAAATCAACAATTACCTATTGAATTATGCATGAATTGTTACGCCAACATGTACAAATAGGCAAAAACAACTGTTTTCATATCAACAAAAACTTTTCTGTGAAAACAACAATTTGTTCATGTTGCTTTAACCTATCACTTTGTTAATTCAACTAATGTGTCGCCAACCCGTGCAAAATCAACCTTTTTGTTCTTTCAGTGTGTGCGCTGTGCGGTTTCTTGCTACAGAAATAATTCTTTGCCACAGTTAAAAAATGACGTCCTGAATTAGGTGGTAGGTTAAAAAAGATTTGGACGATCCAAAGTAAGTACCTACTTATTAATTGTGTTTATTGAATATATAAATTTTGAGTTTGAGTACATACCTATAACAATTTAATTATTATTATTTATATTTTTTTTCCTATTGGCCATTATTACATACGATGTTTTATTACGAGTCCCTATGAAATCCAAATACAACATCAAAGAAGTGCAAAGACAAACCCACAGTAAGATGAAATATTTGTCTTACATAACCTAAACATGTGTGAATTCAAATGTGGGCTAAATAAGACAGAATGCGCGATTAGGGTCATTGTAGAGTAGATACCCAAACTAATAGAGCTGGCGTGCATGAAATATGCAAGCAGGAATCATTGGGCTCGTTTGTTTGCCGCGAGACGTGGGGTCGCGGTGATATTTGAGTAGATGTTAACTAACAACCAACCGTGTGTCGCGTAACGGTGAAAGAATACTACCACCCCCTCTCTTACTTTAGGGGTCGTAAAAGGCGACTAACGGACTAAAGACTGGACGTACATTTAACAGCATAGATCGGCGATGGCCGCCTGTCACGCTGAGCACATGTGTAGTCGCTATTTGGTAAAAAGTGGACTATGGCAGAGAACTGCTTTTGCGGTCCTTATTGCTTAGTGTCTGACTAACCCTTCGGGGATAATAGTTGTGATTAATGTATGTAATAATAATACCATGGACTAAATTATAGTATTAAGTCCATGGTATTTTTTTTATAAAAAAGGAGGCAAACGAGCAACCGGGTCATCTGATGGAGAGCAATCACCGCCGCCCATGGACACCCGCAAAACCAGAGGAGTCGCAGATGCGTTTAGAAAACGACAAGACGATACATTACATAGTAAATCTTTTTATAAGTGCTGAAATAGCCGTAGAAGTTTGCCTGGAGAAAATAAGTACAATTATATATATTAACTGTCCTCCGTTACTGTTATTAAAAAAACATTTATGAATAATTTCAATAATGTTAAGGAAATAAATACACTTCTGTACTCAATATTACTTTTATTTTATTATTAGATACCTAAGAATTCAATTCGAACCTGAAGCTTAATTGATTAATGAATATTTTATTTGATTAACATCAATATGACAGAAAATTTTATGAAATATTTAACTAACATGAAAATGCTGGACATTTTGAAATGTGGGCTGAATACGACAGAATGTACGATTAGGGTCACAGTAGGAAACTAATAGAGCCGGCGTGCATGAAATATGCATGTAGGAATCATCGGGCTCGTTTGTTTGCGTACAACGTGGGGTCGCCGTGATAATTTGACAGGTGAAACGATAAAGGGCGCAAATCCCGCGGCAGGCGACAGGTCGCATGACCCCCGCCGGGAAGGGCCGCTTGATGCAATCAATAATTTGCATGCCGTTAAAGCCGATGGCTGAGCTGTTCTGACGATTCGAAAGCTCCAAATGCTTTTGACACCGTTTCATTTTTACGCGCTTTTAGTGACGTTTGTGATCTATGTGTTGCCTTTAGGGTGATGCGGAGCTGCTGTTTCGCAAATTCGAATGCTCAAAAAGTTTTTGACATTATTTTAATCGTCATTTTTCACCCATCGTGACGTGACATCTAACAAAATAAGTTAACGAAAAAATTGAATACTTAACATGTTTAATTTATTGGTCTATTTTTATGTTGATCCGTGATGGAGCATTATAGACCGTTGTTTCGCTGATCGGTAAGCTCAGAATACTTTTGACTATGTTTCACTGTTAATAAGGGCTTTTCGTTCCGTTTGTTAACTTAAAATTATTAGTGACAAGGTGAATTTGATTATATTTTGTGTTGATTTATGGTGGAGTCATTTTTCAATATTCTTGACACTGCAAATAATTAGACAGAAAATCCGGGTCTCCTGCGACACTGTTTTGTGTTTTCTAACTCTTAACATCAAACATCTAACAAAATGTGGGCGTGTATTGGCTTGAGCCATACGCCGATAAGGCGTAGCGACTTTGAAGAACCATATTATTATTAATTTAAACGTATAAAAAGTTAATCGTGTAGCGTAGCGGTAAAAGAATACTTCCACCGCTAATTTAATAATTAATACTTAATTCTTCTCTTCCCTTGGGTGTCGTAAAAGGCGACTAACGGACTAAAGACTGCACATACATCCAACAACATAGAGCGTAGGCTCACCACCTGTCACGCTGAGCACATGTGCAGTCGCTATTTGGTGAAAGGTAGACTATGGTAGAGGACTGCTTTTGCGGTCCTCATTGCCTAGTCTCTAACTAACCCTTCGGGGATAACAGTTGGGATATATATATACGTATAAAAATAATTGACTTTGAAGCTAAAAATGACTAATGGCGGCTCTACATTAGTGCCGTGAAGCTGATCGAAGAACAGGCGTGATCGCGCGCGTATTTTGTCCCGCGACAAAGGGTTCGCGGGGCGTTCACGCGTACACATCCACATTCACGGCCCCATGCCAGTTTATAAAAGAGAAAATTAATCAGTTTACTCCAGACTATACTTTGATCGGTTACGATGTATTTCAGTCATCCACCATCTTCTTTTTTTTTCAACGCTTTCTATTAATGTTTTGGACGTCTAAATAGCATGTTGCCACAGCAAACAAAGTTATTGCAGCAGCAGCTTCTACGTCCATTTTGCGGCGGGTTTCACGGACGATTGTGAGCATCCCGTGAATGTGAAGGCCACGACTTGTGCCGTGAATTCATGCCGTGAATTGGCGCGTGAATTCACGCCACTAATGTGGAGCCGCCATAAAAAGTTTGGTGGTTTAAATAAAAAATATAGTTTTGGCAACGGTATTTACTTCATAACTTAACTTTAACAAAAAATAGTCGTAGACGAGTTTCCATAATACAAACTCATTCTGTAATAGTGTCGGTAAGTATAGCTATTTAATAAAAATCACAAATGTTGCATACAACACTTATGTAACTTGACTTAGTTACGAGTGTTAAGACGTCAATATTGTAAGTTTCAAAGTATTTGGTTCGAATCTCGAAACAGAAGCCACAGATATCGCAGGCTGGGTTTAAAGAGTTCCATTATTTTTATTTATTTTCTATTGCAACTTCACTTGGCTCCTTGACTCCCACGCGCACTGTTCGCTTCGCAATCCCATCTTATTTGTGTTTTAAAACTCCTTCGTGCTCAATAAAAACTTCTAAAATACCTTTCATGCGCGCTGTAAAATTGTGGAAATCATCTAGCTTTTATTTATAAGTATATACTCGTAGCTCCTTGTTCCAAGATATTTGTTACAAAAGTATTTGAAATAGTTGTAAATTTAGTATTTTTTATTCATATACTTAGACTTGATTAATAAACTCTAAGATGAGTATTACTTTATTATGGAATTTAGTATAAACTGCCAGTTTACAGAGAGGTGATAAATATGATATTATTATCTTTGAACCCAGGTATTTTAATCATCATTAAATATTTTTAAATACAAACTCGTTCAAACCGGTATAATGAAAAGAAGAAAATCGCAATTGTACATCAAAACACAGTTGAAAATCTAAAAGCTTTGTTCAAACCTGGTTATAATCTTATTTAATCTTACTTAATTAAGATCATTACGAAGACTTTGTCTAAATTATCACAACTCGCTTTGATCATTCATATTGGCAACTTAAATAAAATGAGATTACAAATGTAAATACAAAAAAAAAGAAATTACACAAAATATACCTTTTCCGGGAGCTAAGGTCCAATATGGAGTGATGTAAATAAATTATTATTATTGCCTATTAAAAGGGATTACTAAGTAAATGTTTTTTTTTAACTTGCGACCGGCATGGCAGTAAGTAATACGTCCGGGTTTATTCCATTAATGTTATTGAAAAGTAGTCGTTAGCGGGAGGAGTGGCGGCGGCGGGCGTTTGGAACTCTCCGTATGAAGTTAATTGGATTTTTCCGTTTGCCACGCCGAGTACGTGTGCTGTTTGAATAATAAGTGCCTTAATAGTGTTTTGAGGCTTCGCCGGAGACGCGTTTTCATGTCGGTGGCGCATAACCTTGTTAGATTCGTTTCGTTTTAGGTTTTATTATTTTCGGATGAAAATATTTGAACACTTTTTAATTGGGAATTTTTGATATAAAATATGATTGTGTACTAAACGTTTTATAGTTAGCGTGATGTTAGCATGTATGAAGATTTATGAAGTGATATATATTTACCCTTTTTATCCTATTTAACCTTGTCGCTTGTTGAAAGAATACTACCACCCCCTTTTTTCCCTTGGGTGTCATAAAAGGCGACTAACGGACCAAAGACTGCAAATACACATCCAACAGCATAGAACGGCGATGGGCTCACCAACTGTCATGCTGAGCACATGTACAGTCGCCAATTGGTGAAAAGTTGACTACGGTAGAGGACTGCTTTTGCGGTCCTCATTTTATCCCCGAAGGGTTAGTCAGAGCGTGATTATATATACCTATGTATGCAATTTCGATAAAAAATGTTTGTGTTTTGTGGGCTCCATGCTCGTTTGCGGGCATTGTAAAATGAAACATATGTAAAAAATTGTGGTATAGTTAGAGGCATGAATTGAAAAGCTATCGATAGGCAGTGTTGTCGCGTGCAGCAGATTGATAAGGATATTGAGACGGACGAGACTACAAACATCAAGCAGTTCATTTTAAAATAAATAATAATAAATAATTTTCTACGCTCACACCTATTATCTAGCGCAAGTTAGGCTTCTTTTTAAACTTGTCTACGTTGTAAAGTAGATTTCAGATTAACATACCTAAACACAGAAAGCACCCAGACCTGATATCAATTTAGAACTTTAACAGTTTTTCAATAATAATAATAATAATAATAATGTGACTCAGATTGAATGTGAGATACATTCCAATAGCGATATAGTCGTATCGCGAAGTGGGCAATGTGAGTTATAGACCAAACGCTTATTTGAAACGACGTTTAGGCATAACGCGACTTAGGCACACTGCGTTATAGATATACACAGAGTAAAGGGACCAAACGACCACGGATGTTGTCAAAACAAAAATTATGACCGGCGAGTGTAATTTTTTATCCTTCTCCGTAACGCATTGCACTTAACAAAATAGTTACGATTGCGTGCGTATGTGTTTGTGTAGGGAAGGAGCATTATTTATTCTGTTAACACAGGTGGGGAGCACAAAATGTCATCGCAGGTAATTAGGGGGGCCAAAGTATTAGCGCAAGACTGATTGCCAGCTTATTTGTCAATCTGTTTGCGCTGCGATGACGGCACGGTCTAGTTAGCTGGCGAATGTAAATGTTACCCTCCTTTGTTGGAATATACCGGCGTTATGTACCTGCATGACGTTTGTAATGTCATGTTTGCTCAGCTGTCGAATATCAGACACAAAATAAATTAAATTTTTAGCAACCTCTAGGAATCTCGTGACGGATAAGGGTTTAACGATCGTTCAAAGATAATGGCGGAGGGCAGTTTTATTTTTGATGTTTTATAAACTTGACGAACGACACACAATGTCGAAAAAAGTTGAACACTTTATTACTCCTTAAATAAAGTTTTCTCTCGTTTAATTTTACATTTAGTCACTTGCCTATGGACGAAAAAATATTTTTATCTGAGAGGACTTGTAATAGGATGTTTTTACATGTAATTAAATAAAATGAAAATGTACCTGGTTAAATTATCACGGCCTACATGGAGTATTATCGTGTTTTTGTTATTATTATTGACATGCGCTTTAATGTACGAACGGTACGATCACGGATCAACTCACATCCGTCGTTGTACACGGAGACATAAAATTTTGGAAATATTTTTTTCTAAACCTATAAAAATTAAAAAAGAATGTCTCCAGGTCTGCTTTGAAAAAGGCTATAATTTCCAGAGGAGCCCCATAGAGGAATTCCCGCCTTGGACCCGACCGTACTCCCGTTTCTTGGGTCATTACCATTTTCCAGCGCACTAGTTTGCTTTGCTCGGCATAAAAAGTTTTTAACAAATCTTCCCGAGTCGTTGCGCAAGTACTTTAGAATGTGAATATTTTAGATTTATTGTGTTTGCAGCCTCAACCTTTATGCGTGTTGTAAATAGTCCTTTAAACGTCAAACGTTGAAACGTCAAGCAGTAAGTAGATGTGTACTTACTTACAAAAATTAATCGTGTTAGGTCCCTTTTTGTTCAAATGCTTTTTCTAACATTCAAACAAGGCACGCATTTAGGAAATTCCTCTGTTTTAACCTTCGATCACCAACTGTTGATCGAAGGTTTTAACCGTTAGAAGAGTATGTAGGTACTTAATGGATTTGTGTTTATTTCTTAGTGACATACACAACTTTTTCACCTTACACTTAATATAGATAAGAAATTTTAGAAAGTATATCGAAATCAGAGGCGAAGAGATTACAGATGATTCATAGCGTAGTGCGAGTGTGTCTTAGGTTCTGCAAAAACATTTATGTGCATAAGCTCTGGAGTGTTTTTATTTACAAACCTCCCGTAGCAAGCTTGATTTTCTAACTTAGAAACAACATAATACCTAAGGACATTCTTGATTATGTGCATTTTTTAGATTTGCCTTGAGCTACAAACTAAAAGGATAAAAATGTTTATGTAACGACTTAAATTAAAATTCAGCAAGTTTTCTGCAGATACTTAAGTGTTAATTAAGTAAGTAAAGGAAATAGGGCGTGGGTATGGAAGAAGGAAAGAAATCTTAATGCCAACAAAATGATAATAGGTATCTTCGATTGATCGAAGGATAACATCACTACTAAAAATATACTAGTATGAGTGGCGTCATAACAGCACTTTAATACTTAACCACCAAAACCAAAATTTGCTCAATTTTAATTTTATTTTACTTCTTTTTAAATCTTGTTTAAATCAGTAATGGGAAGTATTGTGTTTGAATCATAAAGTTACTATACTTAGCGGAATAGAGCAACAAACATGAGCTGTCAAACGAAACCGAAATAGGATGGCATTTGTGTATGTCAAATTGTTTAAAAATGCGTTCATTGATGTACGTCATGTCGCTTTTCACATTAATATCGATATCGATAATATTAATTACTAACAGTAATAGTATTAATAGAACTAAAATAGTATGGTTTCTCTCTGTCGCTGCATAGCATAAAAGCAAAACATGATGTTCGCAAAATATCATATTAGCAAAATACCATATTCGCAAAAATCATAATCTCAATTCACCACATTATTACAATATCATATTCTTGAAACATCATTTTAGCAAAATAACATATTCGATTATCATCCTATTCGTGAAATAGGTCAAGGATCATAAGACCGCCGGCGGTGTGTCTGGTTTTACGATCCTCAAGGGGTTAACAACATTTTCTTAACAAAAAGTACATTTATGATAAAAATAGTGTTTTTCTTTTACATTTTATTATTTATTTAATGTTCTTTACATATAAAACTGCTCATGCACTAGTCTTTTAAACACTACTTTGCTCTGTGCACGACGGCTATGCAATGGCAGAGCATTGCAAAGACGGATAGCGGTTAAAGTGAAAGAGCTGGAGAGGAAGCCAGTATGATGAGCAGGAATTTGGAGAGTAAGGTTGCTACTGAAGCAAAGGTCACCCTGATGAGAGGCTTTAAGAAACTGAAACCTAGATTTCAGGCATCCGGGGAAACGTGGATCATATAAAATATTAAATAGAGGTAAAATATATTATTAACATGTTTACTGTCCATAAAATCAAACAATTGGCTAATCAATTTGTTGTGGACCATATTATGTTGTCTGCGGGACAGTAAACCGGTTAATAACTAGCCACCCGCCCGCGACTTCGGCTTCGTCCGCGTCGACCCCGTGCCCCGTGAGGAATTTCCAAAGATTTTCTTTCACACAGACCTTGTCCATTTTTTTTTATTAAATAAGGAGGCAAACGAGCAAGCGGGTCACCTGATGGATAGTAATCACCGCCGCTCATGGACACCCGTAAAACCAGAGGAATCGCAGACGTATAATATAACATTTGGTTACTCCGTTATCTGTCAATATCGACCAATCCGAGAAAAGAACACCGCGCGTGTGATGTTAAGAACTACATTTAGCGAGAATTTGTCAGGTTTGTTTCAAATTAGTTTATAAGTGAAAATGATAAATTATTTAGTGTTGACTTTTGCATTATTAGTAAATTTTTAAATGTATGTTACCAAATATCGCCGTCCGTGTTTATATTGAAATAAAAACAGTTTATAAAGATATTTTCTATGTCATTTTGTATGCATACCAAATAACCCCACCCTGGGGGCTATTTGGAAAGGCACCTTCTTTTTTAAAATAAACCTTACTGTTTGTTTATTCTATGTTTTTATTATTGTATTTTTATAGAGTTATATCTGTAATAGGCAACATAAACTTCTTTATCTGTTAAAAATTAAAGGAAAAATAAATATTCAAATTTTATCCCCACTTTTTTATCAAATAGCCCCGTTCTACGGTATATGATTATTATATACTCTTTCTATTTATTCGCATCGTTTCTTTTTAAACGTAATCCTTAGACGCATGTAGCCTTTCACAAAGAAAGTATCATTAGAAAAATTAAAAAAAAATATTTGCGGATCCGTAAAAAAATCGACACATGGTAATATTGACGTCAAACATGAACGCAGACGAAAAACTCCACGCAACCGAAGTATATTGCAGCAAGTTAAACTTCAAGCGAACACAGTCGAGTTGGCCGCTCAAAAAAAAAGCCAATCACCGGACCGGCGCTCTCCCTCCAAACTTTGGAAACATTTACCAACGGAATAAATGAAATGGCGCACTTATTTACAAAATAATTAAAACATAAATGGGCTGGAGCAATGGCGTCGCTTCGCGGGCGCGGCCATGCGTGCCTCGGCCCGGCAGGTGATGCCACGCGCTGCAGCACCAAACTAAATTATTTGAACGAAAAAGCACACAATGCATTTTATTTAAAACACAACGTACCAACATTGTATTTATGCGAATGGTCTTCTCACAAAGTTATTGGGAAACCATGCGCATTGAAAGACTGCATGCGTTTGAGGATTACGTTTCAAAAATGTAACATGCGAATAAATATTTATGAGTATATTTTTATCATTAAACTATAAATAGAAGATGTACCATAAGTGTATAATTCAACAACCAAAACAACCCTCTTTTTCAAGGAAACCCGTTCTGAGAATTCGAAAGGGAGCAAGTCTGCAAGGCACTGAAAGCAATATGATCTGTCCCTTCTAATGACCCGAACTAATTTAATAAATGCCCACTTGTGTTTGTTTGTTTGTCCTTCACATCAAAACAGAGCAACATATGAGATGATAATGTCGGAGAGACTAGAGTCATTGGCTACTCTTTATCCCGATCAAAAAGATAATTATTGAATGGTCGGAAAATAAATCATAAAGTTACGCTTTGATCGAAGGTCGCTCTTTAAACGGTACCTTAGTTTTTTTGCTTAGCTGGCCATGGGCATGTGTAATTTTAGTTAGCTGCGCTTCCTATTATTTTTCAAACATGAGTAAACAAACCTCTTTGCGGATACGGTCCAAGTTGTGCTTAGTTTAGTACTAGATAGTTTGCTGGGAAATGAGAGTAACTTATTCATTACATGTAACAAAGTAAATAACTTCGAGAACTTAGAAGCTTTCGTACAAAACAGAATATCGCAACGTAAAGGCTAAATTGTAATGAGTTTATTATAAGCGGACGTTGAATTTCCTGTAGCTAGGCCTCTTAAATAACGCCACTTGGCCGAGTTAAAAACTGTAGTAACTTTGCTCAAAAGACAAAAAGGAAAAAGAACTTCAACAGCTGGCTTCAAACTGAGTTATTGCGCCGTCGTCGTTTCAAAGCGGTCTAAATTACTGAGCCGAGGAAGTTATCTCCATTGTGTGTGTACTCCTAATTTATGCTAATTTACTACTAGTTTGCATGTTGCGTTCACGGCGAAGAAAATGTATGTACTTACCTACGGTTAAAACGATACACTCACGATTATGGCCTAAGATAGAAACAGATTTTCAATTATGTAGACAGAGTCACTAATGACAGACGGTAATCCTAGTATCATTACTATTGTTCTTTGAAAAAGTTGCTCGTAATCTTACTTTCCATCAGGTGACATGCCTGCTCGTTTGCCTTTTTTATGTAAGAAGGAGGCAAACGAGCAGGTGGGTCACCTGATGGAGAGCAATCACCGCCGCCCCCATGGGCGCACCCCCAAAACCCAGAGGAGTCGCAGATGCGTTGCCGACCTTTAAGAAAGGAATAGGGTTAAGGAAGGAACAGGAATTGTGAGGGGGGGGGGAGGTGGAAGGGCCTCCGGAACTCTCACTGGCACACAACAGCGCCAAGTGCCATTATTTCACGCCGGATATTCGTGAGAGGGTGGTATTACCCCGGGCGAGCCGGCCCATTGCGTGCTGCAACGCAGCGTGGCTCTACCACTCAGTCAGTGTCACTCATTTAGCACCACCCAGGGGTCACGTGTAGGGTCTCAAGAGTAAACCTACGGACGCGACTAACTTTAACCCCCAAAAGCCTTCTTGCCTTCTTCTTTTATAAAAAAAAACTTAACTCTGTAGACCTATGTCTATAGGAACAGATAATTGCTCATTATTTATTCATAAACCGATAGCGCAATGTGAAGAAACATCTAGAAAGATTGGCAGTTAACCCCGATTTGTTGTTTTTGCTGTGATTTCTCACGATCCAATTTCGGACAGTTATCTAATAGACTTTAATCTATTAGAGATCAACGGTAAAGTGAAGATACTGTACTATACTGTGTAAACCTCACGATTGGACGCTGTTACAATCTCTGTCATCTTTTATAGAATGACTAGCGACCCGCCCCGGCTTCGCACGGGTTACTACCCGTACCTAAACAAATTATTGCCTATAACCTTCCTCGATAAATGGGCTATCTAACACTGCAAGAATTTTTTAAATCGGACCAGTAGTTCTTGAGATTAGCGCGTTCAAGCAAACAAACTCATCAGCTTTATAATATTGGTATAGATTATGACATAAAGAAGTTAAACCCTGTTAAACAGTTTTATTTATAACGCCAAAGTTTAAAAGGCCTTGTTTTCAGGGTCGTTATTTTCAAAGTTTCATAGGTCGCTACAATCGTTCCGCGTAAAAAGAAAAGAAATGCCGCGTTCGAAATAATTCACCATATTCGTCAAATATAAGTTCCAGCGAAGAAACAGTTAAGTCCCAAACAATGGGTGTGTCTATACGCATGTCGGTACCTCGCAATCAGTGAACCGCTCCACATTCGCGAAGTTGATTACGCAACAACTCGCGGCTAACTTCGCCAGCTTATAATAAACAGAGACACGGAAATTTATTCAGTAACTTTGGCCCGAGCATAAAATTTATGGTACGTTTACCACGAAATTTCTCTACAATGAACGGCTCGCTTGGGTTTTAAGCTTACAACTTTGCCCGGTGCGGTTTGCGATACGGATAAGCAATAACGCGTGGATGTACTGTAAGCTACAATTGGAATGCACCGATGGCTAATATCGATAGGCTTCGGTGGCAGAAGTTGTAGCGGACAAATTGCATTGCGTTCTGTAGTGTGCAAAGCATTATGTGAGTTTAGGGGTATGTGTTGCTAGTTGTTCAAACCTATGGACCGCGAGGAATGCCGATGGAGAGAAACTTAACTTGGTATTCGATTTTTCAGAAAACGTGATGGATGCTCTTCCTTCCCCCCCTCCCTCTTTCACAGTTCCTATTTCTTCCTTAAAGACAGGCAACGCGTCTGCGATTCCTCAGGTTTTGCGGGTGTCCATAGGCGGCAGTGATTACTCTCCACCAGGTGACCCGCTTGCTTGTTTGCCTCCTTTTTTTTAATAAAAAAACGCTTTTCTTTAAATATAATGCTACAAATTCGGTGACCTTCGTGGTCGAGTGGTTAGCACGCCGGGTTTGGCGTCGCGCCATCTCTGAGGTCCCGGGTTCAACTGCCGGTCGGGTTAAATTTAGAGAATGCTGTTTTTCTAAATTGGTTTTAAGTCTGGGTGTTTTTTCTATGTTTATGTATATTTATGTATCCGTTATCTTACCATATTTACGAGTTTCAAGAGAAGCTTTTTTGGGCTAGATAATTGGTGTTAGCGTAAACAAATTTAATTTATTTAGTACTAGCGGCCGCTTGCGGTTTCACCCGCGTGGTTCCCGTTCCCGTGGGAATATCGGGATTAAAAGTATCCTAGGTGTTAATCCAGGTTATAAACTATCTGTTTGCCGAATTTTATCCAAATCCATTCAGTAGTTTTTACGTGAAAGAGTGACATACGTACACACTCACAAACTTTTGCCTTTATAATATTAGTGTGATTTATCATAATAAAAAATAGTGCTTCACAACGTTTTTTTATTGTGTACGCAAACATGTATTTTATGTAATGTCGAAGTGGTTAAAATCTTTGTGAGATGTATAGTAAACATAATCCGGGACGTGCGAAATTTTAATATGCCTCTCTCACATAAGCACGCCTGTCTAAACCTTAGAATGCGAAGAACGTAAAACGAATGGTTACCTAACCCTTATCATAGTCACTTTTAACGCCTCCAACTGTATCTGATTTATATCGTCTCCATCCTTACGTTGCCTGGAAGATATCGCTTTTAGTAATAAGGCCGCCCATTGTACGACTTCTTTTAAATTGTAATATTTTATATTTTCTGTATTTTCTGTTTGGTTTTAGTGTACAATAAAGAATATTCTATCTATCTATCTAAGTTTGCTGAGAGACATTAGGAAAATAGACGAACTGTAGGTAATCCTAAGCGTAACATATATATTTCTTGGATTTTGTCAAGACTTACTGATTATGACTGGAATTTCACACATAACAAAAACGTTTTCTTTTATACACACACTTTAATAATATTACAGGTCAGCATGCTATGACAGTAATGATTTTACAGTTTTATTCAAGTATACAGAATATTTGCGAACAGTAAACAGTACAATTCAGGCCTAAAAAAAAAGATTAAACTAATTCTCCGTGCTGTGGAGCCGTGAATACTATACTTATCAACCCCTCGCTTCTCTTGGGTGTCGTAGAGGCGACTAACGGACTAAAGACTGCACATACAATTAACAACAATGAGCGTCGTTGGGCTCGCCACCTATCACGCCGAGCATATGTGCAGTTCTAATTTGATGAAACGTGTACTATGGCAGTGGTTCGCTTTTGCGGTTCTCATAACTGACGACCTCCTTGGTTTGTATACCGGTTTTCATGGTGTCGCCATCTCTGAGGTCCCGGGTTCAATCCCCGGTCGGGTCAATTTAGAAATTATTGTTTTTCTAAATTGTCTCGGGTCTGGATGTTTTCTATGTATAATAAGTATGTATTTAAGTATTTTAAGTATGTTTATCCGTTGTCTAGTAACCATTTAACGAGTTTTATGACGAAGCTTCTCTTGGGCTAGATAATTGGTGTGAGTAGGAAAGTTTATTATTATTTATTATTATAACTCATTGCCTATTCTCTGAATAACCACTTAGGGATAATAGTCGAGAATCTGATTTTACCTATGTATGTATGAATCAGTGTTGCCAGATATTTTTTTTGTTAATTCGGGATTTTTTAACTTTTTGCCTAAAATAGTGGGATTCTTTGTCCAAAGCAGGACATAGTAAAAAATCCGTAGAAGTTTTTAAATATTTATCTTTTTATTTGAGTGTTAAATTACGTTTACGTGACAATAGATAGCAAAAATAGCCATAGAAACCTTTGTTGCCCATGGTCCCTGTGATAGTCCCTGGAAGGTACCACGGGAATTATTTTACCCGTGGTCCCTGAATTTTGTATAAGCCAACCAATTTAAAAAGGTATAATAACAACTGTATATTATTAAAGAAAACAATACAATAAAACATAAGTACCTACATAAACCATGGTGATAGTCCCTGGAAAAAAGGATATTCTCTCATATGTAAAAGAAAATGTATTTTATTAAAATTACATTATCTGTGGCTCCATGGCCGTGCTTCCTCAGCACGCTGCACTCACGGCTGAGTTATTTATCCCCGAAAAGCGGGACTGAGCCTGTCCCGCGCGGGACATTTAATTTTGCTTTAAAAATCGGGACGTCCCGCCAAAATCGGGACGTCTGGCAACGCTGGTATGAATTCTCTTCCATGTCAGTAATGTACAACAGTGTCGACTAACCCGAATACTATCAGTGCCTAGCCAGCGGTCATAAATTAGGTTTTATCTGAGGCACCGACTCATTAGCATAGCATGTTGCATATTATCTAGATGCGCTGTCGCGATGGCCTGTCCGCGTGCCCGCCCAAATTATGTACTGTTAACAATATGTACGTAACTATGGCTGTTTTGCATTTCAGTACAGTTACATAATGGCTGTGAATTAAAATGTGGTACAGTCAGCATCAAAAGTAGCTTAGCATATGAAATTTTCAAATGATTGTTACGGTTGAAATGACCAGAATTGCAGACATAGCTGTTGAGTCAAAAGTATATGACAATGACAATATACTTTTGCATTATTGCCTTAACCATTTATTATGAACACTAAAAATGTCATATAATTCTGAAATGTTTAATGATGAGTATGTAAAGACACTTATACGTGACTATTACTTTTGCCACCTTTTGTTCAGTTACTTTTGATGCTGACTGTACAGTTTATAATTTTATGTGAACGTTATTTATAACTCGTAGGTACCACCACAGAACAGTTAAATAGATATTTATCTGTCAATCTTCTCTATTTATCTTTATCTATTTATCTATCTATCCGTGTGAAGGTATATTAATGGCGGTACCCTAGGTACCTTAGGTACATTTAGATACCATATTTCAAGCGACATAAAATGCTTTGCCTTCGTTTTTATCATTACACCCTGGTCGGTCAGAGCCACGATAGTATAGCCTGACTGCCTGACCCTATCGCACCTTGAAAAAAAAGTGGCATTATGCCTAAATTAACTGCTTATTTATTTGTCTGTGTCAGTATGTAACTAAAGGAAAGTAAGTTAAACTGTATTTTCAACTTTAAATTTGTTTTCACGGTGCGCTATGTCAAAGAGTGCAGGCTCGAATCTAGCTCGTGGTATTTTCATTTTTTCGTTAAAACTTGTGCCAGCTGGTGACTTGTGGGAATGTAGTTTTACTTTATTACATTATTCTCTCAACATGTTCCTGAGAAAAGTGGTATTTACTTAATATCGGTATGCATTGTCCGCTTGTAGTTTGTCTACTACAAACTACATATTATATGATGGTAGTAGTAGGATTATTTGCAATACTCATGCAGCCGTTTCAGGGCTATGCTTCAAAAACTCGTATTCAGCATTCAGTGAGGACGTTCCAATACTAATAAATGTATCGATTTCTACTCAAATAGGAAGTAGGCACTCGGATACATTTTCAGTACTAACTACAGAGTTTAGTATAGAGCAGAGGGCCTATAGTGCTCGGTTTATTAGTTAATATCAAAGTCAAGTCAAAGTCAAATGCTTTATTCAATGTAGAACCTTTACAGGTACTTATTAAAGTCAAAAATGTATATAAAAAAGTTAACTAATTAGTTAAATCTTATCAACTAACTTTATTACCTACCTACCTAATCTACCTACCTAACTAATCGGTCAGTTTGGATCTTGGGAGAGCTTTCGACTGAGAAGAAGCTGGGAAGAAACTCGGGAGGTCTTACTTTTTTCTCTCCCTCTAAGTAACAAAAGTTATAATGTCGTCGCCAAGTCATACAAAATACATTAAAAAGAAATATATTAATACAAATTACTAATAAATAGGTTTATGCTCGTACATGCACTATGTCCTTAAATAAAAAAAATAAAAAAGAAAAATAAATTTATTTAGCATTCCATCCAGTTACAATATTGTAAAATATTACACAACCCAAACCGTCACATTTTTTGAAATGCCAAAAAGGATTCTTCTCAGCATAAAGCAACAGCCAAGGCTGTGACGCTGATTTTCAGAAGAAACCTTCTTATTACATAAAATTACATAACACGCACTGCTGCGCACGCACATCATAAACATTGAATAAAACATTTTTGTCATTTACATAATCTTCCACTTTATAATAACCTAGGTATACTCGTGAGGGTTTTTTAACATGTGCTTTAAATGTATATAAAGGCATTTCAGTAAAGTTATCGACGACGTAACAAAAAATATAATTACTAGGCTTTTTGTATACCTAGCCATACTTTCGTGTCTTCGCGACGGCTTCAGCGATCATTAAATCTATAAATTGCGGACACGCGTGTTTCTCGATGAACAATCGATTCAATTGGAAAGTCAAAGATATTTAAACAGAGTTGAACCGATTGTATCGAAACTCCTCACCGAACGAGCAGGTTTAATTAATCCAGCGGAACGAGCGACTCCAATTAACAATTTAGTCTTGTTTCATTATTGGATCGGCTGAATAGCCTACGCAAAAATTGCGCCGCTGTTTTAGAACTTGTGGAAAATAATTAGTTTATCGATGATTGTATTTAAATATAGTCTGCAGCAACTTTATGTAATATGCAAGTGATCTATGTGTATGGCATACACAGACATACAGAGTCCAGTGAGTAAGTAAATTGTATGTTAGCAAAGCAGACTCCTGTGTGTAAGTAAATTGTGTATGGGCATGCAGACTCTAGAGTTCAAGTAGGTTTTTGTGTATGCAAGCAGACTCCAGTGTGCATGTAGATTGTGTATGGGCAAGCAGACACTAGAGTTCAAGAAGGTTTGTGTGTATTCAAGTAGATTGTGTATGGGCAAGCAAACTCTAGAGTTCAAGTAGGTTTGTGTGTATGCAAGCAGACTCCAGCGTGCAAGTGGATTGTGTGTATGCCAGCAGACTAACATTGTGAAATTAAGTTGTGTGAATGCAAACACGATCCAGTAAACAAATATAGGTACACTTTTAAAATTTTGCGTTCCATTATAAACAAACATTTAGACGGGGATTAACGCTAACTACTATACTATACTAGGTTGTGGGTATGCCTGACTCCAGTGTGCAAGCAGGTTGTGTGACTACAAGCACACCCACGTGACCATATAGGTTGTGGGTATGCAAGCAGAGTCTAGTTTGAAATTAGGTTGTGTGAATGCTTGCTCACTCACGTGACCATATAGGTTGTGGGTGTGCAAGCTGACTCCAGTGTGCAAGTATGTTGTTTGAATGCAAGCACACTTACGTGACCAAATGTTGTGGGTGTACAAACCGTGTTGCGTAGCGGTAAAAGAATACTACCACCCCCTCTCTTCTCTTGGGTGTCGTAAAAGGCGACTAACGGACTAAATACTGCACATACATCTAACAGCATAGTTATTGCTATTCGGTGAAAAGTGGACTATGGTAGGAGACTGCTTTTGCTGTCGTCATTGCCTAGTCTCTGACTTAACCCTGCGGGGATAATAGTCGTGATTATATCTATGTATGTATGTTGCAAGCTGACTCCAGTGTGCAGGTAGTGGTGGCAACCTCATACGACGCAATATCCACAAAATTAAAGTTTTAACCGACAGTAGGCACTTCGCCGTTTCGTGTGCAAGTGAAATTGTTTTTGTATTAACACAACTTCACTATTTTGCAGCGGCGAGCGTCGTTAAAAAGTTTCGACGCAACGCAACACAACAATTGTTATGCCCTGTAACTTTCCACGCGACTACATTTTACGTTGGTTACATTGAACAGTGAACTTTAACCGTTAAATTGGTTTTAAGTCACTTTTTTAATTGTACAATGTATTTTACGTAGTACATAAATTTACATTATCGCTGCAGCAACGTAAACGAAAACGAAAATTTGTTTGGCATTAAAGCAGCTCCTCGGTGACCAACGAGTTCAAATGCAATGTTGCCATACAAACTCTTTTTCGTTTTCGTTAACGTGATCGAAAAGTGAATAAAACTCGCATTCAGCACGCTCAACATCCAATTAAGATCCATTATTGACTAAAACCCACCAACCCACCTAACTGGGCCACCGCGATGGGTTATGTATGACCGGATCTTCCCTTGTGTTGTTATATCCATGTGGGAAGCTATGCGTTCAGAAATAATATGTTTATATGATGATGGTTATCATGATTGTCTTATGGGTTACTTAAATATAGTTACGCCAGGTAAATCCCATCATAAACAACAGCCTCTATATGATTTTGTTTTATTTTCAAAAAATTGTGTTATGTCGAATATTAATGTGAAATAATAACAGTGGATTATTAATCGGTCAAATTGTACGTGAAAGTGCATAAGTGTTGGTTAATAAAACAAAACAGTGCAACATCACTTTTCAAAGCCCTTTAAGAGGAAACACTACGTCGAAGTGGCATGCATAATTCTCATAAAAAACACAGAAAAACGACGTTTCGTAGTTCCCTGTTTCCTGCTTCAGAACTGGACCAATTTTTATAACTTTTTCAGCGTCGGTTGTTTGATTTTTTTTAAACCATATCCACTTAATGTTTCTGAAGACGCCTTTAAACGGAGTGATTTTGTTAATAGGTTATTAAATAAATAACTTAATGCAAAAAATCAAACGTCTGTAGACATAGAAAAACTCTTTTTTTTTAACCGATGCTGAAAAAGTAATAAAAATTGGTTCAGTTCTGAAGAAGGAAACAGGGACTACAAAACGTCGTTTTTCTGTGATTTGCATGCCACGTCGACGTAGTGTTTCTTCTTAAGAAGTCCGCGTGAGATCTCAGTGAAGTCCCACGTCTTTACTAAAACTTAAGGGGTTTGGGGAATATCATGTACCATTAAACATTCATAATAGCACTCACTACCATCTACCTTATAAAAAAGATAGTATTTCCTATTATCTATCTTACATGACACCAGTGTCAAGCACATTAAGGTAGTTGGCTTAATGTGCTAACCGCACCAAGCCATTAATTAAGAAAAAAAAGTTAACCGGGAAAGAGGACCCAAAAAGTATAACTGCCTAGCCCTAAGGTTGACTAGTAGAGAATGCCATTTGGCATTAAGTTCACCTTTTGTTTATTTTTTTTTTTAATTTTGTGCAACAATAAAGATTAAATACTTAATTAAATATATTTTGGACTAAAAATTCACCATGCTACCTTAATGTAGGTTGGTGGATTTTAACGCAGTCGTTAAAATCTGCCTACCTTTCTTTCAACAAACACTGTGACCAACATAACATGCCTTCTGCACAATACACATTATTATGTGTGTTACGAACTTTAGCATGTAAGAACTCTTTAGTGATTCCAAATTATTTTACTTCTTTTGAATCAAAATTCGAATGTTTCCATTATTATTGTTGTCTTGTTGACATAGTGGGCATTGTGATTTTTCTAGCAGAAAAACCAGTCGAAAAACTTTATTTTTCTAAAAATCAATGTAATATAAATATGGAATAAACGCTACAAGCAAAGTACTTAAATATATTTATTTCATTTAATACAGTCCTCATTATCATTTAGTTTTCTTCGTTTTCAATGTGTATTGTGCAGAAGGCCTTGTGCCTTCTGGAGGAGTGCCTGATATTTAATTTGATCACCCACTCATCGAATGACATAAGCTTTACTTGCGAAACCTAGTTAGTGCTAGTGTTTTTAGCGCGTCTAACTCAAAATATTATATTGAACAAATTGCAAGCTAAGATAAAATGTTTACTAGAAAAAAACAAACAGCTGCTCTGCAGAGCAGTGGACCGGCAATCCAAAGGTCACGGGTTCGAATCCCGTTCGAGCTTTCCTGAGACTGGTTGTTTTTTTCTAGTAAACATTTTATCCTATATCTATATAGCATTGTGAATGCAAAATTTCAATAATAAAGATATTGCAAGCTAAGATTATCAAAATGCAGATATAAATAACAAAAGACCAGAGAGATAAATTAGTATATAATTATCGAATAACCGTAATAAACTCAAGCCCCAAAATAATTTGGCGAGCCTACCATACAATAATAGCTTATACCTACAATGATTAGACAGCGCCGTATTTATATTTAAGGAGCGTGCGAGTCTAATTATGCTAATATTTGTGTTCCACTGACTATATAAATGGGGTTACCTAACCTGTTTAGGGAATCGCCTGCGAGACTCTTGAGAACACCCTAACCAAACTAACGGAATCTGACTGGAATACTGATAAGCCGCGCCCCCGCCACAGTGCACTGGGTAATAGTATAACGTTTATTTGTGAACTTGCACAGACTTTTTTTATATAAGGTCACATTTTATCAACCGTAAATATTTTGAGGATAAAATTCAACAACATAAATAAATTATTTTTATGAATAAACCTTAAATTTTATACGCTAGTTTTTAAGAAAAACGCCAAAAGACATTTCGATTAAAAGTAAAACACCCCTTATGCACTTTCGGTAAGTTTCAATTCAAAAGAGCCGAAACAGAGAGGCCGCAATGCTTACACGCTAGTTTCATGCAAAGGAGCCTTTTTTTGATTTGATCAGGGGATTTTTTGTTAGGAAAAGTAAAGTAAAATTTTTAAACACTGAAAAAAGACGACAACCTCAGGCGGGAATCGAACCACGCACCTTACTTAAATTTAAGCGTCAAGGAAACGCTAAATTATATAAAAAACATTAAGGAAAAGTAAAGATATAAACGAAAAAAACAAAAAAATAGAAAGAAGGAGGGGAGGCCTTTGCCCTGCAGTGGGACAAAATGGGCTGACAATAATAACAATAATAATAATAAAGATATAAACTAGCTTGAAGTTTTTTTAAAAGATAGTGCCTTATTTTTCTTATATAATAAGATGTTTTTTCAAAATATTTGCAGTTAATAAAATGTGACCTTATATACATACATCCATAGATTCACGACTATTAGCCTGAAAGGGTTAGTCAGAGACTAGATAATGGGGACCGCAAAAGCAGTCCAGTCCACGCAGGTGGGTGGTTCAAAGTGCTTATTTTAAGTTTATTGAATAAAGATATTTTTGAATTTTTAGAATTTGAATTGAGTCCACTGCGACAGTCCACGTTTCACTAAATTATGACTGCACATCTGTTCAGCGTGGCAGGTGGTGAGCCCATCGCCGCCCTATGATGTTGGATGTATGTGCAGTCTTTGGCCTGTTAGTCGTTTTTTACGACACCCAAGGGAAGAAAGGGTGTGGTAGTATTCTTTCACTGCCACGCGACACTCGGTTGGTTGTCAGATAACAATATTATTATAAAGTGAGTGAAAGTGAGCCGCTACGCACCTTCGCCACACACACGCCTCCGTAAAACAACTCTAAACTCTTTTATTTTCAACAAGGAGAAATCCAGTTACCGATACACACAGCCCGCTGGTTATGTGGCGACTTTCCCCCCAATGCCCGATCCCCAGGTCTGAAGGACTCGTGTGAAGGGGTACCCACTAAAACTCCTTGTACCAACCCATCACTTGTCGTCAGTATGGTTCGGTAAAAGACAGCAGACTCTGAATTCCACCCTACGACACGGCCTACTAATGGGGAGGACGCCCGGGACAGTTTTGGCGCCCTCCAGACTCCCGTGAGGCTCGAGCCATGCGGCTACAGATCTATCTGTGGTTGTAGTCCATTTCTACGGAACAATTATGTCGCCCAAAAATAACTTGAGAAAGTGGTTATAGTGGACAGAAGCCATAATTTTGATAACTCAGTTTTGTTTCTATATTTTACTCGATCAACATTTAGGCTGATTCTACAGGTCCTGTGAAGGACGAACATGTAATAACTCTGTGTCTACTGTGAAAAGTGAAACCTACATCTCAGAATGACAACTTTTTAGTGTCCGCTTTGCAGTGTTTAAAAAAAAGAGAAAGATTTATTATTTTTAATGAAATAATACTACTTACACTCTTTAAATCTGCACGACAACTTTTTTGAACACAATTTCCACTGCACTGAAATATTTTTTGTCGACATTTTGTTGTCGTTCAGCAATAACTGATAGCAAGTGGGTATAGGGAACCGAAGCTATGATTTTGACGCAGTTTTTGTTCCATCCATGAATCACATCACAGCCTATGATGTCCCACATAACGTTGATAAATGTACAAATGACAGGCACTAGTATCTGAGGCCAAGACACTCTGGGCCGATGAGCTGTCGGAGTAAATAAGTAAGTAAGTTTTGCTTTCGTATTTTACTCTCTCATTCTTAACCTTTAAACTGCGGCCGCAATAGGCTAATTGACTAAATTTAAAATTCATATTAAAACGATACCTATGTTATCCTAAAGTTACATTATTTTTTTAAAAATCGATCATTTACAATATTTATTTTGCGTTTTTACATTCCGACTTAAATTTACCGCAAAAACGCTTAGGACCGCAATGTTGAGTAAATGACGTCACACCGTGCCAAATATCCGTTTCGTTCAAGGCTTGTTCAATAAAATGACATTTGGCACGGCGCGGCGTGACGGCTTTTGATTTCCGTTTAATTTCATATGACTGAATGCGTATTATTGTCGATATTTTTCTATAAAAATATTTATAATCCCAATTTTTTATAATGAATATTTTAGATATTTTGTTTCTATAAATCATAATTAATCGTTTGAAATGCCAATCCACTCGATTTATTCTTAGTGGACACTAGCCTTTGCTCGAATAGAGTTTCTCTTATGTCTCGTGGCGCCGCGTTTTAAGTGTTAATGCTGCAGCTTGGACGATCTCCGGGTTCAACTCCCGGTCGGGTCAATTTAGAAATAACTGTTTTTCTAAACTGATTTCGGGTCTGGGGTGTTTTCTATGTTTATGTATTAAATGAAACTTAGTTAAATGGTTAACTGAATCATTTAAATAAGTTTCAAAATAAACTTAACTTGCGCTAGATAATTGGTGTGAGCGTAGAAAGCTATTTATTTTAATATTTTTATGGGCCTACGACGTGAATAAAACAAAAACAATAAGAACAATAACAATTGACTATTTTATGGAAATAACAAGATTTTCAAAGGATTTACAAAGAAAGCATTGCTTTTTGGCGAATTGCTCAAAGTTTCTTTTTTAGACCAGCGCTTTCTAGAGTTGTTCTACTGCGCACGTCTTTAACTTCCCACTCAAATATTCAATGAAGATACCATTTTCGGTGCTTTAATTAATAATAATAATAACGATATTAATCGTCAATTTCTTTACCGCTACGTTTTGTTTCAGAGTCTCTTGGATTATCGCCATTAAGATGTTGTACAAAGTAACTAAGATTACACTGTTGGTACTTGTATCAATGGAACGAAAATTAAGCGTCATGAAATATTTGTGAAAGTACTAAAAGTTTTAATTGGAGCAAGTAAGGATACTTTAATACGTCTTTTTAATAGTCGTAATTCTATCGCAAAAATCCTAAAGAAAAAAGTCGCAAATACAAATTCTAGTAATACAATTACTATTTCGTTATCAGTAAGTAGTCAGTAGTCTCGTAGACATTTTTTCTACACCACAGCTAGCTATGGTTGGCTGGAATAGATCTCTTCTAGAGAAATGCTCACCTTTGTATAATATGTCTTATGTAACGTCATTTTTAATGTGTTTTCTATGTACAATAAAGGATTAATATAAATATTTGAGCTGTACGCTGACAATAAAAATAGTTGCAACTTACTGCAAAACAAAATAAAATAAAAATCGTTCATTTCAGACCTTAGTCCATATTGTTAGTAACAATTTTTAACTTAAACACCTTAGTTAAAAGTACATAATGAATTTTATTACCTACTACGTGGCGAAATTCTAGCTGGCACATTCGAGTTGCGATGTTACAAATTTGCAATGAAGGGACGTCGGATGAGTGACCAAATTGAAAATATCGCAGAAGACACGTTATACTATTTGTCCCAACTTCTGTTGTAAGATAGCAATCCTAAAAACCTACTAATCCTTAATCGGCCAGAGTGGTGGATTACCTCATTTGAAATACTTCATGTGGGGGTGAGATCCCAGCAGTAGGTTGTTCAAGAGGCTAATGATGATGATGATGATAATGATGGTGAAGTCGTCGTTCGAAGAATAAACCAATTTATTACATAGGTACAGTCACGAGCAAAAATAAGTAAACAATTGTAACTCTTACAATGGAATAAGAGTCAATTGTATACATATTGGTGCTCGTGACTGTACATCACTACTGTTTCCCGGAGGGGTAGGCAGAGACTACAGCCTTCCATTTGTTTTTTTTAAAGGAAACTGGAAAAGCATTTCGCCACCAACCTGCTTGGTGAGCAGGATGTAGTCTAGGGTGTTGCATGCTTACCCAGGAGATTCCTATTTACTCTTGCCTTGAAAATACCAAGGTCATAGTGATCGGGAAATACATGAGCAGACAGCGCGTTCCATTCTTTAGCGGTTGTCGGTTCGTTTATGAAGTGAACTAGCAAACCGCTTGGTGCGGACAGGTGGAATATCAAATATGTAGGGGTGGTAGGCAAGCCTACGTCTAGTGTACCGATTGTAGAATGGGGCTGGAGGAACAAGATCGTGTAGTTCCTTCGCACACTCCAAAATGTACTCTGTAAAACACCGATAAATTAGCAACTTTACGCCGATGACTGAGGCTTTGAAGTTCAGTCGTAGCTAGTTTCGAGTCAGGTCTGCTAGCTGGTACTTAGCAGAACCATCCCAAAGGTGACAGCAGTACTCCATGCACGGTCGGATCAGCGCTTTATAAAGCAAAAGTAGTTGATCCAGCAAGAAGTACCGTTTTTTTTATTTTTTACGATGCATGACACACGTCCTTAGCTTAATTTACTCTCGTAACGTTCCCCACACGTTAAGCGTACTCTGTAGCAGTGTAGATAACCAAATGTGAAGATTTTACCCAACAGGTATTTCTCGGTGACAACATTTTGACCGCGCTTCTCAAGTATCCTACCAACCATGTATTATTCAAATTGACACAGATACGTCCCCCCGGCATGCCAAGGAGGGGGACAGCAGCCTCTCCCGTTTGCGCCAACAGTTAACAAACTTATAGTTAAGACTTAACAACTAATCTAACGAGCTATTTATAGTCTCTGCCAGACAAATTCGTCGTAGTCGTAGTGAAAAAGGAAACGTCGTCGTCTTATTCAGACGGTGTCAGTCCACTGTTATGTTGGACAAAGGCCTCTCCCAACGCATGCCTAAGTTCGTCGAGCATTTCCTAACTGAGGAGCGACGAAACAAAAATAGTTAAGTACAAACTGTCTAGATTGTGGCAAAATGCAAAAAACCTTTAGTTGTATACCATACTAATGATGAATTTTACTTTATGATAAGAAAAATAGTAGAAAAGCATTGTATGTAAAGCTCTTCAAAAAAATGCTATTTGAATGTAAGTATATCTAGATTTTTTTAATTGCAGTTAAACAATTTTGATACAACAATATCGTACTTAACTAATTTTGATCTAACAATTAGCACTTAACTAGTTTTGATAGATAGTATTTTGTTTATGAATTAACCAGTTTTGTTAAAACCAAATCGTTTGTAACCATTTTTGTTCCGTCAGTCGGATTTGGAGGTACTTTTGTATAGAAAATAACTGATTTTGTTTGGACTTAAATCAACATAGGATTTAAAAAATCATGTGTCATGTCATTTTCTGTCTCTTGAGTAGTTAATTATTTTTGTTCCGTCGCTCCTCAACTGGACGCGGGGAGTGTAGGAGAGTCCCACTCACACATAATTAATCACCCCTGGTGTGTGAAAGTCAGCATTTTACCTAGTTGAAGTCGTAGGCATTTAGTCTACGATAGCCAATTATTTACAACATAAAATGACAATGACAAAAACTGATCATTTTATGCTTATGATTAGGTATCATTAAATTTTTACTCAATTCTGTGAATACTACAAATGGTTATACTTCCAAACGTTAAAAATAAAATTTAGCAACATTTCATTTAGGAAAAAGAAACACTTTTCAAGTCCACACGACTACATGAATTCTCTGTTTTCTTTCCTCACTGTATTCCCATTTGTTCGAGTTTTTATTTAAATGAGTTAGTAAAATTAAAAACGTCTATGGGAACTAGTTCTATATGCCACGAAGTTCCTCTTTTGTGTTTTTAATGAAACCCGTTGAGGGGTTGCAAACTTTTCAAATTTTAAGTTATGGTAGTTTAATCTTATATTTACTGGATCGCCAGACACGACGTTAAATTTGAACGTGACTTTATTGAAAGTGTATAAGTTGTGTAGTGTTGTGTGTTCTTGTTGAAAGATGAAAAAAAAAAGAAAGAAGTTGTTCTTTTGAGTAGTGTGGCGGCCTGAGTCGCCACATAGTTTATTATCATCACGTATCGGTTAAAGAGTTTGTAAGCACATTCCTTAACGCGTGCAGATCCGATAAAGATATGTCACGGCATCCTCCCTCCAACATCTACGTAGTATTACTGTATAAATAGTCTTGTAAGGTTTAGATAATAAGCCAGTCACAATGTAGTCACTGTAAATATACAACATCACTTTAAGAGACGCAGTCGTTATTTACCATCGACATGGAATCCCTCTATCATCTTCAACATCGCATACTTCCTCCGACGGAACAAGTAGTACCCGTAGGTACTTAAATAAAATTAATATTATTACGACTACTCATAAATGCACGCCTACCTATTACAATAGGCAGTTGTCAGAAATACATAAAACACTGTTTACAATTAAACACTAATTATAATAATTGAACACCAATTGTCTTTTATCTGATAAGTATTGATTTACCATAGAACCAAGATCTGACTACTAAGTTCAAACACAAATCTTTGAAACGTCTAAATGCTAAAACAATTTTACGGTTAGGCATGCCTACGTTTGTAGTAAACTGTTCAGCTACAATTGACTAAACAAAAAAAAATCATAACATTAAAACACCTTCTTCACCTTTTAGAGAAGTTTGGGGGTTAAATTTACCCGCGTCCGTAGGTTTACCCTTGAGACGCTACACATGACCCCTGGGTGGTGCTAAATGAGTGACACTGACTTAGTGGTAGAGCCACGCTGCGTTGGGCCGGCTCTCCGGGGTAATACCACCCTCTCGCGAATATCCGCCGTGAAATAATGGCATTTGGTGCTGTTGTGTTCCGTCCGGCCAGTGAGGGTTCCGGAGAAGTTTTTTAAATTTGGTCACCCATCCAGCGACCCGGCATTGCGAAAGTAGCTTAGCGAGCAACATCGCAAGCCGAACGCCCTTGCCGCTGCGCCATCGAGCTCTTCACGTGCTTAATCAACAGTTAATCAAGCTCAATCACGTGATCGAATAAATAAAAATAAATTGATAAATTGTAGCGAATGTGTGTAGTATATTGAGTGAAAAAAAATACAAAACTTTATGCCATTTAGTTCACCCAATATGAATCCAAATTAGCGCTGGTGTCGTAACTTAAAATTACGAAATTTCACAATACCAATCTGATCCAACACCAATCGGTTTCAAGAGTAAGAGGGCAGGTTAGTGTGAAAAAAAAATACTTGTGAAAAAATTCGTCACGTTAGCGGTGCATAAAACTCGCTAGGCATACCCATACGTTTGAATGCTAAAGCTAATTCACGTGTATTCGTGTATTCTCTAGTCACGTTTGTAGCGAACAGTACTGCAACTGAAGCCGGGTTAATTCCAAACAGACGCAACGCAGCCCGTGCCGGCGGAGAGACAGCCGCCATCCATCTGGGCCTTTATTAGTTCCGAGGTTACTCGTTTGCTACGTTTTGTAAATCGCCCCTGAGCCACCGACATTTATGAATTATGGCAGAAGTTATTTCTCCTTCACGCAAGGATGGGGCGACGAGGTTACCTACGCTTGTATCTAGAAGGGAATGTTGCAAGCACAGGTTTTGAGACTTTGATGGAGAAGATTGTTTGTTGAGAAGTCATTTAGCTACGGTTGATGGAATTGAAATATATGATGCATATTTGTCGTTGGACTTGTTATTTAGGGGAAAGGAAACTGAATTGAAAAAGGGAAAGAAAAGGAAATCAGCAGTCTGGTTTTTTTAAAACTTTATTACCTAACATTATTAACCTAAAGACTAAAGACTGCACATACTTCCATAAACATAGAGCGGCGATGGTCTCACCACTATCACGCTGAGCACATGTGCAGTCGCTATTTGGTAAAAAGTGGACTCAAATCAAATCGTAATCTCTTTATTCAAGTAAATTTATTATATAAGCATTTTTGAATCGTCTAGCTAATTTATTTTTTTTCTATATGAGGATGGGTAGGCTAGACTACGGTAGAGGACTGCTTTTGCTGTTCTCATTGTCTAGTCCCTGACTAACCCTTCGGGGATAATAGTCGTGATTATATTATTATGTACGTATGTTATTACGTACTATATACGAGACGCCTCGGTGGCCGAGTGGACAAGTGCTCGGCTCGATATCCAGAGGTCCGGGTTCAATTCCCAGGTCAGGCAAAGTGTGTTCTCGGATTTTTCGATGCATACATAGCCCAGATTTGTAAACTGATCACCAACCTGCATTGGGCAAGCGTAATGATTAAGATAGATAGATAGATATATAATACTTTTATTGTAACATAATAACACAAACATTTACATACAAGAGCAAACAAAAAAAAAAGAAAAACAATGTTACAATTTGGCGGTGTTATCGCTAAAAGCGATTTCTGCCAGTCAACCAGTCGGATGGAGAGAACTATAATACACTCTAAGATGGGAGGTGCAAACATTGAAAACATATTTAGTTACTTACACAACAAAAACCAAAAAAAAATAAAAAATAGGAAAACATCATAAAATAAATACACAATGTTTAATAAATACACACACATTTTAAATTATATATACATAAAAAGTATATGACGATGACTGGGTCATAACACAAAATTGCTACAAACATTGTTGTTATGGCTACAGATAATAAAACCCAGCGGACTTTAAACAAGGCCTGCTACCAACAAAACCGAGCCTACATCCAAAAACTCGTTACCTCTTCATGTGAGATTGATACTCCAACCACTAGAGCAGGCGGTATTGTCTCCAGCAAGTTTTGTTAGGCTGACCTTACACATACACAAGTAATCCCGGGGAAACGCAAGATCCCGGGATCGGGATCCCGGAGTCCGGGATTACAACGGCCGGGGCGGCGCTGCCGTCAGATAAGGCTGGCCGGCTTAATGCGATATTAGCGAATTAACTCCGACGCACTAAGCTATTCCGATCGTGATTACAGCCCGCTATCCCTCCATCTTGTTTATGATTGCTATTATTATGTTATGACACGGTTGATTTTGAAATCTATAAATACAAAATATATTTCAAAATTAATTGTTGTTTACTTGTATAGATACTTACAAAAAAAATCCTACTAATATTATAAACGCGAAAGTTTGTAAGTATGGATGGATGTTTGTTACTCTTCACGTAAAAACTACTAAATGGATTTGGATGCAATTCGTCATACAAATAGTTTATAACCTGGATTAACACATAGGATACTTTTATCCCGATATTCCCACGGGAACGGGAACCACGCGGGTGAAACCGCGAGCGGACGCTAGTATAACAATAAAGTCCGATAGTGATCTTAATATAGTATGGATATCCGCTGCGATCTGAACCAAAAGGACTACATCGAAACCGTGATTAAAAATGCCTCACGTAAACTCGGTGTCCTGAACAAGGTGCGGCGATTCTTCACGCTTGATCAGTTGTGTCTATTATACAAGACACAGGTGCGGTCTTGCGTGGAGTATTGCTCTCACCTTTGGGACGACTCCGCAAAGTACCTTCTCGATGCCTTGGACAGATTGCAGCGCCGCGCTGTGCGCATTATCGGCAATGCAGAGGTCACTAAAACTCTCGAGCCTTTGCAATTGCGTAGAGATATTGCGTCACTCAGCGTCTTTTACCGTTTATACCATGGCGAGTGCTCTGAAGAACTCTTTGACCTCATCCCTCCTTCTCCCTTCCTCCATAGGAGTACGCGTGCTGCTCTCCGGAGTCACCAATTTACAGTCTCTAACATTCCATCACGCACAAAGAAATTTGGTGACTCGTTTCTTTGCCGCACTTCCAAAAGATGGAATAGTCTACCAGCACACGTATTCCCTCCTACCTATGACATAGGGTCCTTCAAACAAGGCATGAAGAAGCACTTTGTGGACCGGCAGAGTGAGGATGACTGATGCTACGTCTCTTACGCTGCACCAGTTGTCCTCGCGCCTGGACCTCATTTCCACTTAACATCAGGTGGAGTGGGGTCATTTGCCGGGCTTAGTTTGAAAAAAAAAAATACACGTTTTAATGAAAATATTCAAAACCTGAAATTAGTTTGTTCAGAGTAGAGAGTAGAATCCATGCCACTAATAAAACTTAAAACAAAAAAGTATATTTGGATACACCGCAACCCTATCGACGCCTTCTTAGCAACGAAGCACTCACAATAATGCAATCGCTGCAGCAACATCGCTCGCACTAGCAGGCTTAGATAGGGCGTAATTTTACTATAGAGTATATAATTTGCAAAGAAGGCGGCAGCTCTTCCAATTGAAACTTCTGGGTTTTAGTCTCACCTGAAGATAGCATTATTTTTTCAAATGCTATTTTAACAAATAACCTCGTTACTAACGTAGGTATGTTGATTGTATAAAACATTAAGATCCTTTATCAAAAAAATACAGTACAATTTAGCAGCATAATAAATAATATAAACACATGTTATCAGAATAGCATAAAACAATTTAATACATACATTTATTCCAAGAAAAGATTCCAGATACACATTTCTAATAAATATATGTTAGGTATTAAATTCATTCATATCAAAGTAAGGGGCACCCACACTACCAATATATTTGTTATCGCCCCAAACAGTAACTGAATATTAGCAGTAGTTGCAAAAACGCACAAGCACAGCCCCACCGCCCAAAGTGCCTATACGGTTTGCCTCAGATGTAGCTTAAATATTTAGTACCATGTCATAGCAACTACTTTAAAACTTACAAGTTCTCAAAATTCAGGTTGTTAGTAAAAGCTTGGCTAATAGAACAACGTTTTTATAATATCTAAAAACTTAGATTATAAATAATTGATAACATAGATTATACAATATTTAACCTTGTCCCGTAGCGGTGAAAGAGTACTACCTACCACCCTCTCTCTTCCCTTGGGTGTCGTAAAAGGCGACTAACGGACTAGAGACTGGACATACATCCCGTAGCATAGAGCGGCGATGGGCTCACAACCTGTCACGCTGAGCAAATGTGCAGTCGCGATTTGGTGGACTATATGGTAGAGGACTGCTTTTGCTGTTCTCATTGCCTAGTCTCTGATTAACCCTTCGGAGATAATGGTCGTGATTATGTGTATGTATGTACAATATACTTAAATACATTTTGTTACGAAGTCTATTTTTTACCTCATCAAAATATTTGTGTATACACTTGAAAAAGTAGGATTAAGTGGCAGTTGTTAGCAAAAGTCTCGCATTTACCGTATTTACCTTTTTCCTTACACCATAAGCACTTACTTACTCATTTACTTACTTACTTACTACTGACTTACTGCGTTTGTTGCACGAGCCGCTATTGCTCCGAGCGAGTTGGTGTGACATGGTACTACAGTGTTAAGCAACTTCTGCCGACTGTACATTTTCATAATTAATACGACTTACACTGTCAGCGTTTCTACAGAAACGGTATACAGCGTGTTAGTTAAAACGAGGGACATATTTAATCCTATGGTAGTTTATGCCTGGGTAAACATAAACAAATAAAAAAAACTACTCGAAGCTTATGAAATAATTCAGAAGATCGATGTTAAAATTTCATGAAATTTCCCGTAATGTTTGGGCACCCTAGCGCTTTCGACTTATTTACGCGTATGGTAGGTAGCTGTCGTGTTTGGTGTGACCCGTTTTTTCTTTATACTTGATTATATTGATTTTTTCCCGGGTGTACGCTAACATTATGGCAAGAATTAAGAATATTTTTAATTTTTTTAATGAATGGGATCGGGAATCGAGTACCTAATGTCCTTCCTTAATATGTCCCTCGTTTAAACTAACACGCTGTATTTAAGGTGCCCCCACGTCGTCGATATGAAGAGAATTTGGTAAGAAGAGGTCGATGACGAAGCGTCTTTCGAGTTGGGGTTATGATCTTGCAAGCTAGCAACTAGCTACCAAGTTTCGCACACCTGGTTTTCAAACTATATAAGTAGGTATGATGTAACTCACTAGTGCTAATAGGACTGATTGCCTGTTCACTTGTCTTAATGTGTGATTCAGATTCAAAACTCATTTTTTAAGTTTGTCATGTTATTTTACAGTTAACAATTTAGTCTTTCAAAATTAAAGGAAAGTAAAAGGAGTTGATCCCCTTATATATAATTATCACTATTCAAATCTAACAGTTTACAATGTATCTAAAAATAACTGATCTTTGATGAAACAGAATGTTTTCTAAAACAAAGGGAAGTTTAACTCGTTTTTCAATTGATACCTTACTTTAGCGTAAATCCTACAAATAAATACAAAATCTTTCATGGCTTTTGTGTTATATTCGTATTTCCACAGAGAGTATCGCGTGATCTAACCGTGATCAAAGTTTCCTTACCTCATTAAAATCTCCTAAAGAATGATCACAAAGAGATTTAAACGTCTAAAAAAAATGTTATTCGAAAACATTCTTAGCTAATATCGGTAGTTTCTTTGTTAAATTGCGTTTACGCTGTTTTCTACTATCAAGATTTTGGGGGGATATTCAATTTAGTTTGTACTGGAGGGTGCATTTGCGCTTTGATATCTGCGGGGGCCATCGTCTTGAAAGATTGAAGGGAGGCTTTCAACAGTCTTTACCAGACCCATTTCATTACTGGTAAGGGCGTTACATTAAATGGAATAAGAAAAATAGGTAGCCCCTTTCGGCTGTCACAAAATTAATTAACAACAAACTAAACGAGATTGCTTTAATACCATTTGAAAATATCCAGTTTAGATATTCGAATATTTTACGAAAAAAATAAGTATTTAATGTGTTTGTGACCCGATTCCTTTTAGAAACCTTTCGGTTCGGTAAGCCACAGATTTTTTGCTGCGGAAAAACCATATTAATTTCTTTCGCCTCCATTAGGTCCGGGGTACGGCGTTTTTCCGGGCGTTTATTTCACTTTACTGATTCCACACTTCACAGTCAGGGGAAAACATGTCACTTCGATCTGACAGTGAAAAACAGCCCTCGTGTCATTTGTCAACGTCAGCCACTCAACGCTGCTAGGGCAAAACATAATTTCATAAAGACATCCTTGTTCTTGTTACGCTTGCTGATCCATTTTTTACAGTATCATCCATTGTCGCCGGGTTTCTTATTAAATAACACCACCTCGCATATACAATGAGCCCGTACTCCGAAACACGAATTTTGTGTTAAAGTAGTGGACATAAAACGCTCGCTATTGTTATAAAACGCTTGCATGACGCTGTAAATACTATACAAAAAAGGTTAGTTAGTTACGTATTTTAAAAGTGTCCGTAGAAAAAGAATTTCTGCGAATCAGCACAGAATAACAACGGAATTGCACTGGATAGAAAGAATGTGAGGTTGCAGTACATGTGTGGTATCCGAAATCAGTTCATTTGTAACATGCCAGTGTATCTCTTTTGTTATTTCATTCCCATGTGGAGCTGTACATTACTGCACATTAGCGATAAGGATTTACGTCACATTTTTATTGGCGGGAGTGCTTTTGATAGGTGGGGGAATTAATTGGTTGGCTGCTTATTGGCATAATGACAAACGAGCCGGGAGTAACGCGCTGCGGAGAACTAGGTTTGATTATGACGCGCGGAACGTTGATTAAATTACGTCAATGTCAGCATCGCGCGCCGAGCCGTGCACCGAACAATAAAATAAAGGACATAAAGCAAAAATCGAAGCGGTTTAAACTAGTTGGTTTTGGAAGTAACACAAAGGAGGCTGATAAATAATTCAAATGCTGCAATGCGGTCCCCGAGGAATTGACAAGGAATGTGCTCGTGTGTATAGTGCTCGAGAAAAATACTGACATAATAGTGCGCTTGAGACGTATCTGAAGACTTTATCTCGGGTGCTATTACACACTGTTTATTTGAAGGGTTGGGTATTGCATGGAATATTTAATCTTTTAATTTCAGAAGTTTTTACACTTGCTTGTAGTCAATGCTTACAAATATTTGTAGTGATCGCTTACATTTAAGATGTTAAATAAAATGAAATTTAGATTAAAATGGCAAGATTAGTGGAACAATAGTACCTATGTTATCCCAACTACCTACTCAAAAGAAACCTATTCTTTTCTGTTCTCATTATTTGAGAAACTTGAAGAAATCTCTTTTGATATTGTAATTCCAATTGAAAAACATGATAATGATCCTACGGCTTTGATCCATTAGATTGCAAATCTCTTCTTGAACTTTACGATTGAAATGCTTATCTAAAGGACAATGGGCACCCGTTGGGTGCGCTTCAGAATAGGTAATTAATATATTAATTTTTTATTCCTCGAAGCGAGGAACAAAACTCGGACAAAAATAGAGAGGAGCTTAAAAGATTCGTAACATTGATGTCGATAGAGACTACTAGGTGCATGTAACTTACTACGTTAAGGGGAGGTATTTCGAGCGCTTCCCTCTCGTTCTCTCGACGGTACAACGGTAAGGGACGGGTATAACAGCGAAGTGGCGCGAATAATCGCGTTTTATATTTTAAAAAAATGATAGATGTAATAAATAAAAAACCATCGGTTATAATAACTCAAGTTATTTACGAGCTTCATTTTAGTAAACGACTCATAATATCAAATCACTTATTTTAAGAATAAAACCTGGAAAAGAAGATAAAATGACACACAAATATGTAACTTTGTGAATTTATTCTATCGAGCCAACTTTATAAAATCGCGTTTCCATCGGGTGTATTTTACAGAATAAAGCCTCAACAATATTTCATAATTTTGGCAGATTTTAATTTTACTGTTTACTACTTCAAAAAGTAATTCTAAGAACGTGTTATTTTAGTTTTTCACTAACACCTAGCCTTAATAATAAATTGAATCATGACAGTCATTTTGATCTAAAAATACCAGGGAGACATAAATGAAAAGAGGTAGATAGCCGCGTAAGCGATCTCACTTACCTTAAACTATCAGGAAAACAGAAATGAACGCTTAAAAGATTCCTAATATTGATGTCGATAGAGACTAGGACTAGGTGCTTAAGCAACTTACTACGTTTATAATAAATTGAATCATGACAGTCATTTTGATCTAAAAGTACCAGAGAGACATAAATGAAAAGAGGTAGATTAGGCGCGTTAGCGATCTCACTTACCTTTAACTATCAGGAAAAAAGAAATGAACGCTTAAAAGATTCGTAATATTGATGTCGATAGAGACTAGGACTAGGTGCTTAAGCAACTTACTACGTCCATAATAAATTGAATGATGACAGTCATTTTGATCTAAAAGTACCAGGGAGACATAAATAAAGAGAGGTAGATAGGCGCGTTAGCGATCTCACTTACCTTTAACTATCAGGAAAAAAGAAATGAACGAGTAGTAGTAGTTAGTTGCCATCAATCAATAAAAATAAACGTACGTTATTCGTTATCGATATTTTCTGATAGTTACTACATGAAAAATTAATATTTTAATATTCTATTCTGAAGCGCACCCAACGGGTGCGCTTGGAGGAATAGTTTAGGTGCGCTTGGTCTGGGTGCGCTTCATATTGGGTGCGCTTCGAGGAATACCCCAAGCATAGGCAAGCTTCAGTAATAAACGTTAATAACAATTATAGGTACCTACACATACATTATGTCATTTTTTTCTTGAACCAATATTGATTCTAAATAAATGTTGAACAACAGCTTTAGATCGTATATTCTATTATAGTCACAATTAACTCCGGACTTTAACTTGCTAGGAATATATTAAACTTTCTTTGACTTTAATTTCCGGCCGAGCACTGACGAACTTCTAGTAACTTAAATAGTATATGATAGTTTCGATCCGTCAAATTATAATTTGCCCTTACATCAACAATCTTAGTTAAGTTCTTTAAAAATTCGATTCCTATAATGATTAGAACATTTTGAAAAAAATGTCTACCTCCGATGGAAAACGATCCAGTCCTCATATAGGTAGGTAGACTTTTTTTTCCTTTGTTATCTTCGAGTTTATTTGAGTGTTATTATCGCAAATAATTAAATATTACGAAATTATTAAGGGGATCCTGCACGAAATTGTGAAAATTTACGTATTTTTAAGTTACTTGTTAAGAATTAGTTAAATACATTAAAAGAACTTACGTAAGTTAGCCGATCATTGCGCAAGGTCGTGGCATTTTGAAAAAAATTTGAAACAAATTCTTTAAACAATAACAAACAATAAATAAATCTAATGACTCCTAAAAACATTTTTCTTCGACAACTTTCTTAATTTTACGCATGAAACAATAATTCTCACATGAAAATATTTGTATTGATATTCCGCAGGTCACCCCCACCATAAAAAAGTAAATTTTAATTTTTAACTCAAGCGCGTGATGGTTTTGTACATTTCGCAGAATAAAAACATTGCTCTAATCATATTACTAGGTCTGAATCTTCAAAGCAGAATTGTTCTAATTTTAAATATCATTATGGTTGATTTTGCTTTGAAGTTCATTGAGAGACTTATGTCAGTTTTTGCGATCGCGCGGCACCCCCTTAAGTCGTTAATTTATTAATAAAACAATATGTTTATATAGTCAACGCAATTCACGACTAAAGTAAGTAATTTTTTTTGGTTTAGCTACTATTTTGAGTACGCCATCTCATAATAATTATTATTATATTAAACATGACTTTGCGTTATTCGTACCATTATTACCTAAAAACAATGTTATTTTCTCCTAGTCACGGCTTAACGATAAAGAGTCACATTATAACAGCAAGAAACTTCAGTAACGAAATTCCGACGATGTAAAGCCAACAAAAAGTTGGGTAATTAGTGTTTCAGCGGGCCAAAGTTCCCTCGATTCATGCGTGAGGTGAATATAAGGTGACACAGTTCCTATTGAAGCGTTATAAATGTCACAGTGGTGTCGCCGGATCCGTTGTATAGATGTCGCTAGGGAGTTCGCTGAAAATGTTTACAACGGTACGTGCGTAAATGTATACGTATTATAGCCAACTCCGGTTTACTAATATGATTTCCCAATACAAATTTAAAATATTACTGAATGCGAGGAATAAATAAAGGAAATCGGTCCATCCGTTAAGGGGCTACGATACCACATACCGATGCACGTTATACAGATACACAAATTAATATAATATAATAAAAAAATAAAGTCAAAATTGCCAACTCCAGATCGCTTAAAATTTTACTTTGAAGTAGTGGTAAAAATAGCCCATACTGACCAGCTGCTGGGGTACCATCATTGAACAACAACAACATCAGTGACAACGATGCTGTTGATGGGTATTGGACAAGGGCGTCTGGCCCAGGGGGGGGGGGGGGGGGGGCGGAGCCGGTATAAATGAAGGAGGCGATTGTAATAAGAACGGTACAAAGTTCCATTGTGTAAACTGTACAACCTCTTCACTGTACATAGAGGCGTGCCTAAGGTTTCAGAGTAGGGCAACATTATTTTCTTGTGATTTTTAACAGTTCATTACGTATTTTTTTTAGTTTCTAAGGCCCCCCCCCCCCCTCTGGCAACGCCCTTGGTATTAGATTAATCACTACTCTTGCTAATTGAGGATTAGTGAACGCAAACACGGGCTTTGAAAACTCCGAATCGCACTTTGCAGGACTTGGCAATGGAACGCAGAACCTCTAGGACGGATTGGGTACGTTGCCACTCGGAGATATACGCATAATACGGATGCACAGCATGTTAAAAAATTTCTTTGGTTTTCGACCTTATGTTCAAGGAATAAAGTTCAAAATGTGGTGTTCACTATAAGATCACTGTTAGGCTAAGGGCTTTTAAATACGGCGATGGGCTCACCACCTGTCACGCTAAGCACGTGTGCAGTTGTAACTTGGTGAAACGTGGACTGCTTCTGGAATAGAAATAGAAATATATTTATTGCTGATATTTCTTTATCACTCCACTACTTTCCTGGTTCCTTCCTATACTTACCTTTATTTTCAATCATTCCCTCTCCACCGGTGTGTTTCCTGCCGTTTGGCGCAGTGCCTTCACCATTCCACTTCCCAAAATATCCAACCCCAGCTCTCTCAGTCAATTTAGACCCATCTCTATTTTATCATTCCTCTCTAAGATTCTTGAAGCTGCTGTCCACAAATAACTTTCCTCTTTTGTCTTTCGTAACGATATTCTCTCGTCTTTTGAATCTGGGTTACGGCCTGGTCACAGTACAACTACTGCTCTTCTCAAAGTTATCGAAGACATACGCGATGGGATGGAGAATTCACGTGTTACTGTGTTAGTTTTAATTGATTTCTCTAACGCATTCAACGCAGTGGACCATGATATTCTCCTCTCGCTCCTCTCTCTATATGGCTGCTCCTCCTCTGCACTTCTGCGCTCCTCATTGCCTAGTCTTTGACTAACCCTTTGAGGATAATAGTCGAGAAACCTATATCATGTAATCTTTAAAGGTACTTACATAAAAAGGTATTGTTGTTCGTTTGTCTCGCAAAAACTCGAGAATGGCCTAACCGGTTTCGCTAATATTGATCTTGAAATATTTGTGAAAGTTCAGAGAAGATTTGAACGCTGTAAAAAGATAGAAAATCTTCTCTAATAAAAACTATAAACTTAGAAAGACGTCATGCAATAGAAAACGGTGAGAAAAAATATTAAAAATCCTTAAAAAAACTATAAGTGGACGTCGTGCAATATAGGTATTTACATATTAAATGGTTGCTAAAATCTTTTTGCAGTTTTCTTACTTCTTCTTCGCAACATTTATCTTTTCCTGTCAGTTGAGTTTGTATTGTGATTTGGACAGGACAACGTCTGTCGGGTCTCTAGGTATAAATATCTCAGAACAATAACTTATTGTTCTGAGATAAATATGCAGATAATAACACTTTATAAAACGCTGCGTCACACTAGATACAATAGATTTTTTTTTAAATTGAGCACTGATCAGTGTGCGGCCGCAGTAGTATGGTTAATAACACACATTAAAAATATTATTATCTACTTTGCATTCTATATAACTTTTTTAAGACCAACATTTTAATACACAATAAAATTTATAACAGCTTCCCAATAAAATATAGAATAGTGCTGTCCTTCCTTTTCATTTCTTTATTTTATTATATTTTTTATTCGCCGAGTTGGCAAGCTAGCATATAGTACACACAAGGAAGGGTATACGGTCACACGTGTGGGTAAGCTCGCACGTTGCCGACCCTGCTGTTATTTTGCTACGAAGCCCAATAATTTCCGGATCCTTCAAACTGAAACAAAATGCAGGATACTTTTGCTTGCAGATATACGTTTACATGTTTAAATCCTCGTCGTCGACCACCATTAGGGGTAATATTTAGACGGGTTATGTAAAGAGCTATCTAATCAGCTAATTAGTATTTTAACCTATCAACTGCTTTTTGGAGACCTTCGTAGTCGAGCGGTTAGCATGCCCGCCGGTTGTTGCGTCGCGCAGCGCGCTATTTCTGCGCTAGCACACCTGGGGCCCAAGTCTGCTAATTTACGAATGGTATAATTGAATCGCAATTGGATCGTATTTTAATCGTTTAACACATTTGGTATTCTTAAATGAGTAAGGGAATACCAAATGTGTCAAACAATTACAATGCGATCCAATTGCGATTCAATTATGCCATTCGTAAATTAGCAGACTTGGGCCCCTGTTCTAGCGTCGCGCTATCGCTGCGCCCAATTCCCGTGCGGGTCAATATAGAAAAAAACAGTTTTTCTAAATTGTATTCGGGCCAGGGAGTTTTCTATGTTTATATCTAAAGTTTGAAAATAAGCTTAATTTGGGCTAGATAAATTGGCGCAGAAAGCAAATTATATTTTATAAACTATGATACGAGAAATGTATTATAACAAATCATTGAACACGAAGTTTTTCAATCAATTAACTATATTAAGGAAATGAATATTAATATTAAATGTTTTCCCGATTCGCTGTATATAGCAAATAGAAACCCGAAACATGTATTAATTATGAAACTCAATTTGACCGTTCAATTTGCTTGATATCGTATTCACGATGTCTAATTATTATCAGAAGGGGCCAACCCTTCATAACATGAGTAATTAAATTATTCATATTATTAAGCTTCCCATCACTAGATTGAAGCAACCGATCACTTGAACAAATTGTTGGTGTGTATATTTTTAGGGGATTATGTAAAATTATATTAGAATGTTCGTTTACTTACCCAATATCTACATATAAATTTTGTGTAAGTACATACATAATTTAACACAAAATTTTTTGCGAACAAATTACAATTTGGAAACTTTTGATAATAATGAGAATTTTATTTTTAAATTTCAAACTGCTTTCTCGTCAGCCTATAAACGCCCCACAGCTGGGGCCTCTAGCCTCTATATAAAAAGATAAAATGTTAGTGCTCGCATCCCACAGTATTCGAAGTCACCGAAAGCAATTTGACACTCAAATTACTAACGAACATCATCATCTTAGCCCACAATCACATAGGACATATGATCGGATCGGGGTACATAGGACTCCTTATTTTATGCCAGCCGCCTCTGTTTTTTTATATTATTTTTTAAGCAAAAAGGAGGCAAACAAGCAGGGTGTCATCTGATGGGAAGTAATCAAAACCACCCATGGACGCACGCAAAACCAGAGGAGTCGCAGGTGCATTGCCGACCTTGAGGAAGAAGCAGGATATATATTTATTTATTTATACTTTATTGCCTACAGTACAGCAAATGGTGGACTTAATGCCATAAGGTATTTTCTACATGTCAACCAGTGAAGATGTACAGAAATTTTTACAGGCGGTGATACCTAGAGACTACTTGATTAAATAAAAAAAATATATTTATAAATTTAAGCGCATATATTTTTAAATTATAGAGTAGCTTAATCTAGAGCTACAGATTTAATTTAATTTTTTTTACAAAAAACATGTCCACAAAAATACCGTTGATCATGGTAAATCGACCGGGACCGCGAAATTGAACTCTTTAAACATTACGATACCATACGACCATACCAGGGCGGGTCAATGCACTTGCACCGACACGTGACCTTTCGTTCGCCCGGTATCCTCGAGTTATTTTTTATTGTGCCGGACAATTTCAATAAAGATTAAATAATAAAAAAAATAAAATGATGTCTACTAACGTTACAGAATGATATAAAAATTATGCGCACTGATAAAAAAATTGTCCTGTATTAACTTAAGTGAAATATATTGTCAGTGTAAGACTACTGGACAGATTTGAGAAAGGTGTACATATTTGAGGAAGGAGCAGGAATTGTGATGGGGAAGGAGGGAGAGATCGGCCTCCGGTACCTACTTTCACTCACCGGACGAAACACAACAGCAACGAGAGCCATTGTTTCATGCCGATGAATGTGAGAGATATTCAGATCTTGGCCACCACTCTGTCAAATATGAACCAGTTCCATCATGACGTCTTGCCAGGTGTCCTGAATCACTCCCTTCAGGTTGATCGCTCTGTCATCAACGTCGAACACTTTCGTTCGGCGACGGATTTCCGTATTGCGAACATTCTCTCTGTGGTCTAGGGCTAAGTCTTAGACCCAGAGGTCTCGGGTTCGATTCGCAGAGGGGGGTATGTCATTGTGTACTTGGTTTGGTTGGTGGTAGAGCTCGTTAGTCCGCCTGGCTAGCTACCGCCATCTTATCTAAAATCTGACGCTATAACAACAACGTTAATAGCATTGTTTTCTATGTTCATGTATATTTATCCGTTATCTTACCATATTAACGAGTTTAGAAAGAATACTCATCTTGGTATAGATATTTAGTGTGAGCGTAAACTAATAAAAAAAAAATTGTTGTGTTCCGACAGTTAAGAGATAAGATACCCCAGTTCCTCAGTGAGGATTCAGGGTGAAGGGCTTTCACCTTCGACTTTATCGTCATTAACCATTAGATGGAATGATGGCCAAGTACTTTAACAATATGGCTATGTTACAAACGGTCGACAAGGTTGATGTAATAATAAATAATAAACATTGTGTATCTGAACACTACAGAAAAGATAAATACTTACTACTATCACACATCACACTAATATTATAGATTCGAAAGTTTGAGAGTGTGTATGTTTGTTACTCTTTCACGTAAAAACTACTGAATGGATTTGGATGAAATTCGGCATACAGATATTTTATAACCTGGATTAACACATAGAATACTTTTTATCCCGATATTTCCACGAAAACTGGAACCACGCGGGTGAAACCGCGAGCGGCCGCTAGTCACATCACACTAATATTATAGAGGCGAAAGTTTGTGAGTGTGTATGTTTGTTACTCTTTCACGTAAAAACTACTGAATGGATTTGGATGAAATTCGGCATACAGATATTTTATAACCTGGATTAACACATAGAATACTTTTTATCCCGATATTCCTACGAAAACTGGAACCACGCGGGTGAAACCGCGAGCGGCCGCTAGTCACATCACACTAATATTATAGAGGCGAAAGTTTGTGAGTGTGTATGTTTGTTACTTCTTCACGTAAAAACTACTGAATGGATTTGGATGAAATTCGGCATACAGATAGTTTATAACCTGGATTATACATAGGATACTTTTTATCCTGATATTCCCACGGAAACGGGAACCACGCGGGTGAAACCGCGAGCAGCCGCTAGTATTTCATATTTAGGTACTCGTACATAAATCACGCTCGTTTTTACCGCCTGTTACCCAGAGGGATAGACAGAGACCACCATTTTTGTTCCTACCACCTTTTAGGGTTAATAATTTAACATTTAACAGTGTACCTATTGTTTTCAATATTTAATATCAAGATCACACGTGAGATTAACAAATCGCTCCCTAGAAACCGTACAAGGCGAGTACATTCTGAGTTCGACACAGCGAGTGTAACAGTTGAGCTTGTGGCTATAAATAATTCACGTTCATGATCGTGATTCTTTGAAGCTGCAATTCAGAGTAGACAGGCGATAGATTTTTCCACATTTGAGAAAATAAATGTAGCCCTGGGTTAAAATTTATGTTTATTGGCATTAGGTGGGCCTACTTATTTATTGTACGGAGGTTTTTTTGGGAGCTTTGCGAACTTCTTCGTATTCAATTATTAATCTCTTTCCGCCTTAAAATTTGGCCGATTTGTTTTGGAAAAGGTCAGTGAAAGTCGAATCGGGCTATGTTAAATAGGATTTGGGTTTCTTAAACACCTCAAAGCTTTGACTTTTCTACATATTTTAAGCCTCTTCATCATCAGACATTAAACGTCCCACTGCTGAACATAACATGGACAACATCAAATGGGGAGGTTGGGCTTTAACCCACCACGCTGGCCCAATGCGGGTTGCATGCAATTATTTCTTTATTTATATTGGTACACATACAATACCGTATCGCGTAGCGGTGAAAGAATACTACAACCACCCCCTCTCTTCCCTTGGGTGACGTAAAAGGCAACTAACGGACTAAAGATTGCACAGACATCCAACAGCATAGAGCGACGATTGGCTCACCACCTGTCACGCTGAGCACATGTGCAGTCGCTATTTGGTGAAAAGTGGACTATGGCAGAGGACTGTTTTTGCTGTCCTTATTGCCTAAGTCTCTGACTACCCCTCCGGAGATAAAAGTCGTGATTATTATGTATGATGTGTACATACAATCAGTGTTGAAAGCGATGTGTTGTCAAAAGTTACCTGAAATGTACGAAAAAGTAACCTTTTCGTGGAAAAAGTAACCTTTTCATTTTTTTTGTATTATTATAGTATTTAAAAGGGAAAAGAAAGACATGTTGGTTAAATTAACTTACGGAATCATGGCTAATTTAACAGTTATTTCCCTCACAACTTGCATTTTAATATAATGTTAAAATAATCGATAAAGATTTTTCATTTTGATTTAATTTTTCAATATTTACATTGACATGGATGACATTGCCATAATCGCTAGTTGACTGATTGACTAGGTCAGGTAGAGGAGAGTTAGTTACCGGTTTCAACCGCGCGCCAAAAGAAAGATCCTTGTCGCACTTACCAATCCTCTCGATTTGTTATCTTTCTATTTTACTAAAACAACAGAACATCCAGGCAGGCGAAGGCGAGCGACTCAAACGAAACGAATTAGGTACATAGTAAATAGTACACAATAACAAATAACTACGTTAGTTAAAGTCACTTTATCAGTACACTTACCAAGATTTGAGCGGTTTATTCATGCAATACAATAACAAAACACAATCATTCAAAGCTAAACTCACAAATGATGAAGACTAGGTAGTTCCAAGACGAACCGCAGGCTGCAAACTGCAGCTGCAGGCTGCAAGCAACACTACTTGTTTCTATGCATCTCTATGAAATTGATTCCAAGCGGCAACACGCGAACGCAGACTGCAGCACCACGCACTCACGCACGATCACGAATTTACGACGAATTATCAACATTACGAACGAATCTGATTGACTAAAGGTATTTTACTATTGTTGATTTGTGTTAGAGAGAAAGATGTTTTTAAATTGTTGCACACTCCGTTTTTACCCAAATTCTGAAAAATCACCTAAATGTAACCTTTTGTGTAGTGTAACCTAGAAGTAACCTGACGGCTCTAAAAATCACCTAAAAGGTTACAAAAGTAACCTGAAAAGTGGACTATGGCAGAGGACTGTTTTTGCTGTCCTCATTGCCTAAGTCTCTGACTACCCCTCCGGAGATAAAAGTCGTGATTATTATGTATGATGTGTACATACAATACTTTTATATTGTACTTCTATCAGCAGTTGTAATTAAAATGAAGATATAAAAAACAAAAAAAAATCACCAGAATTCCTTTTTCAAAAAATTAAAAATAAAACTTTGTTTCAATTTGGTGGTACCTATAATCGCTTTAACTTCACGTACTCATGACTAAGTAACATTCGTGCTACATAATTAATTAATTTACTGACCAGTTCCTACTCGACTTTCTTCCGGACATTTTAACACGCCATTTTTTTTTCTGCTGATGTCACGTTTTAAAATTAATTGATGTTATTCTCAACATCCCAATGAGCTGTTTTCTTCCTTATGAAAATAACAGGATCAAGTGTTGGTTGAAAACGTTACTTTATTATGTAAGTATACGCATTTTTTTAAAATGCCAAAGTAAATTTAAGTGGGTGGTTTACCGTTTTAACGGAACTCGGCTTCTAACTAAACTCGACTAAAGTCTTTCATTTGAAACGATTTATTTTTAAAATAATAATTATAGGTAACAACCTATATTTAACTTTTACAAAAATCGTTTTCTAATCAAGTCGGTTCAGTCGCAGAATGTACCTTTCACATAATGCACCCATATGCGCAAAGTATTTCTGTTGTCTAATAAGAAAAAGTAACCTCGAAATTCAAGACAATCGCTACGTTTTGCGATTGTTTTAAAGGACATATTTTTTTTACTATGGGGCTTGGTACTAAATTCCAAAGTCTTTTAATTTGACGCCAATGTATAAATATTTGAAGAATACAATATTATCAACATATTTATGACCGTATTATTAATTTAAAGACCTCCGTTTTTTTATATAAATTAAAACCAACATTGATTTCTACTCGAAAATGGCAACATTATAGTAGGATTGTGACACTTTCTGTTATTAAAAATTAAAAAGTGACACTTGTCTGACGTTTTATATGTCAATACGCATCGTAGACAGATGTCAGACTGTCAGCCGGCAGACGATTCCCGGCCGCGCTTTCGTTGTGTTAGTTGTGTGTATCGTTGCTAAATACTATACCTAAGTGCGCAAAAAAGATAACTGTTAATGTTTTATATTTTAGCGTTTTATTAACGCTTAAATATACTTAAGTAAAATTATAAACACTGAAAAAAAAAGACGACAACCTAAGGCGGGAATCGAACCACGCACCTTCCGCATCCCGGGCGGCTTCCTTAACCACTCGGCTACCGAGGTCTGGCTTTCAACCGTCGAAATTTGTCAGTGCTTGATGCTTATGTTTTTAGTCAACATTGCTTCATCAAATCTTAGAAGTTTTCACCTCCGAGAAAAAATTTTACTAAAGATAATCGAACCACGCACCTTCCGCATTCCGGGCGGCTGCCTTAACCACTCGGCTACCGAGGTCTGGCTTTCAACCGTCGAAATTTGTCAGTGCTTGATGCTTATGTTTTTAGTCAACATTGCTTCATCAAATCTTAGAAGTTTTCACCTCCGAGAAAAAATTTTACTAAAGATAACTGTGTTATCGATATCGTTTCTACCTTTGATTATATAATGTCTAGATGGAGCATTCCGCTGCATTTACGCGATTGTCAACGTGCCGGGTTTTATAGGCTAGTGTGCGTACCGTTTCTATCTAATAGACGCGTTGCTATCGTAGTGTGCGTGAGACGGGGATGTCAGTTTCTTAGAAATACCCCTTGAAATGGGAGTATTTTTCAGGTCGGGCTAGTGCAGGCTAGTTTAATAAAGTTTAGTAAGTTATTTGAAGCCTTGAAATCACATGTAGGTAGGTATTTATATAAAATATTGTGTGTGAGGAAATTAAAACGATTGGTGTAGAGTGTACGGGTATGTAAGTCCATGAGAGTGTAGGGAACTAGGGATTATTTTGAATTTATTGGTTTGTATTCCGATTAAATCGATATCTGGGGATCTAAAAGATCTCTAAACACGATTCTGAAGATAGAATTGAAAAAAGTGGCTGCCATTTTGAATTTATTGGTTTGTGCGTCGATTAGGTTCAAAATACATATCGGGAGGTCTAAAAGGTCTCTAAACACGATTCTGAAGATAGAATTGGAAAAAGTGGCCGCCATTTTGAATTTCTTGGTTTGTGCTCCAATTAGGTTCAAAATCGATATCTGGGGGTCTAACAGGTCTCTAAACATGATTCCGAGGTCAGAATTGGAAAAATTGGCCGCCATTTTGAATTTCTGTGTTTATGCTCCGATTATGATCGAAATCGATATCTGGGAGCCTAAGAGGTCTCTAAACACGATTCTGAAGATAGAAATGGAAAAAGTGGCCGCCATTTTGAATTTCTTGGTTTGTGCTTCAATTAGGTTCAAAATCGATATCTGGGGGTCTAACAGGTCTCTAAACATGATTCCGAGGGCAGAATTGGAAAAATTGGCCGCCAATTTGAATTTCAGTGTTTATGCTCCGATTATGATCGAAATCGATATCTGGGGGCCTAAGAGGTCACTCAACACAATTCTGAATACAGAATTGGAAAAAGTGGCTGCCATTTTGAATTTATTGGTTTGTGCTCCGATTAGGTTCAAAATCAATATCTGAGGGTCTAAAAGGTCTCTAAACACGATTCTGAAGATAGAATAAAAAAAAAGTAGCTGCCACTTTGAATTTCTGTGTTTATGCTCCGATCATTTTAAAAATCGATATCTGGGGATCTAAAAGGTCTCTAAACACGATTCCGAAGATATAATTAGAAAAAGTGACTGCCGTTTTAAATTTCTTGGTTTGTTATCCCATTATGTTCAAAATCGATATTATTATTACTAAAAAATCTCTTAAATGATATGGTAACTTATTTGAAGGGCGAATTTTTTACAAATATTCTTCCTCCAATTTACGTACACAGGCGGATACAGCCCTAGCGCGGGGGTACATACATAAGGAAGAATATTGTTGATACCTTAAATCCTTGTCTTACATCTCAATGTTGTGTACATGATATTTCGCAAATAAATGATTTATTTATTTATTTATTTTTTGCTACATTGATACCCTTAAATGTGTATGCACAGACTGGCTACAGTTACATTGCTCATGCACACTACGTAAAATCATTATATACACTAAAATCACATTATTTTAAAATTAAATTTACAGAGTAATTATTGTAATTATAATTATTGCCAATAATACAGCAAACTTCGGACTTAATGCCATAAGGCATTCTCTAACAGTCAACCAGTGAAGATGTACATAAATTTTTGTAGGCGGTGACATTAAAATTTAGAGAATAACAATTTAAATAAGGAAAAAAAAAGAAACACTTAACTTAACTAGCTTAAATATACATACATAAATTATACACAAAATATATATAACTATACAAATACATATTATACTATATAGGTATATTTATAATTTATGATTCGAACTCGCAACCTCTTTCCTTGCTGGTTTGAATCAGAAAGTTGCCAAATTCAATTGGTAGAACCGTGAAAAGATTAAAAATTGGAGAAAAGAGAAAAGACGGGCTACAAATGTGATTCAGTCGCGATTTAGCATCGATACAATCGCGGTGCAGCATCGATACAGTCGCAAATCCTTGTACCGCCTTAATAAAAGTAGCGACACAATCGCGATGCAGTCGCACGACTGTCAAACGCGCGTTTGTATGGCTGCAAAAAATCGCAATGTATAAGTATCAGTATTACAGTGGCAAGAAAGGAACGGGATGCATACTTACCTAGGTATTTGCGGATAAAAATTCCGGAATAAGAAGAAATGTACTTTCTCGTGATGAACCAACATTATCAGCCTACCCGAATTTCCAATAATTTTTTTTAAAAGAAAATAATATGTTAGCGAATAATTAAGTTTAGGTAAATATGCATTCGATTATTCAATATCCAGTGAATACCTGTGTATTCAATGAAAAAAAAACAATGACAATGCATTTTGATTTATTCGTATCACGTTAAAAAAAATCAATGACATCCCTCTCTGTATTTGATTTTGAATAATTTTCTTTTAGATTTTGCGTTGCTATTCACATTGTCCAATTTTAATTTATAATAATACCTCACTGACAAGTACTTTTCTACAACAAATCTTATTAAATTAACTTGGTGAAGCATGCCGCAGATATGATCGGTGTCTACTGGAAAAAGATTCACATTTCCAAAAAATTTTTTCATCACAGTGGATACTATAATATATAATTAGTGCTTGTCATTACATAGTCCTGTTAAATAAACTGACGAATAACTGTTTCAGTGGTTTTCAAACAGAATAGACGTCAAATGAGACATAAATCAACCCACTTTCATCTTTTATAATAACTAATTTAATTTAACTAATACTAACAACCCATCTCTTCCCTTGGGTGTCGTAAAGGCGACTAACGGACTAAAGCCTGCACATACATCCTACAGCATAGAGCGGCGATGGGCTCATCAAAATAATAGTACCAACCCCTCTCTTCTCTTCGGTGTAGTAAAAGGCGACTAACGGACTAAAGACTGCACATACATCCTACAGCATAGAGCGGCGATAGGCTCATCAAAATAATACTACCAACCCCTCTCTTCTCTTCGGTGTAGTAAAATGCGACTAACGGACTAAAGACTGCACTTGCATCAACGGCAAAGAGCGGCGATGGGCTTATCAAAATAATACTACCAACCTCTCTCTTCTCTTTGGTGTCGTATAAGGCGACTAACGGACTAAAGACTGCACATACATACTACAGCATAGAGCGGCGATGGGCTCATCAAAATAATACTACCAACCCCTCTCTTCTCTTCGGTGTCGTAAATGGTGACTAACGGAATAAACACTACACATAGAACCAACAACATAGAGCGGCGATGGGCTCATCAAAATAATACTACCAATCCCTCTCTTCCCTTCGGTGTCGTAAAAGGCGACTAACGGACTAAAGACTGCACATACAACCAGAAGCAAAAAGCGGTGATGGGCTTATCAAAAAAATACTACCAACCCCTCTCTTCTCTTCGGTGTCATAAAAGGCGACTAAAGGACTAAAGACTGCACATACATTCTACAACATAAGCAAAAGCGGCGAGGGCTAATCAAAATAATACTACCAACCCTCCCTTCTCTTCGGTGTTGTAAAAGGCGACTAACGGACTAAAAACTGCACGTACATTCAACAACATAGAGCGGCGAAGGGCTCATCAAAATAATACTACCAATCTCTCTCTTCCCTTCGGTGTCGTAAAAGGTGACTAACGGACTAAAGACTGCACATACAGTCAAGAACATAGAGCGGCGATGGGCTAATCAAAATAATACTACCACCCCTCCCTTCTCTTTAGTGTTGTAAAAGGCGACTAACGGACTAAAAACTGCACGTACATTCAACAGCATAGAGCGGCGAAGGGCTCATCAAAATAATACTACCAATCTCTCTCTTCCCTTCACTGTCGTAAAAGGCGACTATCGGACTAAACTCTACATATACAACCAACAGCATAGAGCGGCGATGGGCTCATCAAAATAATATTACCAACCCCTCACTTCGGTGTCGTAAAAGGCGACTAACGGACTAAAGACTGCACATACATTCAACAGCATAGAGCGGCGATGGGCTTATCAAAAAAATACTACCAACCCCTCTCTTCTCTTCGGTGTCGTAAAAGGCGACTAACGGACTAAAGACTGCACATAGGTACATTCAACAGCATAGAGCGGCGAAGGGATCATAAAAATTATACTACCAATCCCTCTCTTCCCTTCGGTGTCGTAAAAGGCGACTAACGGACTAAAGACTGCACATACAACGAACAGCATAGAGCGGCGATGCGCTCATCAAAATAATACTACCAACCCCTCTCTTCTCTTCGGCGTTGTAAAAGGCGACTAATGGACTAAAGACTGCAAATACATTATTATATTTATATAGCATTGACCATTTCATACTTTTATAGTCATTATCAGTATACGCCATACGCACATTTCAAATGTCATCTACTCAATAAATATTTATTCAAATTTAATACTAACTCGGGAATTTTACGTGCCCTAGGGCAGGCAACACAGAAAAATGGCGGGCTACGAATTACGGCAAAATACGCTTCGCTCAAAATTAACGATAAAACTACATTATGACAATTCAATGTTTACTTACCGATGGTAGGTGATTGTTCTAATTGTTTTATGTCGACCTTTATAATTTCTGCATATTTTTATAGCGCAAACCGTCATATTTAGTAAAATTAAAAGGCGTGCAAAAGATGTGCATCTTCTGCGGCGACACAAATGGCACTGAGCGATAGGTTTGAGCTTAGCGGCCAACAGTTGGCTGATATTTTTTTGGACGCCGGCTCGCGGTAGAGACTCTATCTAGACATTATATAATCAAAGGTTTCTACATTAACATAGACCTCATAGACTTACCTACTTAATAACCCTTTATCGTTAACATTAAAAAAACCGGAACTTTCGTTCAGAAACGTACAAAACTTATCAAAATACAGTATTTTTAACGGAGGTAATTAAAAATCTAAAAAATATACAGAATGATAGCATTTAGTCTCTTGGACAAGGAAGTATATGAATTGTTGCAGTTAATTTTCTTTTATTTTAGTACCAAAAAAAATTATGTCCTTTCTAATCTATCACGTGACCTACAGGAGTAGGGCAGTGGTGCATTATGCGAAAGGTAACATTCTGTGAATGAACAATCAAGTCATACCAGTCCATGTTTCACCAAACCCTGTTGGGTTTATTGAAACGTGGACTATGTTGCAGTGCACCGGATTTGCGGTCATCATTGCCTAGTCTCTGACTAACTGTTTGGGGTTATAATATAACAGTTGTGAGTGTTTGTATGTGTGACGGGATGGCCACTCACCATCAGGGTCTCAATTCTGTTTATTTTACACATCCAATATCGTGTGTCGGTGTCCTAATTCAAATCAGACTAAGAAATAAATAATCCTACTAATATTATAAACGCGAAAGTTTGTAAGTAAGTATGGATGGGTGTTTGTTACTCTTTCACGTAAAAACTACTTAATGGATTTGGATGAAATTCGACATAGACATAGTTTATAACCTGGATTAACACATAGATACTTTTTATCCCGATATTCTCACGGGAACGGGAACCACGCGGGTGAACCCGCGAGCGGCCGCTAGTAGATAATAAATAAATAAACTTTCCTACATTCACACCAATTATCTAGCCCAGGAGAAGCTTCGTCATGAAACTCGTTAAAGGTTTACTAGTCAAGGGATAAACATACTTAAAATACTTAAATAGATACTTATTATACATAGAAAACACCCCAGATCAGAGACAATTTAGAAAAACAATAATTTTTAAATTTAGAAATTATTGTAGACTATTCAAATTAGAAGAATCGAAGCCCAAGTAAGATGAAGACCAAACATTTCTACTTATTTATTTATTTATTGATTTATTTATTGACTAGCGGCCGCTTGCGGTTTCACCCGCGTGGTTCCAATTCCCGTGGGAATAGATTAAAAGTATCCTATGTGTTAATCCAGATTATGAACTATCTGTATGCCGAATTCATCAAATCCATTCAGTAGTTTTTTACGTGAAAGGGTAAGAAACACCCATCCATACTTACAAACTTACGCGTTTATAATATTAGTAGGAAGTAGGAGGTACACTAACAGCAATACACATTAGACAATCGCGAAATAAGTCGCTAGGGTTTAGGTACAAATAGGTATGTTCGCCGATTACAGGTATACACAGCATTTGTAAGTGAAAGACACTTAGACGAAAAAAACATAACTAAGTAGACTCACGACTGTTATCCCCAAAGGGTTAGTCAGAGACAGGCAATGGGGACCGCAGAAGCAGTCCACTGCCTTAGTCCACGTTTCACTGAATTACAGTTAGTCCTTATTCTGTTAGTCGCCTCTTACGACACCCAAGGGAAAAGAGGGGTTGGTAGTTGATAGTTTTAACCGCCTCCGTGGTCTAGTGGCAAAGCCACCGGTTTCAGACCCAGAGGTCCCGGGTTCGATTCCCAGCGGGGGGTACATCTTTGTGGTCGGCTCGGTTTGGTTGGTGGTAAGGCTGTTAAGTCCGCCTGGCTAGCTACCACCATCTTATCTAAGTCTGTCGCCATAACAACGATGTTTATAGCATAGTTGTGTTCCGACAGTTAGAGATAAGATAGCCAGTTCCTCAGTGGTTGAGGATTCCGGGTGAAGCGCGCTTCCACCTTCGGCCTTATCGTCACTTACCATTAGGTAAGATGAAGGCCAAGCGCTTACCCGTTGCAGAATAAAAAAATTACTCTTTTAATAAGCTGCTAATACCACACGGCTCTTAACAGACGAAAAAAAATAACAAAATACATCAGTTTGACCTCTAAGCTTGCGACGCAGAAGACAGAGGTGCAGTGCACTGTGAAATTGAAAATTTGCAATGAAGTGGCGCGGCTCGACATTCGTTTCATAGTGGCAGTAAATCGCGGCCGGAGTTTGTTACGCCTTATTTGGCAGACGAATGTACTCGAGTCGATGTGAAGTGATACCTCCCCTCTCCAACCCTTCTCGAGGGCACTCGTATTCAGCAAATCGAAAGTCGTTATACAAAATCCGAGATACATTTTTGCCGTCGCTTATAGAGCCGCGCTATTCCCTTTTAGCGACGCACTTTGATAATAAAATTACTTTTTTCGTCGCGCTTCATGGTCACTCTCGTTTCGATGAATTGGTTTCCACTTTTATGATTTCACGCGTTACAACAATCTATGTTATAACATCTTGAAATATTGTGGTAGGTGATTTTATTTATTTATACTCAAATTTTGTACAAAAACATTACAAACTTACCGATAGTCTCGTCCTTCTGGGCATGGAGTTGTCTTCAGACCTCAACTTCGGCACCAGCATCGAGTCCAAGGCACAAACTGCAGCTAAAAAGCTGGGCGTCTTAAATAGAGTCAAGCGATATTTCATGCCGGGACAGCTTTTAACTCTCTATAAAGCTCAAGTCCGATCTTGCATGGAATATTGCAGTCACCTGTGGGACGGCTCAGCTAAATACCAACTAGCTGCACTGGACACGATTCAACGCAGAGCTGAGAGGCTAATTGGCGACAAAGAACTAGTGAAGAGCAAATTTCACACCCTAGCTCACCGCCGCAAAGTTGCCTGTCTGTCGGTCTTTTACAGACTGTACTTCGGAGAGTGTGCTCTGGAGCTGCATGAGCTCATACCGCCATCCCCCTTCTTCCATCGGACATCCAGGCGCACTGCGGGCTACCACCCTTTCTTGGTGGATATTCCTAAATGTCGCACAAAGCGTTACTCAACATCTTTTATACTGCGTACAGCAAAGGAGTGGAACTCCCTCCCTGCGTCTGTGTTTCCGAGTACATATAACCCGTCCATCTTCAAAGTAAGAGTAAATAGGCACCTTCTGGGTAAACTCGCACCATCATAGATCCTGTCTTAGCCCCTGGGCTTGATTGGGATCAAGAGCAAACCCATACCTAGTAAAAAAAAAAAAAAAAAACTAATAATATCTACTATTCGCCAAACTGTTAAGCAGTTTGTTGGTGAGAAACAAAAATTTAGACTGCCTATAAGAAATACGGGCTATGTTTTTATGGTATAGAGCAAATGAGTTATAAAGTGACAATATAAGTAAACCTTTATTAATTTTGTTTTATTATTGCTTTGTAGGAACTATGAAAAACTTAAAAAAAGCAAAAAAAATAATAAGATCATAACTAACAGCGGGCACACAAGTGAGGTGTGTGTGTAATTAAGGTTCAAACGCTCTCAAATTTTTAAAATGGCAAAATGTTTGTTTATTTATGTTTACGCCAACGTTACTTTACATTTAAATGAAACATTTTATTTTGATTTAGGTGCCTAGTTGCTCTAATTAAAATAGTCCATTGGTATAGTCCATTGGACTAATAAAAGTGAGTAGATCAACGTGTTTTATTAACAATTAAAATGTATATTAAAGTAAATGGACAATAAAAAAATGTTTCAATGAAAATATCCGTGACATTCCTCGAATGGATACCTTTGATTTTCTTTCCATAAGCCAGTTAAGCTATCAAAAAAACTTTCAATGCAAAGCCCCCTACTCAAACTGCGGAGGAGCCAAGAAATATAGCGATAGTTATAATTCAAGCCGAGTCGTCAGCGAACGTGCTCCGTTGTTATTAATTATATCAATATTTGTGTTTCTCAAGGCGGGATAAGTACGAGAAACTTCGCTATATACCTATCTGGAATAGAACGAGCCATTAACTAATTGCTAAACTGATTATACGTGTCAGGGATCCAAATAAAATAGTTATCTTTGTTTCGCGCCCGATTTAATCAAAATAATTACTCGCTTTCATATCGACGAGTTGCCCTCGTCACAATTTGGCCGAATTTCTTAGAAGATTCCTTTTCATTAGACTATAATGTTTATTAACACTATGAGGGAACGAGCTTCTAGGAGTAATTGCGTAAAAAGCATTTTCTCCACAGTCTTTTGTGAATGTTCTTTGGTCAACACTTCAAAAAAATAATTATTATGATGTCGCGAACATAATATGCTAAAAGCTTCCTGCCAAAAGATAGATACGTAGAAAAACGGTACAACCATACAAAGAGAGTGGCGGAAAAGGTCCGTCTGCGGGCAGACAATAAAAACATGACAACGTCGATAGCTTTATAAAAGTGTAATGCGCGAAAATGAAGGAAACGGTGCGAACGCGAAGAATGTAATTAAAGCGGCAATAAAAGAGCACATTTACTGTTTCTGAACGTGCCGTTGTGTTCTGCGTAAAGGTTATTATCTGCTTTTTAAACTTCGCTTTCAACTGCGGGAATTAAAAATGAAAATAATAAAACGCTCCGCCTTAATTTCGCCTGTCTCTCGCGAAACAATGGCGCGCGGGGGCGACCGTGGATTAACGCTCCGTATGTTTTCGCGTGTACTGGAAAAATCGCGTCATGCTCTTCTAACGTGTATTTCTAACGCGTAAAATTTAACGCGTTGAGCCCGTAGAAGGGTTTTGGAATGGATACTTTTTTGTGTTACTTAGCTGGCAAACGAGCATAGGACGGCTCGCCTGATGTAAAACGACTAAGGGTTGATTCAACCAAACTGAAATAAGGTCTTATACCTAGATTAAACGCCGAATTTGTATAGACTAATCTCGGAGTAAGTCTTATTCCAGTTTGGTTGAATCCAGCTTAAGACGACGAGCAAATATTTCGATATGTCATAAAGCTTTTAATTCCTATGATTCTACATACATACATATAATCACGACTGTTATCCCCGAAGGGTTAGTCAGAGACAAAGGTAGGCAATGAGGACAGTAAAAGCAGTCCTCTACATAGTCCACTTTTCACCAAATCGCTACTGCACTGTGCTCAGCGTGACAGATGGTGAGCCTATTGTCGCTATATGCTGTTGGATGTATGTGCAGTATTTAGTCCGTTAGTCGCCTTTTACGACACCCAAAGGAAGAGAGGGGGTGGTAGTATTCTTTCACCGCTACGCGACACGGTTCATATGCCTCTACGAGTATACAGGGCGTCCCACGGACATGGAAAAGGAAGACCATGAATTTTAACATTTAATGTGAAATTTTGTTCAGAAAAATGAAAAGCTGACATTGCCGTAAGGACATACAACTGACATTGAAATAAATACATACTTAAATTGATTAATTTTGTATTAAAAATGTTAAAATACATGGTCTTCCTTTTATTTGTGACACTATGCTATTTAGCAAAAAATAATCCTTATGATGAAGCCTTTCGATCGGTATGATAAAGCTACAGGATGATAATTTTTCTCATGTAACGGGTTCGATTCCCAGTTTAACCATGTGATTATTTAAATATCTATGAATGCAGTTTAAATTGTTTTTAAAATTAAGATAATGTCTTCTTTCAGTAAAATGTTCCATCTCCAATATTCAAGGTAGGTACTTTCCCTCCATGTGGCATGTCCGTGGGACGCCCTGTATATATACCCTTTAATTTAATTGGATCTAGAAACTGCTTTGAAATTGGAATACAACAATGCATAATAATGCTGCTCAGAATGCTGTCTTACGTTATACTGCACCGCTTTGTAGGGAAATTAATATACACATATAAGAACATACTAAGACACTTAGTCTTATGATGACGGTACTAGAGTTCCTACACAAAACCTGTTTGGAGTGCCACCACCCTGAGATGATGAGAATCAACATCGCTTCATACTCGTACATCACATTCAAAAGTAGATAATTAGTATGTGGGTATAGAAATTAATTGTTAAATTACGTTTACTCTGTCTAAGACCAGGCTTATGTTCATAACTACAGTTGTTAACATAAGTCTCTGTCACCTGACCCTCAAGGGGCCATTCTCAAGTAAGTTCCCTTCGGCTTTAACAGATTTAGTGACCGTTTGACCAACAAAATTAACAAGCCAATTCTAAATTCGTCTCTATAACCACCTTCAATGTTTTGCTATTAAAAACATCACAAAACTATTTCTTACTTAGGGTCTTCTTACTTACTTACCTAATTTACATACCCTAAACTAAATTAGGTATAAGTAAGTAGGTTGAAGTATGTATAGTGTTTTGGAGGGATTGTTAGAATCCGATATTTTTGCGCCGTGATCACGGCGAGTACAATCGGCGTCAGAAGAACACCAACTCGCTAGGAACAAAAGTGCTCGTGAAATCACTATGTATGTAACTAAGTTGTTGGACTTGTTGGTATGATATGGTACTAAAGTGTTAAGTTATTGAGGTCGGCCGTACATCCCGCAAAAATAACTTTGCCCCTTCTAAAAATCGTTCGTTAAGACACTTCGTTCCTTCATTTTTGTCATAGACGAAAAAGTAGTTTAGATCTGTCCGAATCTGTCTGAATAAAACAATACAAGAAAATAATGTAAGAAAGGTCATTAATAAAAAAGGCTCTTATATTCTTAGCATATTCATATATATTTTTTTATAGCGGCGCCCCCTGAAATCGGTCATTCCGGTCGTGTTAAGACGTGACGTTGATTGATGAGCCCTACGTATTGTTGTTTCCTTCGTTTACTTAAAGGGCCTTCCCACGATTTCTGCTTAGTTAATTTACGTAATTAATTTATTACACTGACAACGTTCAAATGTAAATTCGCTGTGCCTATTTATGAATTAGGCGCTCCGTCGTTCTCTATTTTGATTCACGACTCCGCGGGCCGCTTTCCGTGATTTCCTACCTCAATATATCAACTATTTTAGACTACTATAATATTTTAAACTATCACACATTTCACAAGTTGGTCACAAGCGTGACCACGTCAAAACGTGAAACGTCAAGCAGTAAGTAGATATGTACTTACTTACAAAATTAATCGTGTTTAGTCCCGTTAAAACAGTTTTAATACTATAATATTAATAAATAAATAAAGAAACTTGCCTACACTTACACCCATTATCTAGCCCAACAGAAGCAAGTCGTTAATTGGTTACTAGACAACGGATAAACATACTTAAAATACATAAATACATACTTATTATATATAGAAAACACCCAGGACCAGAGACAATTTAGAAAAATAATAATTTCTAAATTGACCCGACCGGGGATCGAACCCGGGACCTCAGAGATGGCGGCACCATGAAAACCGGTGTATAAACCACTCGACCAAGGAGGTCTTTAATATTGGATGTATTGTCCCACTGTTGGGCAAGGGTTATGTGGTGTTAGGTTTAACCACGCTTTTTTATACTGACTAGATTTTTACTACATTGTTAAGACATTGTTACTACGTTGTTACTTCATTGTTACAAAATTTTTACTACATACATTATAATGTTAACTTAATTTTGCTCTTCTCCCACTCTACGCGATTTAACGCTAAGGGTGTTACCAGACCAATCAATCGATCGTCGATCGACAGCATCGATCGATGGTAGAATGGAATAGTCGACGTCGATCGATAGTGTCTACCAGACCTATCGATCGATCGTCGATCGACGACATCGATATATGGTAAAATGGATTAGTCGACGTCGATCGACAGTTTCTACCAGACCAATCGATCGATGGTCGATCGACAATCAACCGGTAGAATGGGTTGGGTGTTAGATCGAGCTGTTTGATTAGACGCGCCGGCCGCTTCACTTTTTTTATAAATTTATTTCGTGACTATGGATACTAGTCGTAATAATAGAGTTCATTGAGATGATAATATGCACGTTTAAATGCTAAATGATATTCCCCCCAATTCCATTGGGAAGCACTTTAGAATAAGCAATACCGGAAAAGGGGGGAAGAGGAGGGGGAGCCAAAGTGCGGAAATGCATAGTTTTCGAAAAAAAAAAAACAAATATTCTACTAAGTCACCATTACCGTATCCCCTCCATCCCCCCACCCCCAAGATATTTTTGAATGAAGCTAGTTTTCTGTTGTCTAATAAAAAAAAATAACCTCGAAATTCAAGACAATAGCTACGTAAAAAAAAACAAAAACCGCTAGTTAAAATGTTATTTGGATAATATAAGCGATCTTTGGCTTTAAAAATGGCTACATCCAGATTCTTTTGCGTTTACGTCTCCGTAATAATAGTAAGAGCAACATCGTACTGGCCAAGAACAACGAGTCCTCCTCTAAATATATTTCGAAAGAAACTGATGGAATATAGCCAGGGTTAATCGTTCAACGTCGACCAACCGTCGATCGATGGGTAAGACGAACGGTATCCTTCGATCGATTAAAGCTACCACACCTATCGATCAACGTCGACCGACCGTCGTCGATCGATTGATTAGTCAAACGGTATCCGTCCATCGATTAAAGCTACCAGACCAGTTGATCAACTTCGATCGCCGTTGATCGATGCCGTCGATCGACGATCGATCGATTGGTCTGGACACCCTAAGACAGCCGGCCTAGCTTACGTAACACGAGAACTCTTCTCGACCCGTATTCTCATGTTTTATTCATTTAAATCTAATGTCTATCGACACTAAAAGACACATGGATGCGCTTAAAACTCTACATAATGTCAAAAATAGACTTAAAATAGTATTTTTTGCATAAACTGTGGTATTTTTGTCTACAAACCTTAACATGACAACTTTATATGATTTGTCGTCTCTCGTCCGCGACATATCTCGTGTTGTGTATGCTAGGCCTACAGGCCACGAGTGAGTCGAGCTCCTCTCGTCATCTTATTCTAGATTGTCCACATCGCCAGTTGCGTCCAATCAGTACTGGAAAGGTATTATAAATTAGTAATGTTATTGTGCAATAGTGCATTAGCTATTTTAAATATACCTATGTACATTTTATAGTGAAACTGAAATAGCACTTTAATTAAGTACAGTCAAGAGCAAAAATATGTAAACAATTGTAACTCTTAATACAATGGAATAAGAGTCAAAGTGTTTACATATTGGTACTGGTGACTGTACATACATACGAGTACATATAACCACGACTATCCCCGAAGGGTTAGTCAGAGACAGGCAATGAGGACCGCACAAGCAGTCCTCTGCCATAGTCCACTTTTCACCAAATAGCGACTGCACATGTGCTCAGCCTGACAGGTGGTGAGCACATCGCCGCTCTATGCTAATGGATGTGTGTGCAGTCTTTAGTCCGTTAGTCGCTTATTACGGCACCCAAGATTTTTCCATTTCCTCGGTCCCTTTCTCTATAACAGGATCCTGCCGTCTATATACACCTCCTTCAGAAAACAGCCTGCAGGTCCTCTGTTTCAAAATTCCTCATGTCACTTGACTACGAGGCTACGGAGGACTTAATTGATCTGTCCTCTGAGATAAGCTTTGAGCCTAGCATAACCTATTTCCCGAACCTATCGTGTGCATTGCGCCGCCTCTTCTCATCACACACTCACACACACACACACACACCCACACACACACACACACACACTAACACGCTATCACACGCTCACACACACTCATTGACACACACACACACACACCCACACACACACACACACACACACTCACTGACACACACACACCACACTCGCAACACACACCACACTCGCACACACACACCACACACACACACCACACTCGTACTCACACACCACACTCGCACACACAAACACACCACACTCGCACACACACACACACACACACATACCACACTCGTACTTACACACCACACTCGCACACACACACACACCACACTCGCACACACATACTCACGTAGGTTGTCTGTTTCTCATTTGTTTCGGTCTGATTTTCATTTTCTTTTTGTTTGCGGGGGGGGGGGGGGGGTCTGGCGAGTGGCGACCTGTAGACCAAGTTTATTTTTTCTGAAACTTACGATGTTGTCTTAACTACTACTTAATAAGCCTGTTTTGTGATAGGAACATTCAAATTATTTTTTTTAGGGAAGAGAGGGGTTGGTACTATTCTTTCACCGCTACGCAACACGGTACACACTATAATTAAGTCCGCTATATTACGTAATAAAGCAACAGTTGAAATAAATATAAAAAGACTGCGCCCCATCTGAGGCAATTTGTCTGTTGCCAGGTGCTACTTACAGTGGTATTTTATTCTCTGTAGAACTGTCGCCGTTACGACAATGTTAAAAGCATCGCTGTTCTCCGTCAGTTAGAAATAAGATTGTGTATTGCATTTTCACCAATAGTGGTGATCAGCAACACTATGACGGAGGCCTTTGCCCAGCAGTGAAAAGAAATGAAATGAAATGACTTTCATTTCCTAGAACATAGTGAATAGGGTGTTACAAAAACAGTTGAGGCGTATGTTCTGACGTTATGGCATGTAAATATCTTACTTATTCATTATTATTTAATTATTTATTTAAATTAACAATTGTTAACATAGAGCAGGTAAATTCTAATAACTTGATATCAAATTAACATTACAAAATGAAATCAACATTCTTAACTTAGATGAATGATTGGTCTCGCTGCGCTCGACCGCAGCGAGGCCAATTATTTATCTAAGATTCTTAAATTAAATTAACATAATTAAACTAAATTGGAATTATCAAATTAAATTAAATTAACACTATCAAATTATTAACACACACAACACAAACAACAGTGGGACAGTGTAGGCTAATTACTAGTTACTAGTTTACTTGCGAATGAAAATCTTTGGTATCTGCCTAGGTACCCCTCCGAGAACCGCGCGTGATGTGTTGTATGTATGTACATATGTATATACAGGACTTGTTTTTATCAGCGCACATATTTTTTTAAATCATAGAGTAACATAATGTAGCGCTACAGATTTAATTTAATTTTTTTTAACTGAAAAATTAATTAAACTATAATTTATCAAACATATCCACAAAAATATTGTTAATCATGGTCAATCAACCAGGACCGCGCAATTAAACTCTGACACATTACGATACCACAGGATGCCTAGGTTAGGTTACCTTTACGTTACACGTGACCTTTCGTTTGCCCGGTATCCACAAGTTATTTTTTATCGTGCCGGACAAATTAAATAAATAAATAAAAAAAAATGAAAAAGATGTCTATTAACATTACTGAATGACATAAAAAACAATGTGCACTAGTAAAAAAAAATCCTGTATGTATGTGCTTCTAATTTCTAGTTCTAGTAGCGATCGAACAAGTTAATCAGCTTACTGAGTGCCTGTCCCCAGATAAATTCGTTGGTTCCTGAGTAGTGCAGGAAGATTGCAGTCATTAACACCCATACAGTCCGCATTAGGATGGCCCAACACCATGGGGTAAAAGATTGTATGTGACAGCACCGACTTTGAGAGAGAAACCGGGAGAAGATTGGGGGCCATTGAGCAATTACTAGCGGATAACCTTGCAGCAACCGAGAGATGCGAGAAGCTGCAAGGAGAAAACCAGAGAAGGGTATTGCAACGCATAGAAGCTCAGCAACACAATGATAAGCCGCAGAAGGCCTCGTATGCTGCAGTGGCGGCAGAAGGCCGACGAGGAACCACACCCAAAGTCCTCCACTCCCTTATAATTGAGTCCACCGCCAAGGCCCTGACCGGAGACGAGATACTGGAAACGGTCAGGAAGACGTCGGCAGTGGACTCGGAAGGGGAGTGGATAAAGATCGAGAAGATACGAAAGGCGAAAGACCAAAAGGTCATAATTGGGTGTGGTACAGAGAAAGACGCGGATGAGCTAAGAAAACGAATAGGGAAAGAGAAAACACTAAGAATAGAAAAGGCAAAGAATATAAACCCGCTGGTAATAGTTGGATATGTAAGGGGGGACAAGAAAGGGGAACAAGTAGAGCAAGCAATAAGAAGGGAAATAGGAACAAGAAAAGAGAGTGAAACCAAGAATGGTGAGAAAGAGATAGAAGTTATTTTTGAAAGAAAAACGAGAAATCAGCACGTCGCACACGTCGTGGTCAAGGTGACCCCCCGGATATGGCTGCAGTTGACAGAGGCGGGGACTCTTCATCTACAATGTGGCAGTTCCAAAGTAGAGGATCAGTCCCCGCTGATACAGTGCTCCCGCTGCTTGGGCTACGGCCACATCAAGCGGGTCTGTGAGGAGCGGCTGGACAGTTGCAGCCACTGTGGGGGCAACCATCTGCATGCGACGTGCGAGAAGAAGGATAGTCCCCCCAGCTGCCTGAACTGCACAAGAGCCAGCCTGGAGGACAAGTGCCACAACACTTTTAGTGCGGCATGTCCCATAAGGGCTAAATGGGATCGGCTGGCTCGATCGAAGGCGGCATACATGTGCTAAGGGCCCCGCGTCAAATCCGGAACAGATAGGAAAAGGTTGTAAGGTACCTACAACGAGAGATGGTAGGACAAGGAAGTCGGCGCACATTACGGCTGACGGTTTTCACTTAGGGGTGATGGAACTGGGGTAGAACGAGGACCACAGGGTGACAGGAAGAGGTGCAGCCAAAACAAATGGAGGAGATAAAGATGGTCCTTATGACCCTCCATTCGTGGAGGCTGCACTTCCAAATGGGATTGGCTCGTTCAACCCCAGGAAGACCCCGAGTAGAGATAGCTCTACGGCTGAAACATGCGCGGCTGTGGTGGGCGCCAACCCCCACCCCCCCCCCCCCCTTCCTCTTTTTTCCTAGTCCCTGGTTATAAAAAGAACACAACACTCATGGTAGGTACACAAAACACAAAAGAAATAAAATAGGCAAAGACAACTAAAGGGAAAGAACTATATGGAAATAGTAAATGAAAGGAAATAGGATAAAATAAATAAAAATATAGTAAGCAAAGACCACATAAGTGGCAGGATAAAAGCTTAAGAGTATAAATAAATATAAAGGGGAATAAAATATTAAGAATAGAAAAAATGCATTAGAAAAGAAAAGAAAGAATTTTGTACAAAAGATAGAAAGAAAAGAAATTAGAGTCGAGCTCTTAAAGCTCAAGCTTATTAACCCCCCCTCAAAATAAGAAGATAAAAACACAAACAGAACCAAAAGTCCTACAAAGCTATAAAAAAAAATAAAAAATAAACACCATGGGGTGATCTGCTATGGTAAAAATGGGACGTTTTTTATAAATCTTTTTAAAAACGGAGTAAGTTACCCAAAAAAAAAGCTTTTCTATTTCGTTCCGCCAATGTCGTGGCTACCTATAATAATAATTAAACAGCATTTAGTTTGTAAGTTAATAATGTAATAACTTACGTGTACATACAAACAAATAAATAGACAGTTCTCTTCATAACTGTTCCTTTTATCGACAAATTCGACAATCAACAAAGTAAATTGCCATTAAGTAATCCTATACGAGTTAAGTGCTCAAAAAAGTTTTAAAGCGACAATACTTAACAAAGTTAGCGTAGCATGTGTGAGCCGTACTTAAGTAGCTGTGTAAGCGAAATTTACTAGTAAAAGCTTAGTCCACGAACTGCAATATGCAAATGAACGGCGGCTGTGTAAACAAACGCTGCCTGACCGAGTACCAGTAACCACTAATCGCTTAGTGAAATAGTTATGCAGACTATAATAAGCTCTTTGTTATTATTTGACTTAAGTGTTTAGTTAAAGACTGTTTAACCTACGCTTATGGCTGTGCTTTCCGGTTAAATTGTACGAGTAGGACAGTCCACTACGACGCTTAAAGTGCAGGCTTTTGTAGTGTTTTCAAATAACCTGTTAAAATACATGTAACGTTTCTGAATTGAAACTTGTTTCACGGTTTTCACAAGACAACACTCTTTTTTGCATTTTAGAAACTACTGATTACTTATAATGCGACTGCATACTTGTTAAAACCTGCATGATGTATGTTGCTCTTCGATCAAACTCAAACTTAAACCATATATTCGATGAAGCACATTTTAACTTATTTTTTTAAACATTGCTACCACGAAAAGGACTCCGCTCAGCATAGTGTAGCAATTCCAAAAATAAAAAACTGCAACGCTGATTTTCAGTGAAATCCGTGAAGTGTGTGCATGTGTGTGTGTCTCTGTTAGTCATACCGGAAAGGTTGAATGTATTTTGATAAAATTGCGTACACAGGTTGAGCATATCCTGGATAAACACATAGGAAACTTTTAATCCCGGGAAATTATTTAAGTCCCCTGGGAAGTTGCATATTGTGACAGACCAAATTTCACGCTACACGCAGGGGAAGCTGTAGCAAATAACTTTGACATTTAAAAAGGTCCCTTTCGATAAGACTTTTTATTACGCCGCCCTGGCCAACAATACTTTTAGGAATATTGAAAGACACCGTCAAATTGAATAACTGTAACTCAATAAAATAATTTATTATCAAAGTTGGTGAAAGATCGGGATTTTTTCTGGTCGAACAGAAATTTCGCCGCTACCTCATTTCCCGCGGGGGCGCGATAACGACGCCGCTCGAGACTTTTACCTCTGTTTTCAATTATTCATACATTAAACTGTGCCTACCCCGGCTGGCGCAGATTATATTCCTTTGATTAGGTCCTATGTTCGATCATTTCGTGCGGCGCCGTAATAACTACCCCCTGGGGCTTTGGCGTTCGTCGCTAAAGATAGCTGATTCAAAATCCTGCCGCTGAATGGTAGGATACCAATTTGTGAAGTTAATTAAATGAACATACCGGGTTCATTAGATTATGATCTGTACTATTGTTTGGGCGGCGAGCGGCGGCGGCGGCGCATCCGTTCCTTGTTCCCAACTTTCTTATCGGGAGGCATGAGTTATCCTGAGGGATGGGAGCGGGGGAGAGCCTCGCCGCTTGACTACCAGCGAAGTATAACTACCAACTTGTATAACTAATCATTACGTGTTTTCAGAGTTCGTACGGGTAGAACATATACTTTCCTATTCCTTTGTAATTAAAATGTTCATTGAACCTGATGAGCCCTAGCTGAAACGCCGGGTACTCAAAAAGGTAAGAATAGGATACCTATAGGTACTTTAAAGCTGTGTGTTAAAACGCTTAAAACAGTTTCCTAACCCAGTATAATAAGTTTTTATTTTACATATTATACCTACATCACCATATTGCGTAGCGATGAAAGAATACTACCACCCCCTCTCTTCTCTTGGGTGTCGTAAAAGGCGACTAACGGACTAAAGACTGCACATACATCTAACAGCATAGAGCGGCGATGGGCTCACCACCTGTCACGCTGAGCACATGCGCATTAGCTATTTGGTGAAAAGTGGACTATGGTAGAGGACTGCTTTTACTGCTGTCCTCATTGCTTAGTCTCTGACTAACCCTTCGACATAATAGTCGTGATTATATGTATGTTTACGTACGGTCAGGGTCACCGTCGCTTTACCACTTTGCAGCGATTTTCGTATGAAGCGCACCGCCCGCCCGGGTACGCGCCCGTACCAAATAGACGACGCGGTGTGCAAGGGATTTTGACCATTAGACTGGTAAAGCGATGGAGTCCATAGCTTTCCATTTGCTACGATCCTGACTAGGGTTGCCACCCGTACTTTGAAATAGAGTATTGTCCTCTTTTTCATGTAGGCGTACTTTATAATCTGCAACACCAATAAAGTACGCTAAAATAATCTATTTACGTAAAAGACAAATATTTGTAAAATGTCGCAAAGAGCAACACAAATTACGTTTCTAAGGACAAATAAATAATTACTCTTTTTATGCTATGTGCTTTATTTTTGTTCTAACAAAATGATAAAATACTTTATTTGTCCTAAAAAAAGGTGGCAACCCTAATCCTGACACACTTCCTTTGCTTCATTTAGTTGTACTTTGTTGCTACTACCAAAGTCGTCGTGGAAATCGAACTTATTTGTTCTCTATTGTGCTCATTTATAAAATAAATAATAACTTTGTAATGAATAACATTCACCCCACATCTTACACCCACCCGTATGATTCATTTTCTTACTCTCAAATACAACTAACGTGTTAATATAAAGAGAGAGAAAATATATTCCTACGCCAACATACATTTTTAAATGGTCTTCAATGCTGTACCCAATTTGTATTCACATTTTCCCTTTCACAATATTATTTTCTTCCATCGCCGTCTACCTGAGAACAGCCCGCCAAATGTATGACACCAAATCCCAAATGATGTGCTTCGCATGTACCGCTACATCTACATTTGTATTCCACGAAATGTAATGTGCTTTCTACAAATTTTTGTGAATCTTGCATTTTCCTTTATGTAAAAACGCCACAACAAAATGCGCGCTAAATTTTGGTCGCGCGAGGCCGACGACGACGCGACGTGTTAAGAGGGTTTGCGCATTTCGGTTTCTCATACAAACTTCCAAGTCGACATTTTTTAAAACCAATAAGCCAATTTTGATGAAACTTTGCATGCTAAAGTAAAACACAGGGATCTAAATAGTTTGTTGAAAACATTTTTAAAAAACGTTTATTTAGCTGAGTTATTGCGATTTAAGGCTCACTATAGAGAGTTTAAAATCGCAATAACTCAATTAAATAAACGTTTTTTTTTTAATTTTTAACAAACTATTTAGATCCCTTGTCGTGAAGCGACATTTAAAAAAGAAAAGATGATAAGAAATTTACAAATATTTATAAGTCAAAATAAAATTACAAACAAAGTTAAAATAAAAAGGTGAGTGAGGATGGTGAGTATGGAGGTGATGATGGTTAAAATGTAGGATGATAATATAAAAAGTGAAGGGGTAGGTGCAGCTGACGTGGAGGCAGGCGAAGGTGTGGAGGCAAGCGCTGAACTTGGCAGACGTCGAAGGGCGCAGGCAAGTGAAGACAGGCAGGCGCCGGTAGGCAGGCGCCGGTAGGCAAAGGCAAGCGAAGGCAAGCAGGCGCCGACAGGCAGGCGCCGACAGGCAGACGCCGGTAGGCGCAGGCAGGCGCAGGTAGGCGCAGGCAGGCGCAGGCAGCAGGCGCCAGCAGGCACAGGCTGGCGAAGGTGCAGGCAGGCAGGCGCCGCCAGGCGCAGGCAGGCGAAGGTGCAGGCTGACAGGCGAGACAGGCACAGGCAGGCGTAGGCGCGCGCGATGTCTGGAGGCCGTAGTCTTCCAATTCGGAAGCTGGTGTTTGTACTTGAAGACTAGTCCTTCCAATTTGGAAGAGGCAAGTAAGGAGTCTTGACCTTCCAATTCGGAAGCTGGTGATCGTCTCAGTAGAGTAAACCTTTTGGATCCAAAGCTAGAGATATAATGATTAGTCGTCGGCTGAACTTTATAAAGAAACCTCGGTTTCTGAGTTCTGCATAATTTTCAAAATAATATTTTTAAAACGAGAAATCTAGATGGCCAAATGTATAAATAAGAAAGTCAAAAAGTTTTGATTGGATTATGTTGATAAGTTGCATAGCAACGAAGCAAAAATAAGTTGTCAGATACTTCAAAACGTAACCAAAATACAATATTTAGTAAATAGAAAACAATTAAAGTGAGATACATTTAAATATTACAAGGAAAAACGCATAATAAGATTATCGAAGTGATCCGAAACTTGTGGGATACGTAAAAGTGTCGAAAAATAGTGTCCGAAGTTTCGTGATTTAGAACACGTAAGTAAATGTGTTTAGATAAAGTAATTGCGATGTGTGTAGTGTAGTGTGTAGTTACTAAAACATTATGTATCGTTGCAGAAGCGAGGAAAAATAAAAGCAAATATATAAGACGAAGTTAAAATATGAGATGATTACATGAAATAATACCTAGGAAGTGGAAAAGGTAAGTGGTTTCACCACATTTCCCCCACGACCCCAGAAAATTTTTGACTCAGAGAAAATTTTTAAAGTGTATTTCTAAAGAATCCGAAAAACACAACTTCACACAGACATACATCGCCTAACAAACAGACATACGTTCTCTTACATACTATCATCTGCATTCAATAAGGGTGGAGTTCACATTCAATGACTACCACTCTAGAAGGGTGTTTTAAAATGACGATTAGGGCTTATTTAAAGAGTTGTCGACCGCTCTATAAGTGGAAAGTTAGACCTAAGGCTTTTTTAGGGAGTAGTCAGCCGCTCCTAACAAAAAAAAATAAAAAAAAGAAATAAAGAAATGAAAATAAAAATGAAGTAAATTAAGATATGCTGAGAGCGGTAGGGCTCAAAGCATAATATTTTAAGTAGCTACGAGCGGTAGGGCTCGAAGCAATAAAGTAGCTAAGAACGGTAGGGTTCAAAGCTTGATAACTAAAGTAGTTAGGTACTAAAGTTATAGAGAAGATCAATAGATAGATCTTGAGTAACGTTATAGAACGTTAAAGTGTGCTTAAGAGCACAGACTAAGTAAAAAAAAAAAAAAAAGAAACAAAAACGTTAATGAGTTAATGGAATGAAAATGTGAATGTGATTAAAACATATATACCATATTAAATTTGGAAGATGATGAAGAAGTTAAGATTGAGCGGAATGTAAAGTGCCATCTGCCAGTCGAACAAATAGGGTCTCCAAAAAAAAGTACACAAAGATAAGTTAAAGATTATAAAGATATAAAAAGTTAGAGATATAGAAAAAAATATAAAGATTTTAAAAAAAATATACTGGTAAGAGTTAAAATTTTTTTTAAAGATTTGAAAAGATGAAGGTTTGGAATAGTTTGAGGAGGTACCTGACAGTAAGGTTGGAGAGGAAGGGCAGCAGGAGTCGTAAGAGCAGGTTCTGGAACGGCTGCTGCGGGATGTTGAAGAGGAGAAATATTTTCAGCTTTAGTAAAACTGAAAATAAAAATATTAAATGAAAAGAGTTTAAGTAGGTGAATGTGTAAAGTACTGTAGAATCACTAGACAAAGTGTTGTTTTAGAATTTAGAGAGTAAAAAAATGCATAGATGGTGAAGAAAAAGAAAGCAAACACAAAAAAGAAAATCTCTAGGGAGTGGGTAAAAAGAAAGAAGAGATTAAAATCTAAAAGCTAGTTGGGCGCCAAAATGTCGTGAAGCGACATTTAAAAAAGAAAAGATGATAAGAAATTTACAAATATTTATAAGTCAAAATAAAATTACAAACAAAGTTAAAATAAAAAGGTGAGTGAGGATGGTGAGTATGGAGGTGATGATGGTTAAAATGTAGGATGATAATATAAAAAGTGAAGGGGTAGGTGCAGCTGACGTGGAGGCAGGCGAAGGTGTGGAGGCAAGCGCTGAACTTGGCAGACGTCGAAGGGCGCAGGCAAGTGAAGACAGGCAGGCGCCGGTAGGCAGGCGCCGGTAGGCAAAGGCAAGCGAAGGCAAGCAGGCGCCGACAGGCAGGCGCCGACAGGCAGACGCCGGTAGGCGCAGGCAGGCGCAGGTAGGCGCAGGCAGGCGCAGGCAGCAGGCGCCAGCAGGCACAGGCTGGCGAAGGTGCAGGCAGGCAGGCGCCGCCAGGCGCAGGCAGGCGAAGGTGCAGGCTGACAGGCGAGACAGGCACAGGCAGGCGTAGGCGCGCGCGATGTCTGGAGGCCGTAGTCTTCCAATTCGGAAGCTGGTGTTTGTACTTGAAGACTAGTCCTTCCAATTTGGAAGAGGCAAGTAAGGAGTCTTGACCTTCCAATTCGGAAGCTGGTGATCGTCTCAGTAGAGTAAACCTTTTGGATCCAAAGCTAGAGATATAATGATTAGTCGTCGGCTGAACTTTATAAAGAAACCTCGGTTTCTGAGTTCTGCATAATTTTCAAAATAATATTTTTAAAACGAGAAATCTAGATGGCCAAATGTATAAATAAGAAAGTCAAAAAGTTTTGATTGGATTATGTTGATAAGTTGCATAGCAACGAAGCAAAAATAAGTTGTCAGATACTTCAAAACGTAACCAAAATACAATATTTAGTAAATAGAAAACAATTAAAGTGAGATACATTTAAATATTACAAGGAAAAACGCATAATAAGATTATCGAAGTGATCCGAAACTTGTGGGATACGTAAAAGTGTCGAAAAATAGTGTCCGAAGTTTCGTGATTTAGAACACGTAAGTAAATGTGTTTAGATAAAGTAATTGCGATGTGTGTAGTGTAGTGTGTAGTTACTAAAACATTATGTATCGTTGCAGAAGCGAGGAAAAATAAAAGCAAATATATAAGACGAAGTTAAAATATGAGATGATTACATGAAATAATACCTAGGAAGTGGAAAAGGTAAGTGGTTTCACCACACCCTCTTTTTTACTTTAGCATGCAAAGTTTCATTAAAATTGGCCTACTGGTTTCTAAATATTTCGACTTGGAAGTTTGTATGGAAAACCGAAATGCGTAACCCTCTTAAGTTCGTTGGGTTATTTTCTAAGCTTATTGGAGCGGTATCAGGTTCACACCTATACTGGGGGGTAATAGTGTATTTATGTGTGTAGGTAGCGCCTAAACACACTGGAGCACAATAATGCACGATCGGAGAGCCGATAATGACGTCTCTTCAGTACGTGTGTCTTTGTGGAACGGCCGAGGGAAGGCGGGTGCGGTTCGGCTGGCGTCCACTTCGAGCTACGTACGGCATTACACCTTTTTTTATTACAATGACCTCCGTAGTGACCTCCGCGGTTAGCACGCCAGCTCTGGCGTGTTGCTATCTCTGAGGTTCTGGTTTCGATTCCCGGTCTGATCAACATAGATAGAAATAACTTTTTTTCTAAATTTATTTCGGGTCTGGTTGTTTTTTTTGTAACCAATAAAAACAATTTTGAAAAGAACAGATAGATAATTGGTGTGAGAGTAGAAAAATAGGGTTTTTTAGTGGTAGAGGTACGTTGCAGCACGAATCGGGCCGGCTGGACCATCTAAACTATCCCTTTCACGAAATATCGGCGTGAAACAATTGCACTCGTTGCTGTTGTTTTATCCGGTGAGTGAATGAGTGAATCTCCCTCCCCCTACCCCCTCCTGCCCCTCTAATAAGTTTTACTCCATCCTCAAGGCCATGTGTTTATGCCGTGTCCATGCGCGGCGGTGATTGCTCTTCATCAGGTGATCCGCCTGCTAGTTTGCCTCCTTTTTACACAAAAAAAAGTTTATTTTATATCTGCCAGTGGTCCACCGGGCGCGGGAGGCGTAGCGAGCCGTTGACGGCAGCCTCTGATTCCGGCTGCCAATAATACGTACGTGCCCAGCATTGCAACCGCCCGCCCGCCCGAAGCCTTATTCAACAATATGTTTATATTCGACCCACTGTTACGACTCGTCATTTCATCATTCATTTTTATAATAAATAAATTGTGTTGGTTATTTCAGTTTTTTTTTCTTTTCTTATGCGTTTGTTGGTGGTGCTTCCAGCATATTGAATAACAATCGTAGTTCGGTCAATAATATTTCAATTAGATGCAACCGCCCGCGCCGCGACATTCGACCCACTGTTACGACTCGTCATTTCATCATTCATTTTTATAATAAATAGTGTTGGACCATTTGGTTTTTTTTTCTTTATTTTTTAAGCTTTTGTTGGTGGTGCTTCGAGCATATTGAATAACAATCGTAGTTCGGTACGTAATATTTCTATTAGGAGCCGACTTTTTTGTAATGGAAAGAAACTCAAAATAGTCACGTGTACACTTATCATTTAACATTTCAAATTATTTGACATTTTTTCTGTTCATAATAATAATTATAACTTCTCTGTAATTACCTATAGTGACGGTCATGTACTTTTGACTCAACAGCTATGTCAGACAATTCTGGTCATTTCAACTGTAACAATCATTTGAAAATTTCATATGCTAAGCTACTTTTGATGCTGACTGTACATACAACCACGACTATTATCCCCGTAAACCCCAGTCGGAGATAAGACAATGGGGACAGCAAAAGCAGTCCACTGCCACCTTCGATCAACACAACAAGATGTCAGGTCGGCGCTAAAAATGTGTCTCGGTAAATAAGAGCGCACTTGAGAATTGAGCTCTTATTTTCTCGCAAGGCATAACAGGTAAAAGTACTTTATTTGTTGCCCCTTAAGGTTGATTTCACCACTAAATGTTATTGACGTCTTTTCTTTTTTATGTGACAGGAGTAATTTATTGCTTTGAAATAGTAGATTGTTATACAAGGGGCTAAAATGACCCATTATATACGAGGTAGTTTTACTTCCGAGCTTTGGCGAGGGAGTAAATAGAAACCGAGTTATAATGGGTTTTTAGCGCCGTGTGTACACTCTGCTATTCACTACGAATGCGAGAAAATAAAACAATCCAATACGATATGAATTGTTTTATTTTATAAAAAATTAACCCGTTAGTTGCTTTACGACACCCACGGGAAGAGAAGGGTTGATAGTATTATTTTGATGAGCCCATCGCCGCTCTATGCTGTTGGATAGTAGGTATGGGCAGTCTTTCCATCTCTTCCCTTGGGTGTCCTAAAAGGCGACTAACGGACTAAAGACTGCGCATACTTCCAACAGCATAGAGCGGCGATGGGCTCATCAAAATAATACTACCAACCCCTTTCTTCCCTTGGGTGTCGTAAAAGGCGACTAACGGACTAAAGACTGCACATACATCCAACAGCATAGATAGAGCAACGATGGGCTCATCAAAATAATATTACCAACCCCTCACTTTTCTTTGATGTCGTAAAAGGTGACTAACGGTCTAAAGACTGCACATACATCCAACAGCATAGAGCGACGATGGGCTCTTCAAAGAATAATACTATCAACCCCTCTCTTCTCTTCGGTGTCGTAAAAGACGACTAATGGACTAAAGACTGCACATACATCCAACAGCATAGAGCGGCGATGGGCTTATCAAAATAATACTACCATACCAACCCCTCTCAAGGGAACAGAGATTCCCTTGGGTGTCGTAAAAACGACTAACGGGCTAAAGGCTCACCACCTAAGCACATGTGCAGACTGTGCAGTTGTTTCTTGCTGAAGCGTGGACTGTGTGGGCGTGGTCTGTGTTGTCCATAGATTCAAATAATTACAAATTTTACATAAACTTTAATAATAACTACCTATCTCAAAAAAATTGTTGATCTATGTAAACAGTAATAAGTCGAGTCTTTATTCATGATTATTCTACCTTTTTCGTTTTTGTAGGCTCATTGTTATGTGACAGACAAAAATTTAAAAAAAATTACTTTATCCCATGGCAAGAAAAGCTATTTTAGCCTCGCTCTAGAACGCTACAATGACGTTCTTTTTGAGCAAGAGAAGTGAAAAAGTATTTATTCACGTGGACAGAATTTAGCTTAGATTTTGTACGTGACGCGTTATCTAGTTGGTATTGTTGATCGAAGACTGCCACAACTAGTACATTTGCGCGTGAGTGCATGAGAACTGGGGATATAAGTAAGACGGTGGGTTGCACGTGGAACAGACTAGCACAAGAGCGATGCGAATGGCATATAAACAGAGAGAGGCCACGAGGAGCTCGATGGCGCAGCGGCTAGCGCGTTTTGCTTGCGATCTTGCCCGCTAAGCAACATTAGCAATGCTGGGTCGCTGGATGGGTGACGAAAGAAAGACGATAGAAGTTAGACATTAAAAAAAAAAACATTTTATTGAAATTTTATCAGCTTTCTTTGCAACTATAGTAAATTATACAATAGTAATTTTTTTAACTATTGTGTGTCTTGTTTATCTTGTGTACTTTAAAAGCTATTAGAATTTTTAAAGTGTGATACTTGTTTTTGCAGGCCAGTGTATATGAAGTTTCAGCACCATTAAGCTTTTGTTGGGGTTCTAAAATGACTGGCGTGCTTAATCCAATACTTTCAAGGTCTTTAGTGCCTAGCAGTTACCCCAGGCACACGTCCAGTCCACTTGCCATTTACCAGACAGGCTTCTACAAGATAACGTTGCATGAAATATAACAACTCGGAAATAACCTGTTCGACCTACACTCCACTTGAAGGAGTTGAAAGCTCACAAAAGCTTACACAAAATTAATTATGGATTCGCAGTATAAATTACTATTACCTATTGAAAACAATGTTTTCCGTTAAATGTCGAAGTTCAACTCACAATATTCACAGAGATGTTATTAACATGATTCTCAGAAACATTTATAGGTGGGAGGTAAATAAAACATTTTATAGGCAGGCAAGTTATACGTAAAAAGTTATTATAACTTTACACTTTCAAAAAGGTTTCTATCAAAATCAGCAGCGTGTTAATATTTGTTAGTCAAATGTGTTACGCACGTTTGGAAGACGGCTTTTATTGATAGATTTGTTATGTTTTATATTTAAATTCGTTTAACGTAGTTAATTATCTACATTTATTATAAGACGAGCAGATCTTAATACGATATTTGATTTTACGTAACATTGGGTGCCTATTAAAAATTTTCAAAAACAAAGTAAGATTTCCTTACGTCCGTTCTTCAGATGTCGACGACAGGGCGACAGACGTCGCTTGCGACATAATATGTCGCGCGACTTCTGATCTCAACTCAACAACTGACTGATAACTTCTTAGGCGTTCGCAAATATTCACACATCATCATAAGAAATCGTGGTTGCAGTTTCCCATACAAACTTTCAAGTCGAAATTTTTAAAAACCACTAGGCCAATTTCAATGAAACTTTGCATGCTAAAGTAACATACAGAGATCTAAATAGTTTGTTGAAAACATTTTTTTAAAACGTTCAAATAACTGGGTTAATGCGATTTTAAACATTCTATAGTGGACTTAAAGTCGCAATAACTCAGCTAAATAAACCTTTTATAAAAATGCTTTCAACGAACTATTTAGATTCCTGTTTTTGCTTTAGCATGAAAAGTTTCATTATAATTTAAGGCTTATAGGTTATTTTAAAATGTCGACTTTGAAGTTTTTATGGGAAACCGAAATGCGTCACAAAGACTTCTAGATGTTGCTAACGATTGGATTTCTATTGTGTCTGACGACAAATTGCCCCTTACTCTTGAAACCGATCGATATTGGATCGGATTGGTATTGTGAATTTTCGTACTCTTAAGTTACGACACCAGGGCTAATATGGATTCATATTATGTGGATATTGAGTGAAAAAAAATACAAAACTCAATGCCATTTAGTTCACCCAATATTAATCCAAATTAGCGCTGGTGTCGTAACTTAAAAATACAAAAATTCACAATATCAATCCGATCCAACAGCGATCGGTTTCTAGAGTAAGGGGGCTGAGCTCTTAAAATGGTGTCCCATCTTGGCACAAGAGGTGTCTTCGTTTGCGTGACGCCTTAGTTCCACCCCGCAACATTCTTCTTTCATTACCCAAGCTAAATAAAGAGAAAGTTTAATAAAGCGCACACCGCATGCACGCTAGTTGTTTCATTCAGATATTAATTAAGATTCCAATGTCTCAGCGAAAAACGGTTCGCGAAACTCTTATTATGTTATATTGCGAGGCCCACGTTTTAGTCGGTTGTCACAAACAGTTATTAATCATCGTGTCAGTTGCTTCAAAGGGGCGCTTAATCAAGTGCGAATGGTTCGAGCGTCTGCGTCATTATTCAAAGAGCTCGTTTGCACATTCTTGGCCGACGTGTGCGCTATCTACTAATCTGTAACTGAAACTCATCTGGAGCTGAACGAGTTAAAAATATACCCGCTGGAAAATTGGGCTGCAAACGTAAAGCTACGGTAGGCCCGTGGCTGATGGGAGCTTCATTTATCTATCTATTTATTTAAACGTTTAAAATTAATTTAAACATTGAGTTAAACGCTAATTAGCGACTAATAAGTTCTGTGGAGCTTCTCTGGAGTGACGATTGGCTATTATTCTGATCATTTGTTAACTGAAAATATCAAAAATGCTTAATGTATATTTGAATTGTTTTTTTTTATTATTCCCTAAGTGGCGTTTTTCCCCAGTTTCATTTTCACCCGAAAATATTACAAATTTTAATTACTATGAATCAGTTTTGTTTTCACCCGAATATTTACGTGTGCAATTCTCATAGATCTACCTAACTAAACTCATACAAAAAAAAGACAGGTCAAGGGGAATACAAAAGTGTTTTAGTCTTTATTTACATTAATATTACTTATTAATTATTTTGTATTTAAATGTACTAATTACATTAGTTAAAGTTAAAAACGAATTAAAAATGTATCCTACATTTTTTACTTACATTATACATTCACTTACTGACTGACTGGGTATTCCCAAAATCTTAAGATCAAATACAGCTTTTTAACTTAGCATTTAGAAAAAAAAAACAGTTAAAATATCGCTCTAAACGTCTTTCATGTGACACGGGCGGGCAGATAGTTAAAGACAGTTTGAAATTAGTTAAACTGGTAGACATTTTAAAAAAGCGTTCCATCTGGGACAGTCCCTTTTAAGACTTATTTTTTTAGAATTCTTCACACCACCACTTTAAAACGAATAAGACATTTAAGTTATGCAGTAGGTAATTGTACTACTTACTTTGTTTCTGCCAAAATATTTAAAAACGTGTTGGACAATACACTACACTATACAATACACTAGAGTACGGTCCGAAGAGTTAACAAAGTGTAAAGTTTTGTAACATACATAAATTTATGATTATTATCCACAAAGGGTTAGTCAAAGGTTATACAGGGTTATTTTGGACCCCCCTCCAATTTTTTTTACGTGATCCTATAGCAGCAATACAACCAAATAATAAAATAATAAAAAAATATTTTTTTTACATTTTTGTCTCAACTTTTACTTAAGAAAATTAAAACTATTGTCACCTAGCGCGCGGCCTATCGCGGTTATCAAAGCGCATGCGTAGAGATGGGTTAATAGCCCGATTGTTTGGATTATTAGCGATTATAATTTATTAATAGCCATTATTAGCCATCCATTGGCTAATAACCCCGCTATTAATAGTTTCATACAATTTGATTGATTGAACCTTGAAATTTTAGAATTTTTGCAGAACCTTGCTCTTCAAACTTAGAAATTGAAGAAATCACCTGAGACAGTGATGAACATAAACAACTAAATACACAGGATAAGAATGTGACGGACCCATTACAGTCCGATCAAATGTCACATATAATAACGAACCTTAGGAATGATGATTCTAGTGAATCTAGCAGTAATTAGAATGAAAAATATTTTTTTATTTTAGTAATAACATTTTTGATTAAAAAATTTAAAAAAAACGACATAAAAACTAAAAAAAAATGAAACTTACCTAAAAATCGTCACAAACGATTGACAATTTATTAGAAAAAAGAAAATTGAATGGGCCAGGTTAATTTTAAATTACTTTATTATATTTGTTTTGACTAACTATGGACCGAATGAAGAGCGCGCTCCGGCGGGCACTGATTTGGCGTCAAGACCTAACGCAGATGGTCTCCTGCGCGAGTGTTCTACTGGCGCAGGGACGTCTGGCACTTCTGGCATAACCTAACAGTTGGTCTCGAGGTGCCAGTACAATTAAAACTTAGTGAATCAAGGAGAGGGGATGCACAAGTGCTGAGCGTGACAGGTGAGTGAGCGCATCGCCTTTCTATGCTGTTGGATGTATGTGTAGTCTTTAGTCCGTTAGTCGCCTTTTTCGACACCCAAGGGAAGAGAAGGGGCGGTATATTTAGTGAGCCGCTATACCTCACGGCATGTTTCGTAACAACATAAGTTAATAAACACTTGACGTTGAATGCCAATGCAATCCAACCGAGGTATAATCACACGAGCGCAACTCAAGTGGGTTAACTAGTATTATCGAGCGGTCTTGTTACTCCCACGGCGGCCCAGTGCAGCTTGATCTACCGCATTAGATTAGACATGTATCGAATGCCAGAACGATCTCATACTATGTCAAAGGAGCCACTGACAAAGCGCAAATCGCAGCGAATGAATACCGGCGCTCTTGATTAAACGGCTGAATCACGTGTATTGTGTGACGCATTCGAATTGTAGTAAACCTTATTTTTTATCTTGTAGGACAACTCGGTGGCCGTGGTACAGCTAGGGCTTGATATCTGGAGTTACCGGGTTCAATTCCCAAGTAGTTAATTATTTTATACAATCATAAGCAATTAATAAAAGCATTTTGCGAAATACTGAATTACAAAAGTAATTTACACAAACCGTAAATACAATATAATATTGTATCATATTTATAGTAGGTACTTTATATATTATATAAAGTACCTACTATAAATATGATACATAAATTTTGATAAATAATCGCGTTAAAATAGTGCTCACGCACTAGTCTTTTAAACTCCATTTTACTCTTGGCACGACGAATCGAATGTGCAATGGAAGTGCGTTCCGGACATGGATAAAAAAACTGGAGACGAAGCCAGAACGATGAGCGGAGGTTTGAAGTGTGAGGTTGCTACTAGAGCGAAGGTAACAGTGATGAGAGGCTCTCAGAAATTGAAACCTAGATTTTTCACATTTCCAGATCATCACATTATCAAATTTTCACACGCTCAGTTCTACACATGCCCAATTTTTCCCATTTTCTTTTCTTCACATTTTCTGTTTTTAACATTATCAATTTATCAAATGCCCAGTTGTTAAATTTTCTAATTCGTCAACACCCCGACAAATGACAAGTACAGTCTCTATCAACAATATGACTACGTTGATTTTACCTAACGTGTATATATATGGTGATGTACATATTTGCTAGATTTATACAGCATCAATATTTTCGGTCACCTAAGTTTAGATATAATATATATACATATAAATGTATATATATTGTTAATGACTGCAACATTGGATAAATAGAAGTACTCGATTGTTTAGATCGATTAATTAAATTACCAACTCAATAGCGTGCAAGTGTAAAATAATAACGATAAAAGTAAGAAAAATATTTAATTGATTTAAGTTTTAGATAGGAAGATAATGTATTTATTTAGTTAAGCAGCATTGAGTAAGGAGTTTGTTATTATATTGTTATATGAATATTCAATTTTTTTTACTGATAACAAATTGAGACTGTTTTATTGTTTTTTAGTCAGTAACTAGTATGCTTAACTGATTGTACTTTACGTAACATATTGACAATGTGCAGAATTAAGCATGTGAAAAACAGAGAGTGTGATGAACTGGGACTGTGAAGAATTGGGCATGTGTAGAACAGACAGTGAGAAGAATTGGGCATGTGAAGAACTGAGCATATGAAAATTTGGCAATGTGATGATCTGGAAATGTGAAAAATGGGGCATATTCAAAATTGGGAAAGTGAAGACTTGGGTATAAAGGTTCTGGGGTACTTACGTGGATCGTATAAAGTATTGAACAGCATACACACACCTCATGGTTCACGCTCGTTCACGTTCACGTCTACGCTCACAAATAGGCAGCCACTTATGTTTGATGAAAAATGTGGTCAACTTAAGAAAGCTGAAGACAAATCGAATGTTGTATAGCAGACGATCCAACTTGTTGAGAAGATGTTGATTAGCGTTAGGTGTTATCATCACTTAACATCAGGTGAGATGGCGGGTCGGTAACGGGTATGGAACTCGGCGCTTCCGTTCGTGGTACTTATAGAAGGGATGGTACTAGGTTTTTAGTGGGTGGGCCTCCCCTTTCTCCGTTGAGTTTTTCTGACTAGGCGGGTGAGGGGGAAAAAAGTCTCACATAATGCGAGGTCGCCCCAGGCCTCGGTGTATGCGTTAAGCATTTTACCTAGGTAAAAAAAAGGTGAGACGAAGGGTAAGTGCTTACCAGTTAAAAAAATTTAGAAAACCTTACTTTGCTCCTTGTGTCGAATCAGATCAAAAATATATTACTACCAAATGAATGATCGTTCGACCTAACCACTATGACCTTTAAAAATTTATTCTGCCGAGCGTCCCATCTGACAAAATCTTTCATCTAAAGCCGTTGTACGAATGAGGTTAGATAAACGTTTGTACAAATTTTATCTCTCATCTTTACTCGTTGGTGTCGAAAGAGGTTGCCTCTGTAGGGACTTAATGCAAAGGTGTTTAAAAGAGATTATCATATTGTACTAAAATTAATTAAAATTTAATTTAACTAAATTCATACTAAGTGCGCTTAAAGTAGATTAGAGCTATTGTGAAATTCAATATAACCACCAGTATTAGCATATTATCATAAGTTTGTCTATTATCGTAGAAGTCCTTTAAAAAGCTTTTGGTAAATTATTTTATAATGATCTAGTAATCTAAGGAAACACCTCATTGGTCAAGTGGTAGCTTTTGCCCCGATGGAAGTCTTAGGTTTAGCAATATTATGTAAAATAGACACGAAAGATACGTATATGTAGTATTATTTTGTTCAACGTGTTATGTTTCCGTTCATTTTGAGAACACCACTAAATAGTTTAGCGGCGATGGGTTTATTACCTGTCACGCTCAGCACATGTGTAATCGCTATTTATTGAAAAGTGGACTATGGCAGAGGACTGCTTTTGCGGTACTCATTGCCTGGTCTCTGACTAACTCTTCGGGGATAGTCTTAAGAATGAATGTGTATTATTGTCGATTTTTTCTTTAAAAATATTAATAATCCCATTTTTTTATAATGAATATTTTAGATATTTCGTTTTTATAAATCATAATTGATCAATAGAAAAGCCAATCCACCCGATTTATTCTTAGTGGACACAAGCCTATTGCTTAAAGTATATTTCCTCTTTGTAGCATTGCTGTTATTTATAATAAAGTTAAATAAATAGACGGTTTTGATTTTATAGATAAAATATGTAGATAAAAAACACTCGTACTGTTTTGCAATCAAACCAACAGCAAACGCCCTTTTGTTCCTTAAAATGATAATCGTAATGATCGATCTTTTTCATGGATTCGTCAATAGGTATGATTTTATTTTTAGCCATTTGTGCGTTTCTAGTTTATTGCTATTTGAAATAGATGTTTTCTTCGCTAAAGTATTGTGATAAGATGCGTTATCCATTACAATAACCATATTTTTGGTACGTGGTTGCATCTTTCCAGCAGTTAGTACTTTACTTTACTGTTTACTTTGCTTTCTGTACAATGCGTGTGACGTATATGCACACACACATTCAAAACAAATTGTGAAGGTGAGTGCGCCATCTTTCCGTGGTTTATCGTAGTCAAATATTACTAATCAGTTTCATTATCCTTTTTATTTATTTAGTTAGATAGCAACAGTGTATCATCCAACCTTTATTTTTGCTACCTGTTCGGAACAAAATGGCCACTTACGGCTGGCAACCTTTTGTGTTAGTTTTAATTTGTATTTGACAGACGACTGTCAATGTCAGTGTGACACACTCTCACGTTGGACTTAGGGTTAGGTTAGGAACCTTGAACGCGGGGTCGTGTGAAATTAATTTGTACTTTGGTGTAATTTAATATGTGGGGCACATAGGTTCATTCGGGGGTCCGTAATAATTAAGTACAGTGTAGAACACATAAGTTTAGTTTGTAACCAGGGCGGCCTGAGTAAAATCAGTGATTTGTTGGTTGACCCGCACACGTGTCGTGGCGGGCTAAGTGATTGGTGCAGTGGTACGTATTTCTCTGGGGTTTGAGAGCTCTCTTGGGGTAGCCAACGGGAAGTTAGGGCCTTTCCACCACCACAGCAGCCGGCGAGTCCCCGGGACCTCCGCGAACAGCGCGGCGGACGAGAGGAAGACTAGTACGTAAGTTAGTTTATATTTCTTATAATTAGGCGTTAGTTTTAAGTAAAAAGGTAGCAGAGTTGATGTAGACTATCTATATCAAACAATTTTTTGGTAAACAAGAGCGTGGTTTTGTCTACGGACCTCAAGTAATAGTAATTAGTTTTAGTGTAAGGATTGTGTTCCAACGGCACATGTTATATTTAGGTTGTTGTGTGATTACAGCAAAGTAGGTAAGATTGTCTCACTGCGGTCAGTGTAACAATAATTAATTTGGTTTTGTCTCGCATTTAGAATGCTTTGAGTGTGTAAGATTATTCCACTGCGGAAAATGTTGTCAAACCTAACTTGCTATAATTACTTGCTTAATAGTGCAATGTAAACATTTGTTTTTTGGTTATACATTACTAACAAGAATGTGTTTATTTGAGTTAGGATATAACTGTTGGTTGTATTACACATTGTACTTGTGTTGTATTTAGGCTATACAGGCTTTGAATTTATTTGAGTCATATCAACTCACCGGGGCGGTGTAATTGTTTTTTAAAACTTTAATTTAGAATTAGTCTCGCTAGGGTAGTGCAAATTTGTGACAACAAATAAATGTTTTGATTATGTTTGTTGTATTTGTTGTGCAAACTGAATTTTAAGATTCTAGCGGTTTGCAAATAATTAAACATTTTGTTTGTTCCTTGATTGTTTGAAAACTTAATTTAGAATTTAAAGTTAAAGCATTGAAAATTGTGGTACTTTTGATTTGGTTTGTTGTTTTCATTTTGAAAACATATTTAAATATTGTAGGCATTTGATTCACAATATTTGTAGTTTGGTTGTCTAGCGATTGCAAAGCTATAGACATATATTAATATTGCAGTTATGTTACCATATAAATTGTTTGTTTACATAGTAAATTTGGCCTATGTATAATTAAATAACATTTTGTTTATTGTAGTTTTCTTCGGGAAACTAATTTGAGTTCCAATTATTTGTAACATTTGTTTGGTAAATGATTGAGGATGAATGTTTACATAGTGGCGTATGTAGTACTAAGGAACATTTTTATTTTATTTTATTTTCTTTGGAAATCAGTTCAAGCTTGAGTTACTGGTTCATCATTGTGTAATTTTAGTTAAACATTCATTTTGTTTACTCTGGTTCCTTGGAACCGAATACATTGGTTTGTTTTACACAGCGGCATATGTGAAATTGGTTGAGCACATCTTGTTTGTTGGCACATTCATTTGAAAACCCATTTTAGATGTATTACATTGATTGAAATTTGGTTGGATTATTATATAACGGTTTATACAATAATAATAGCACATTTTGTTTTGTTTGTGCCTTCATTTTTGAAAACCAATTTTTAAATTTAATTTAATTATTACATTGGTTTTAATTGATTGATTTATGCATAGGGACTATTAAATTGATTGATTTATGCATAGGGACTATGTAATAATAATACTTGTACATTATATTTGTTAGTGCGCCTCTTGTAGCAAACACGTATAAGTTTATTTTGTACTTATTAATTTGGTTGTGCCTACATTGTAATTGAAAGAGTATGTGTGTAGGAAATATTGTTCTGCCATATTTGTGCTATTGTTGGACATAGAATCTAATTCCTCGTTATTTGTTTTTTGTTGACAACGCGATGGCGGAGGCAATCTTTGCAACGCAGCTGCGCTGGTTCGTGCATACGCAGGATCTGCTGTCTCGGAGAGACTGCGATGATGACATCCTCGAGCGAGCCAGGCAGTTAAGGCAGCGGGTGTCCTCGGTTGAGACCGCCATGGTGGTGTTGTCGGAGACTGCTCCAACGTCCAACAAAAAGGTATGGTCGGCATACGAAGATGATTTCGACCAAATCATGGAGATTAATGATAATGTCGTCCAGGCGGCCTGCGACATTAAAAGGCGACGGATAGGGGATGTCCAGCCATCCACACCGCCACCAATGGGAGGGCCCAGGATACCTGATAGGCTTCCTACCCATCAGTTAGGAAGTTTGGGTGTCGAAGTGGAAGAAGGGTATGTAGACGCACATGCGCGTCAATTGTTGTCGCTACCTAGGGTAGCTAATCAGGCGGACTTAAAGACGCAACTGTTGACGCCAGTCACAGTTGCGTGTAATGCGTTGCGACAGTTAGGGTTGCCAGTAGCCGAGTGGTCGCTCCTACTGGTACAAATTGTGCTGGACAAGCTGCCAACGGACGTTCGTTCCCGGTTTGAGCGGGAAACGGCAGAGAAAGGGGGGGCTACTCTGCCGGGATTGGAGGAACTTTTAAAGTTGCTCAGCGATGAGGCGGGGGTCGTAGCGACCTCTTAGCCTGACCTGCCGCCATCAGAGGCGCAGGCTTCAATGGGACGCCAGGCGAATCCCACAGTACAGCCGCAGCCAGGCCACACTACGACGCGGTGCCAGGACCGACGAGGGCTGCCTGTAATGACGAGGCGGCGCATAGCAAGGCGCAGCGGCCTTTGCTTTGGCTATAGGCCTCAACGCCGCAGTGCATTTGGTGGACCACACCATTTATTATTGTTGTGTGTCAACAGATCGGGAGCGGCTTCACCGACCACACAACAGCGGTGGCAGCGTTACACGGGCAGGGGTGCTCCAGTGCGGAGCACACACCTACCAGCGGACTGGAGGCCCAGTCATGCGCGAGGCGCGCCCCCACACCGGAAGGTGAACCATGCGCAGGCGCGCAAACCCGCGCCTGCAGGTTACCATGCCGCCGGCCCATGTGCGATTCGGGTATCACACGGGCGGGGGCCCGGTGTCACGAAGGAGGGACCCCTCCCTGCAACTAGCTCTGTGCGCGCCAGCGTGCAGCCGCGATCGAGCTATGCCGCAGCGGTTATCGTACCACCCGCGGTATCACACGGGCGGGGGCCTTCTTTGCAGATTTGGGACCCGAGCAGGCCATAGCTAGCCTGCCCCTTTGCGAGAGAAAAACCACGGACGGTTTTGCTTTATACTATGGCGGCCGCGGTTTGAAATATTTAAGGAAACCTTAAATGTGAAATTTGTTTGAAAGATTTTAAAGAAATCTTAGATTCGAAATTTTAATTTTGTGCGACATTGTTTGGTGGCATGTTTACCGGGAGTTTGACGGGGCTAACACAAGTCACCCTCTCCTCGGTACATGCATCTGTGTGAGAATGTCAATTTCGGAAACGGTAATGAAATTCGCCCGCAGGGATAACGGCACAGACATTGGTCTAGATCGGGCAGTCCACACTTTGTCACCAGGCCCAATTGACCTACTCTTGGGCTCGAGTGTACTAGGACTGGTCCTACTAGGCACCCAGATAGCTCTGGGTCGCTCTACACTGCTGGCAGTGCCAACTATTTTGGTCTTGTTTCTATTATGTACACAGTTTGACGACTCGACTCCGCATAGTCTAGAGTCATTGCGTTTGTGTACCATTTCCATAACTATGCACAAGTTTGAGAAATTGAGAAACCTCCCATGGTCTACATGGTAGCCCATGCCCATGAGGATTGTGAAGCCTTTTAATAGGCCAGTACGTCACGGTTGACGTCTGTTGGATGTGTTACTAGGTAACCTAATTTGTAATTTTGAATATTGTTTGTTCAAAGAGCTTTATTTGTGTAGTGCTCTTTCGGTGTTTATTTTGTCACAGTGGACGTCTTCACCCGTGCAGCCGCAGACGGGGTCTGCCTTCGGACCGAGTCACTCAGTCTCGTCCGTTCTTAGGGGCCGCACGCAATGGGTTCTGCTGGACCTTTCTCGGTAAAACCGATCAACTTTTGCAACGCTCGTGTGTGGGTATATATTTTGTGTTTTTTTTTGTGCCTGGCTACTAAGGCCGTCCTCTTAGGAGTCTCTTCGTTGTCCACGGAGGCCTTCGTCGTCGCGTTGGATCGTTTCGTGTCGCGTAAGGGTCTACCTTCACTTATTCGCTCCGACAATGGCACAAAATGGCAAGGGCACGGGTGTATTTAACTAATATTTGTAAATTTTTAGAAAATAAGCTTTGGTGAATAAGATAATTTAGCATTATTTTAATTTGACTTATTAGATTTATTATGTTGTTGAAGGAGAATGACTTGCTCTCCTTGCTTGTAGCTAGGGCAGCATTGTAAAGTTGCTTGTTGGCGAGTATGGGACTGCGGTTCGAGTCCGCGATGAGCCACAGCAGCTGTCTCCCCTTGCCCGATTGATTGAGCTAGCGGTCTGGGGCTGGCCCTCCAGACCGAAGCGGGGGGATGTTCGGAACAAAATGGCCACTTACGGCTGGCAACCTTTTGTGTTAGTTTTAATTTGTATTTGACAGACGACTGTCAATGTCAGTGTGACACACTCTCACGTTGGACTTAGGGTTAGGTTAGGAACCTTGAACGCGGGGTCGTGTGAAATTAATTTGTACTTTGGTGTAATTTAATATGTGGGGCACATAGGTTCATTCGGGGGTCCGTAATAATTAAGTACAGTGTAGAACACATAAGTTTAGTTTGTAACCAGGGCGGCCTGAGTAAAATCAGTGATTTGTTGGTTGACCCGCACACGTGTCGTGGCGGGCTAAGTGATTGGTGCAGTGGTACGTATTTCTCTGGGGTTTGAGAGCTCTCTTGGGGTAGCCAACGGGAAGTTAGGGCCTTTCCACATCCACAGCAGCCGGAGCAGTCGCCGGGGAGGCGAGCTACGTTCACCACTGCAGCCGGCGGCCGGCGAGTCCCCGGGACCTCCGCGAACAGCGCGGCGGACGAGAGGAAGACTAGTACGTAAGTTAGTTTATATTTCTTATAATTAGGCGTTAGTTTTAAGTAAAAAGGTAGCAGAGTTGATGTAGACTATCTATATCTAACACTACCTAACAGCTTTTGCCATACTATCACTTACATAAATATAAATATCAAAAATTACCAAACCTACTTACTGATAAATAGATACTGCACATACCGCCCCCATTCACTGTGCTGTTTTATTTTCGTTATTGGAAGTCCTCAGTAAGTGCCCTCACTTGCAGCAGGCAGCCGGCCGTGAGAGATAGCCGTGTTGCCAAAATGAAACTTTCTCTGCAATCGCGACTGCGAAACAGATAATATCGACTGTAGACTGTAGACAATATTTAAGTCCATAGTTTAAAACAACTGTCATTTGTAAATGTTTAACTTGTCTGATCGTAAAAACGTCATCCGGGAATGAGTTGTTGCAAACTTCAACGCGATTGCTTTAACATTGTAAGTGCACTAAAAAAACAAGACTAACATTTTTGTTGAAGACACCATTTTGGCAATGTCTGTATGAATCTATGCAATATTCAGTGAACTTTACATACATACATACATACACACATACATAAACATACATACATTTTGTTTTTTGAGGTATAAGCGAGCGCTACACATTGAAATGAAACACTTTTTTACGGATTAACTCGCGCTGAATTTACTATTTACATAGTATTTATATTATCCTGACGTTTCGAACCCTTTACAGGGTCCGTGGTCACAGGGAGTCTCCCTGTAACCATAACAGGTTAATATAAAAACTATGTAAATAGGTAGTAAATTAAACGCGAGTTCCGTAAAAAAGTGTTTCATTTTGAGAAAAAAAAATGTATGTATTGAAATGAAACACTTTTTTTACGGAACTCGCGTTTAATTTACTATTTACATAGTTTTTATATTATCCTGACGGTCTGTGACGGTTATGTATCCCTGTGACCACGGACCCCGTAAAGGGTTCGAAACGTCAGAATAATATAAAAACTATGTAAATAGTAAAAATTCAAACGCGAGTTAATCCGTAAAAAGAGTTTCATTTCAATACATACATTATTTTTTTTATTTTGGCACCAACAGTCATTACAAAAAAAAACCATAATATTAAGTGCATACAAGTAGACAAATAGGGCCGAAAAATTACATTAAATATTGTACACATTTACGAACTTGTTGTTAAGAAACTATGTTCAGGATTTATGTTATAAAAAAAATTTTAAGTACTAATAAGCTAAGCTATACATACATACACTTAAGACTATTATCCCTTTTGGGTTTGTTAGAGACTAGTCAATGAGGAGCGCGAAACAGTCCTCTGCCGTAGTCCGTTTTACCACATAACAACTGCACATGTGCTCACCTTGATAGGTGGTGAGCCCATCGCCGCTCTTAGCTGTTGGATTTATGTGCAGTCTTTAGTCTGTTAGTCGTTATTTACGACACACAAGGGAAGATGGGTCGACAGTATTATTTTATTGAGCCGCTAGCACACAGCTCGGGATCTCCGTTACACTGTATCTTTTATTATTGCGAGTGATTGAACTTAGCCGGTAACGATAACGGTTCACACTAAATGACGCCGCGGCACCCCTAATCGCCACGGTAGGGGTAAATGTTGGCCGTAATGACGCCAAAATGCCTTACGAGATTATACCCTACCGTCGGAGTGGATCAGTGAATTCCCAGCACGGCCAGACAGGGATGGACAGAGGAAACTGAATTAAGGATGGCCCCTGGTGTGATAATGCCGCGGCACTTCTTACTTGCTTCCTTTATGAGCGACATTACTTTCAGATCAGGGAAGAGCTGTTTATTCTTAAACGTTTATTTAGTGTGCAGTTACGTTGTGAGATGTTAACAAAATAATTATTGTAATTATGGACTAAACAAAAATATAAATGAGAGAGAGAGAGAAAGAGAAACATTGATTGACACACAGAAAATAATAAGATAATTTAATAACATACATAAAAAAACAATTACCTATCAATCGGACCCCGCCTCAGCTTGTGTTGTTGCGAACGGGGACGTATCACAACAGAGTCATAATAAATCTTGTAAATGAGTCATAAGCATTTTTAAAAGTGAAATGGTACCAATGTGAAATAAGCGAGACGCTTGTTAAATCATTAACTTATGATTCATACTGTTTAAAGAAAAATTACTTTAAATTATTCTTTGAGGAAGGCCTTTGTCTAGCAGCTGATGTCCTAGGGCTAGTGATGAAGATGATGATGATGAATAACTGTGATGTTTTATTAAAATGTCTCACGCAAAAGATTTCTATGCCAGCAAACAACACCTTAGGTACTGCAAAGTGTTGGAATAAGTAATTGCTAAGACCACAGACAGAACGTTATTGTCAAACTCTGTAACCTTGTATTCGTGCTTCTTTTCTTAAGTTTAATATAGTACTTACTATTTTATTTTTCTATTTATAGAGGAAAGGACACACTTAGGAATTTGGTAGAAAAATGTATTTATCATTCGGGCAGTCCGTAAAAGGGATCACTTCGCAGTCAGCATGTGTAATCCACATTTGTTACGTCTTGTGGGACGTGATATAATGTTTGGTGGGCCTCCACAGCAAGCAATATACCTCTTTAGAACATACGTTGTATGTGTATACTGGTATGTGTAACTATTGTAGGATATTTTTGTAATAACACACAGCTGATACAGATTGTTTTAAGAGGGTTTACGCATTCCGGTTTCCCATACAATTTTTAAAGTCGAAATTTTTAAAGACCAATAAGCTAATTTTAATGAAACTTTGCATGCTAAAGTAAAATACAGGAATCTAAATAGTTTGTTGATAACATTTTTAAAAAAGGTTTATTTAGCTGAGTTATTGCGATTTAAAGTCCACTATAGAAAGTTAAAAATCGCAATAACTCTGTTAAATAAACGTTAATTGAGAATGTTTTCAACAAATAATTAAGATCCCTGTAATTTACTTCAGCGTGATTTTTTTTTATTAAAATTGGCTAATTGGTTTTTAAAATTTCGACTTGGAAGTTTGTACGGAAAACCGAAATACGTAAACCCTCTTAAAGGCTAAGTTACAACCAGAAAGTAAGTTTACCATACTGCGCAGTATAAGTACTCTATTGTATGAGTTGCATGTCACATTTTACACAAATGTTCACTCTGTAACGTTGTAAAAGAAAAGCACACATACATACATATTCGCATACATACATACATAGGTACATCCTTTGGGGATAATAGTCGTGAATCTATGATATAAATAATATACAGGGCGTCCCATGGATATGCCACATGGGGAAGTACCTTGAATATTGTAGATAGAACGATTTACTGAAAGAAGACATTTTTTGAATTTAAAAAACAAGTTAAACTTCATTCATAGATATTTAAATAATTACATGGTTGCACCGGGAATCGAACCCGTTACATGAAAAAAATAATCAAACTGTAGCTTTATCATACCGATCGAAAGGCTTCATCATAAGGATTATTTTTTGCTAAATATCATAGTGTCACAAATAAAAGGAAGACCATGAATTTTAACATTTTTAATACAAAATTAATCAATTTATCAAAGCTCAAAATGAGTCCCTTCCTGTTGAATACAAAGTCGCACTCTTTTGATTATTTCGCTCCCTGTCGATTTTTTGATCTTGCTGTGGTGTATATTTAGAATAATACTTATTCATGCACTTAAATTATAATAGGGAAATGATGCGTACTTCTCAAGTGGGTACATTTATTAGTAATAAGTACTTAGGATAATGTCAGTTGTATTTATTTCCTTACGGCAATGTCAGCTTTTCATTTTTCTGAACAAAATTTCACATCAAATGTTGCAATTCATGGTCTTCCTTTTATTTGTGACACTATGTTATTTAGCAAAAAATAATCCTTATGGTAAAGCCTTTCGATCGGTATGATAAAGCTACAGGTTGATTATTTTTCTCATGTACCGGGTTCGATTCCCGGTTCAACCATATAATTATTTAAATATCTATGAATGCAGCTTAAATTGTTTTTTAAATTCAAATAATGTCTTCTTTCAGTAAAATGTTCCATCTACAATATTCAAGGTACATTCCCTCCATGTAGCATATCCGTGGGACAACACTACGTCGACGTAGCTTCTTGATTTTTTTTAACCAGCCACTTAATATTTCTGATCACGCCCTAAAACGGAGTGATTTTGCTAAATTTTGAAGGCTTCTGGTAAATAAATGACTTAATGCAAAAAAAATCAAACATACAAACACAGAAAATCTCTTTCTTTAACCGATGCTGAAAAAGTAATCAAAATTGGCCCAGTTCTGAAGGAGGTAACAGGGGACTACGAAACGTCGTTTTTCTGTGTTTTGTCATAGTCTCTGACTAAACCTTAAGAGATATTATAGTCTTGAGTATATTATGTATGTATTAGCGGCCGCTCGCGGTTTCACCAGTGTGGTTCCCGTTCCCATGGGAATATCGGGATAAAAAGTATTCTATGTGTTAATCCAGGTTATAAACTATCTGTATGCCGAATTTCATCCAAATCCATTCAGTAGTTTTTACGTGAAAGAGTAACAAATATCCATCCATACTAACAAACTTTCGCGTTTATAATATTAGTAGGATGAATGTATGTATGTTACCGACACAAATGGAGAATTTGAGGAGCTCAATAGCGTAGCGGCTGAAGCGTTATTTTAGGCGCTATTTGCCATCTTCCCCGTTAAACTACTTTCGCAATGCTGGGTCACTGGATTGGTAAACAAATTAAAAACCATTTCGAGCACCTCCGCGGTTCGGTAATACAACCGAGACCAACGGATTTACGTGTCTGTACACGTAAATTGTATCTTGGTTGTTGTCGTCACATGACAGTCGTTAAAACCTACAACACGCTTTGAGCCAGCGTGGTGTGTTATTATGGCTCATATAATCACGACTATTATCCCCGAAGGGTTAGTCAGAGACTAGGCAACGCGGACCGTAAAAGCAGTCCTCTCCCGTAATCCACTTTTCAACAAATAGCGACTGCATGCATTGCATGTGCTTAGCGTGACAGGTGGTGAGCCCATCACCGCTCTATGCTGTTGGATGTATGTGCAGTCTTTAGTCCGTTAGTCGTCTTTTACGACTCGTAAGGGAAGAGAGGGGGTGGTAGTATTTTTTCACCGCCACGCGTGTACGCGACACCGTTATTATGGCTCAATCTCCGCAAATGCTGTTGCCCATGTGGGAAGTCATGTCGATCACCAACACGCATTTGTGGTTATTAAGCTTATACTCCTCCATTGGAGCAAAGATTTCAGATCAATCATGGAGGCCTTTGCCCAGCAGTGGGACGTTTAAAGGACAAAGTTGAATAAAAGATACAGTAACCGAGATAAATGTAGAAATCGGAGGGCTATTAACATCGTTTTGCGGATGAGCGCCGACAGTAATTGTCGTGTCGGCGTGCGGCCACCGAATTTATGGCACTGAGTGCGGGTAATTGAGTCGGCGCACTTGGCGCGGCCGCCGCGACACCCGCGCTGCTTCGAATGTGGCTTAAGGTAATGATGATGCTACTGTTAATATTTTTTTTTATATTATTCTTAACGGGTAAGCGTTTTGCCTTCATCTCACCGGGCTGCCTAGCTGCTGGCCTGGCTATGTTATCTTTAACTGTCGGAACACAACAATGCTATAAACATCGTTATTATGGCGACAGACTTAGATAAGATGGTGGTAGCTAGCCAGGTGGACTTAATACAAACTAAGTATACGAAAATGTAACCTCGGCTGGGAATTGAACCCTCGACCTCTGGGTCTGAGACCGGTGGCTTAGGCACTAGACCACGGAGCCGGTTAAAATTATATGTAATATTACGTTTATTATTAGGCGGTTATAACAGTGTTATAACTGTTATTACAGCAGCAACATACTTTAAACCACATAGGTACCCAATTGACATAGGATTGCGGGTAATTGAGTCGATGCACTTGGCGCGGCCGCCGCGACACCTGTGCTGTTTCGTGTTGTGACCACGTAAAAGGTTTGCTCTCATTACAACTTTGGATTGGGTACGTGACTGAAAATGTTTGCTCTCATTACAACCTTGGGTTGGGTACGTGATTGAAAAGGTTTGCTCTCATTACAACCTTGGGTTGGGTACGTGATTGAAAAGGTTTGATCTCATTACAACCTTGGGTTGGGTACGTAACCGAAAAGGTTTGCTTTCATTACAACCTTGGGTTGGGTACCTACGTGATTTAAAAGGGTTTGCTCTCATTACAACCTTGGGTTGGGAACGTGATTGAAAAGGTTTGCTTTCATTACAACCTTGGGTTGGGTACGTGATTGAAAAGGTTTGATCTCATTACAACCTTGGGTTGGGTACGTAACCGAAAAGGTTTGCTTTCATTACAACCTTGGGTTGGGTACCTACGTGATTTAAAAGGGTTTGCTCTCATTACAACCTTGGGTTGGGTACGTGATTGAAAAAGTATGCTCTCATTACAACCTTGGGTTGGGTAAGTGATTGAAAAGCCTTGCTCTTATTACAACCTTGGGTTGGGTACGTGATTGAAAAGGTTTGCTTGTCGTTCGGTTTCATTATAACTTTTGTGTGTTGGGTACCTGCTTCGATTATTGTTTATGCTCGAAGGGTACCTATGTGTTTTTAATAATAAAGTTTAGCCTATACTGTTGTACTGCTGGGATAAAACCTCCATCTACACTAGCCTGCAAAAATGAGTATCATTCTTTTAAAATATAATTTTATCTAAACTATAGAAGTTAGAGATTTAAAATAAAAAACTTTTTATAGCAATTTTTACCAGTTTTCTTTGTAACTATAGTAACTAACTAACTCTTTTTCGAGTCCTTTTTGTTTCGAAAGTATATCTTGTGTACTTAAAAAGTTATTGCAATTTTAAAAGTGTGCAGGCCAGTGTATATAAAATGTTCGCTCCAATGATGGAGGGGTATTAAGCTTGATCACCACAAATGCGGGTTGGTGAACGCAAACCCGGGCTATGCATCGAAAAATTCGAAGCGGTTTACCCAACCTGGGTATTGAACCCTCCACTCCTCCACTCCACTGAGGTGTTGTTTTCTTTTTTTTTAATAATGTAATGTTATAGCTTTTTAAAAAAAGAATAATTATTAACAGTCATTAATATGTTTTCTTTTATTTGTAATATGTACCAACATATTATACGTTTGCAATGTAAGTGTTGAGAAACTTAAAAAAGCCTAAAACTGGAAAAGGCCATTAAAGGTTTTACTAAAATCCTGTATCTTTTCTAACGCTGAAAGGGACTGTGGCTTTATACCTACGTACGTACGTGCTCTCTTTGCGGCTTTAGCTGCGAAAAGGATTCATTTAGCACTTTAGAAGAAGATTTTAAATAAAACTCGCTTCGCTACGAAAGATACAATGTTACGCATACGTTCTTTTAATAAACTCGTTAGAATATGGAAAGAGTTTAAAAAAAATCTACAAGCAGGATTCGAACCTGCATGATGCATTTCATAATAAGAGCTGGATAAGAGCCACTGTAGCTTAATTGGAAGAGTACTTGACGCGGAATTTTGTAAGAGTGCAGGTTCAAATCCTGCTCGTGGAAATTTTTTCAATATTTTCTACTTTGTAATTTGCGTTAAAGTTATATAAAGAATATTTTGTTCTTTTATATTATTAAATAACGTCAAGGTTGGTACTATTACATACCTACATACATATATATAATCACGACTATTATCCCCGAAGGATTAGTCAGAGACTATGCAACGAGTACAGCAAAAGCAGTCCTCTACCATAGTCCACCTTTCACCAAATAGCGATTGCGCATGTACTCAGCGTGACAGGTGGTGAGCCCATCGCCGCTATAAGTTGTTGGAAGTATGTGCAGTATTTAGTCCGTTAGTCGTCTTTTACGACACCCAAGGCAAGAGAGGGGATGGTAGTATTCTTCCACCGCTACGCGACACTGTTATATTAATTAAATAATTTAAAGTAACTACATACATATATAATAGTGTATCACATAACAATACAGTGTTAAACAACTTACCCGACAAATACTTTCATGAGCGATTTCGAATACGTACAAGTTTCTGACGTAGGTAACTAAGTACTTATAGAGTCGTATAGCTATAGATGTTATAGCATATGTGAAACTGATTGTACAAACAAGGCCCCAGTGTGGAATCGACAACTTTATTTAAGTAACAAGTACAATAATACTTAGCCCCATTTGCTCCTTTTGCCGGTGTGTCGGCGACAAAGCCGTACCAAGAGTAGGTAACTGGAGGCACGAATTTCATCATGCCGAAGGAAATGTTTCCAGTGAAGCACAATAACGTACTTGCGCCCCGCTGTAAGCGGATTATGAGAGGTTCCGAAGTAGGCTGCTTTGAAACTCGCAAGAAAAGCAATATCCATTATCTGGCGGGGCTTTGTGGGCGCCGCGCATTGTTGCCGCTGCATCGCCGCACTCGCCATATTGGCCGAGGGTACGCCGGCCACGCAAAAATTACAAGCCCTCTGAATCAACGGGTTACTGTTCGAGTGGCTTTTACAGAAATAACTGCGAACAAAGACACTACATCGACTATAAATCTAAGTTAGTAAATACATACTCTTACTTTTGCCATATTGACCGAGGTTTTGCCGGCCACGCAAAAATTACAAGCTCTCTGAACCAACGGGATACTGTTCAAGTGGCTTTTACAGAAATAACGGCGGCGAGAGACACTGCTACTTCGAACATAAAGCTAAGTTAGCAATTATGCACACTCATAATGTACAACCATTTCAGTTATTAGATCACTCAATTTTATTGAATAAAAAGTTAATAATGTAAATAACATGACGACATTATTGGCTATCTCTTCAAAGTACATTAATCTATTCAGCTCTTTCCGTTTAATACTTTACTATGTAAAGCTGACGCCAAATGACAGTATTATCTTTTGAGAAATTTCAATGCAAGACTTGTTTGCTTAGTAAGTTCACTTTAAATATTGCTGTAGTAAGCTCAACAAGTTATAAGCTATATTTGCATCAAGTAAAAGTTACAGTTCAATGCCGTGAAGAATTCTTATAACTATGGAGTGCTAAGTTTCTATTTACTATTTTAATATTACCACCTTACATTGGGGTAACTTCAAACCATCATCATCATCAAATCATCAACCTATAAACGTCCCACTGCTGGGCAGAGACTTTCCCACATGGACAACATCACATGGGGAGGTTGGGCATAACCCACCACGCTGCCTGGCCCAATGCGGGTTGGTGGGGTTGGGTTACAAACGCCCAGCAATAAGCAAAAATCATTATTAACCTATATACGGCCAAATGCTGGACTGGGCTTCCCACATTAACCGAAGATTGGGAGATAATGATGTAATATTTTAAGGAAAACACTAGAACACCAAACACATTGATTTTGAGATAGTGTAGAATTGATGGTTAAACAAACTTACCTGAAGTGAATTTTGACCGTAATTGTACGAGACGTTGCATCCGAAGAGATTTATATTCACAAGGTAGTCCACTCTTCAATGTACCAGGCATCCAACACATATTAAGAGCTATCTAAAAGAAATTTTATTAAAAAAACATAAAACGTTACCCATAGTATAGACCCAGGCGCCATCTAGTGAATACCAACCGAGTGCACGAGTTTGTCACCCGCGCTGTCATCGTCATTCACTTTTAGAGCTTTTTTGCAAAATTAATTTATATTTGGCCACCATGTAAGGGAAGGGAGGGATCTTTATATAAATCTCTTCGGATGCAACGTCTCGTACAATTACGGTCAAACTTCACTTCAGGTAAGTTTGTTTAACCATCAATTGTACTTCGACGTTGCATCCTCGAGATTTATATTCACAAGATAGATGTTTAGAACACAAATTTTGCGAAATAATTTAAGTACCTATATGATTTAATTCAACTATTATAATTGAGTATTTACGAGTATAACCGATTAAATATAATTAGGTACCATATTAGTACAAACCAGTATGATATATTATAATGAATGATAAGCTAGAAATTAATCAATGTAAATAGCCGCTGCAAAGGCATTATCGTCATTCTCAATGGTAAGGGGTCGATTGTAAAACCGTGCAAACACCAGAGAATTACCAGTCCATCCTGCAGATATTGAAAGGCATTTTCTGTTTGCTGCTGAGGTTGACGTGGACGAGTGTCTTACACGTGTGTGCTGAGAATAAAGAAGTGTCAATACCGCTGTTAAATAGGGTGTTTTTAAACTAACGACTTAATGTAGAACTAGTTGCATTATGAATAGGCTTCAGGTGAGCAATAACCTTTCCGTTCTAGGTTTATCTCTGTAAACTTTAGTCATATCTAAGTAGGACAGTAATGTTTTTGCAGGGCAGATCTCAATCTTATTTAGAAAAAATGGCATAAATAAACAAGGCGGTCGACGCCCTGGAACAGATGTTTTAATTAAATCCTCCACAATGGTTTCGACATAGTTATTTTAATTTTTAAATTAGAAATTCGAAGATAACGTCTGTACTCGTTGAGCGGTTGACAATGCGAGCAGAGTTACTAATTTTTTAGTAATAAACTCCAGAGCAAGTTCCTCATTTGGATATAAATTACTAAGGTGATCGATTACAATCTTTGGATCTCACGTCTCCGAATATTTCGGATGACTAGGTTTAGTCCTGTAAATACCTTTAAAAAATCGAACAACTAAATCAGCTTCACTATAACGTTTGCCCTAAATAGCTAGAGCAGAACGATGCATGTTTAATGAACTACAACCAATTTTTGCTATTAACAGTTGACCGTAAGGAATTTTGATAGAATTGGAAGTGGGGAGTTATAGAAATCAACTTTATAAATATCACAATAACTCCACCATTTCGTAAAAGCGACATTGTATTGTTTTAGTGAGTATGTAGACAATGAAGAAATCATCACCTCGATGGTTTCATTACATAACGATTGTCTTTGAAATGCTTTTCTGATAATTTGTATGCTACCAGGATAAGTTTCTTGCAAAGGGGGTGCTGGGTCCTGAAAGGTGATAATAATATATCGTCACTTGGGCCGAAGTATATTGGTGGTGAGCTACTGAGCTAAGTAGGGGATATCAGTTTGAACTCATATGATATTGTAGCTCTTACCGAAACCTGGCTTATTGACGGCATTAGTAATAGCGAGCTTTTCGACGATAGGTACGTGGTATGGCGACGAGATCGTAACTATTCGAAAACTCATGAAATATATGGCGGGGGAGTGCTGATTGCTGCTCAGCGGGATATTCAGGCAGTGGCTCGCCCGGATTGGTACTCTTCGGCTGAGGATATTTGGGTCACCCTTTCCTATAGAACCGCTGGTCAAAAAATTAAAAAGATACATATTTGTACGGTCTACTTGTGTAGTGAAAGGCTTGGTTATTCTTATAATAGTCAGCTAAGCAACTTCGCTGATAATTTGCTACATATAGCAAATTCATGTCCAGATGAGAATTTTATTATATTAGGAGATTTCAACCTCAGTAATGTTGACTGGACTAGTAATGGCATCTCTCTTCAACCTTCTGGTATCTCTGGCGAAACACAAACTTATTTTTTCGACGCAATATCAGAGTGTAGCTTAAGCCAATTTAATTTATGTAGAAACGTTAACAACAGACTATTAGATTTAGTATTTAGTAATTTACATGTAAGTGTTAAGTCTTGTACTGATCCCTTGGTGCCTGAGGACATGCATCATAAGTCCCTAGATATTATCATAAACTTTGAAAATACGGTTCCTCTTAAAATCAACCAAAGAGTCAAATACTTCTACCAATCAGGTGACTATGACCAAATCCGTGCAAGTATAAACCAAGTTGACTGGGAAGAACATCTTAATTATAAATCTTTGTACGATGCCACTGACTATTTTTATAGTTACTTGTATGACTTAAGAGATAAATATATTCCCCATAAAACAATATACCCTACTAGTTTCCCGCCATGGTACAGTGCCGGTCTGAAAAAAATATTAAAGGAGAAAGTAAAATTTCACAAAAAATTTCGAATATATGGCAATATCGCAGATTATAATACTTTTTCCCTTCTCCGTAAACGGGCTAAGGTATTGGAAGAGGAATGCTATCGTGATTATCTCCAAAAAACAGAGTCATCGATAATTGAGAACCCGAAACGGTTTTGGTCATTTATAAAATATAACAAAGAAGGTGGCAACTTTCTCCCATCCCATGTAACCTATAATGGTGTAACGGCTGAATCTGGAGAAGATATCTGCAATATTTTCGCCACATATTTCCAATCGACTTTCCTCACTCCCTCCCAGCATCAGAGTTGTTGCACGTCAAATACCAATTCATCCACTATCAATGACATTAGTGATATCGAGATCAGCCCCGAAACGATTTTGAAATTGCTTAAATCACTCGATCTAAGTAAGGGAGCCGGTCCCGATCAAATAGCTCCGTCGTTTATTGTGAATTGTGCCGATAGCTTGACTAAACCCCTTACAATTCTGTTTGTACGCTCGCTAAGGGAGGGAGTTGTTCCCGGGTTGTGGAAGTCTGCTTTTATAACTCCAATCCACAAAAGCGGTGATAAAAATGACGCTAAAAACTACAGACCTATTTCAAAACTATGTCTTTTTGCAAAAATTTTTGAAAGAATAGTTTATGATCAAGTATATAACACCCTATCATCCACTTTTGCTCCTGAGCAGCACGGTTTCCTTAGGAACAGGTCCACAGTAACAAATCTTGTGTCCTTTACCGATTTTGTATCTTCCAACATGGAGGCCGGTGGTCAAGTCGACTCTGTGTTTACTGACTACACTAAGTGTTTTGATCGAATAGACCACCAAATACTTTTAGAAAAGTTACTGTGCGCCGGAATTCGGGGCAACTTGTATAGGTGGTTCGCGTCATACATTGACAATAGGTCCCAAGCAGTTGCTGTCGGCGGATATACTTCTACATGGCATATCGTTCCATCAGGCGTTCCCCAAGGGTCACTATTAGGTCCGTTATTATTTAATATATTTGTGAATGACATAGGTACGTGCTTCACTCATTCAAAATTTCTATTATACGCAGATGATATGAAGATTTTTAGTAAAATTGAACGCATTGAAGATTGTCATCTAATGCAGAAGGACCTCGACAGATTAGTCGATTATTGCAATCGTAACAAATTGGAGCTCAATGTAAATAAATGTTACTCCATGACTTTCACTCGCAAGCCGAAACCTATATCCTATACTTACACTCTAAAAGGATATGATCTAAAACATGTGGAGGAAATCCGGGACTTAGGCGTAATACACGACTCGAAGCTGACCTACGAAAAACACATTGACTACATAGCCGGAAAAGCGAATAAAGCCATGGGATTTATCAAAAGATCCTGTTCCCAATTTAAAACAGTGAAGATTGTAAAAATTCTTTACTGTTCTTATGTGCGTAGTACTCTCGAGTATTGCTCTCAGGTATGGAATCCGCAATACAATATATACATCGATAGAATTGAATGTATTCAACGTAAGTTGATGCGTTACCTACAGTATAAGTGTAATATCCAGGATAGCACTTACGAGGCTAGATGCGAGAGACATCACATCCTACCCCTTAAGGAGAGGCGAGATATCTCGGACCTTAACTTACTTATTAAAATAGCTCAGTCTCAAGTCGATTCCCCCCACCTTCTGTCCATGATCAATTTGCGTGTGCCGACTAGGTCGGTCAGGCGTCCAACTACCCTTCAAATTTCAATGTCACACACAAACTATCAGCGTAATTCATATTTTAAAAGAGCTGCAGCCATTTTTAACGAACGCGCTGGTCCACTGGATGTGGATTTATTTAATACTAAGTCGCGTAAACTTAAAGACGTTCTTGCGAAGCGTTGGTTTGAGAGGGTTCTTTAGCTTTATATTGTTAATTTTTGTTTTCTGCTTTTTATATTTTCTTTTTTACAATCTTGTTGTTTCTTCTAACTAAACAAGCAAACAAATTTATAAATATGTGAAAGCTTGTTAATGGTGCTTAGTTATACATTTTGTTAACCATTGTATAATTTGTCACTGTAAGTTTTCCGAAACAAATAAAATAAAATAAATAAAATACCAGGGTTGACTCGGCTAATACGATACGACTAGTATACCAGTGGCTTCGTCGTAAATTATTTTCCTGAAGCATTTCAATATGAGCGAGAAAGGGGGAAAAGCATAAAAATAAAATATATTCCAATTTAAGGTGAATGCATCTATGTCAAAGTCATAGGGGTCTCGTTGCCATGAGACGTATTTGTTGCATTTAAAATTTTGGTAAGTAGCAAAGAGATCTTTAAGAAGTGTCCCAAACGACTGAACAATTTTTTCGAAAACAGGTGCCGACATTTGCCATTCTGTATCGATATTCATACACCGTGACTCCTTATCCGCCTCGAAGTTATCTTTAGAGTTTATGTAGGATGCAAAGACAAATATTTTGCGTTTCTCGCACCATTGCCATAGACGACAAGTGATATTATTTAAAGGAACTGATTGTACTCCACCCATTCTATTAATATTTATTTGTTCAAGAATGCGTTTTCGTTTTCCTATTGGCAATTGCAAACACATATTTTCTGAATTTAATTCAAAACCGAGAAATTTTCTAGTCTGTTGTGGTTCCAAGCTACTCTTTTTGAAGTTTTTATCAAAGCCTAAATTTTGTAATAAACAAACAGTTTCGAGAACAAAACTTTTACATTCTTCATAAGAATGGCCAAGGCACAAGATCTAAATATATTAGAATTAAAAAACCTCTGTTTTTAAGATAAATCCGGTAGATAGACCGGTTTCATGAGTTTCGTAAAGACATAATAAGGTGCTGAACTAAGTCCAAACGGTAGGAAACTAAAATTCATACGTATTACTTTTGTGTCCCAAAAATTTGAACCTTAAATACTTTTTGTAGTTTTCATCAATAGGAACTAAAGAAAAAAATACGCGTCTTTGATATCAACATTGGCCATATAACTGTCTTGGAACAATAATTTGCTTGCTGTCCGTATGTTCTCCATTTTAAAGTGGTATGAGGCGACAGCTTTATTCTATGATTTTAGGTTCAAGATAAATCTGGACGATCCATCACTTTTAGGTGTTAAGAATATGGGAGAAATAAATTGGTCTTTAACATCCTCTCATATGCATATTACTCCTGACTGGCACAAGTCAGATAAAGCTATGATTAACTTACTTATTTCAGCCGAAGAAAAGTTAGGAGTGGTAGGTTCAGTAGCTTGCTTTACAGTATTATTAAATGGTATTTTGTAAACCGTAACGTACTGTCAGACTACCGGGTCATTTGCGATTGAACACCATGTGTCAACAAAAAAAAAGAAATGTATATAACGACCTGCGTGTAATTGTACCTTGTAATTGTACCTTGGTTGTTATTTACGCAATATCGGTCTGTATGACGGTCTCACTGCTGTCGTGGTGTGATAGCGGGCGGACGTCGGTGCTTGCGCTGATCGCCTCGGAGGTGGATACGGGAATCTTTGCTTGCTCCCACCCGGCCTGGCAACCCATGACCTTGTTGCTTGGATGGGTCTTGCCACTTTCCCTGCTGGGCGACGTAGTTCTTAGTGAAGTTGACGGTCCAATGTTGTTAGTATTCCGTATTTGCAAACCAGATTTTTCAGCGGCCTTAGCAGCTTCTATCTTTTCTCCCAAAAAAGAGTGTGCGTCTCTTTTAACATCTTGTGTCATTGACAAGAATTTTTTATCAAGAGTAGGCAGGTAGTGTAAGCATTTTTCTATTCATGGTATTTTCATAATGTAAATGCAGCATAATTTGGCCAACTTCAAACAGGTATCAAAGTTGTTGCTAACAGTTCTTTTTTATTATCTTTGTTCATACCATCTAAGAGGATTTCCCTAGCGTTTAGAGACCTCTTCTGGTATTTTCGGTCCCATTCACTTTAGAAACTCCAAGAACGTCAAGAAAATCCGACGATCTTGGATTACAACTAACAACTCCTCTGCTGCGCTTGGATTATTACGACTAGGTATCGCTAGCGTCCTGGATGGTCTGGGTAAGATTCGGACTGTGTGCTTGTGCTACGGTCATGACAGATCGTAAGTCTTTTTCAATATTGGATTTATATACGTCCGTTATTTACGGTTCTTTATTGAAATCGGAGTCACTAAGCCTTGTGGGAGGCGAGAGGCCTCGCGCAAACGAAGTCATTTGAAAGGAATGATCAAAGAATAGAATTACCGTAATCGCGTCACAGCATAGGGTAGGTACCCGTAATATCGATAGTAATCGCGTCACGATACTAGATTTCATATTACCACTGACCGTAATCACGTCACGGTACTACATAAGTGTGCAGTATGTAAGGCAGAACTGTAAGATTTTGTAGAAATCACATGCACACAAAAAACACTCCAATAAAAAGATTAGTAAAAAATAAAATAGAATGTAGGTACTGCCTCGCGCAAACGAAGCGTCATTTAGAAGGAATGACCGAGAAATATAATTGCCGTAATCGCGTCACAGCATAGGTTAGGTACCCGTTATATTGATCATAATCTCGTCACGATACTATATTTCATATTAGCACTGACCGTAATCACGTCACGGTACTACATAAGGGTAGGTACCCGTAATATCGATCGTAATCGCGTCACGATACTAGATTTCATATTAGCACTGACCGTAATCACGTCACGGTACTACATAAGTGTGCAGTATGTAAGGCGGAACTGTAAGATTTTGTAGAAATCACTTGCACACAAAAAGCACTCCAATAAAAAGAGTAGTAAAAAAAATAAAATAGAATGTAGAAAACTACTGCCTCGCGCAAACAAAGAGTCATTTGGAAGGAATGACCGAAGAATAGAACTACCGTAATCGCGTCACAGCATAGGGTAGGTACCCCTAATATCGATCGTAATCTCGTCACGATACTAGATTTCATACTAGCACTGACCGTAATCACTTCACGGTACTACTTATGTGTTTTTTACCTTTTATTATTATTTAAAAAAGCTAAACGTCTTATGTATTCTTGACAATCGATAAATAGTGAAAAGTCAAATGTGGGTAACCACAAAGGCACTAGCGAAAGTATTAATCGAAATTAAGAAGGAAACGTACTATGAAATATATTTCAATAACGTTTCTACTTTGAATGTCTCACTAAGAGGTTCTGAGTCGTATATTCGCTTACGAATAGCATAGTTTTTAAAAAATCGTTTGTCTTTGTAATTTAATCATAACATCGACAAAATGTAATATTTTAAACACTGACTGACCTGATTTACTTGGCGATCGTCGTTTACGCAGTATGTAAGGCAGAACCACATGCGTATATAATGATTATCCATGCTTCCTTTTGCACATAGTTTTTTGCTACACAAAACACTTTTAGGGTAACTATGTGCGGATGCCCGAACACGAAAAGCGAATGACGATGACAGCGCGGGTGACAAACTCGTGCACTCGGTTGGTATTCACTAGATGGCGCCTGTGTCTATACTATGGGTAACGTTTTATGTTTTTTTAATAAAATTTCTTTTAGATAGCTCTTAATATGTGTTGGATGCCTGGTACATTGAAGAGTGGACTACCTTGTGAATATAAATCTCGAGGATGCAACGTCGAAGTACAATTAGCACATAAACCACAAAGCTACTAACTACTCCTTCCCGATTTTACTACAGAAATTAAGTCCCCGATTTATAGAAACATTGATTCCAAAAATTATTTCATCTTAAACTTAAACTCTTGTCTTCTCTTATTTAGTGCATCTTAACATAAACAAAATATTACCTTGTACTCAGACCATAATTTCCATTATACAATTTATTCCTATTGTTTGGTATAGGTATACATACTTATATGTAAGATAACAGCAATACCCAATTTGTTATTCTAAGTTAATGATAGAAATTAATATTTCTTCTGTAACACCAACAAGAGTATTAACACCTATAACAAACATGCGAAGCAAACGAAAATTATTGTACGAAGGGTGCTGCAAAGTTCTAGACTATAATAACCAAAACGTTTCCTCTCTTTAAATGTATGCACCCATGTGACAGACGATGAGGCTGCGTCGCTTCTTTCAGTTGTTATTTGCACGTTTATTGGCTCTTAGTTGCCATTCCACAAGATCAATGGCGTTATACTTTGCATAAACGACGCAACTCCGCTCAGACAAACATCCATGAAACAACATTATCTGTCGCAATAGTTTTTTACTGGTTAATTAGTGTAACATAGCTCCGAAGATTAAACTACGGATTCTGGCATTCACACAATAGATAGATATCTATTCGGCTACCATATTCAATTCGATAGGAAAATTTCGATGCAGCTTTGTTCGAATGGGACCAAATTCTAACATGGCAAGTTAAGCACCTCCAGAACAGAGTAAACAGTAAACTACAGAGCAAATGTTTGCCGCTCCCGAACTATGTGACAGAATGCTCTCTTAAGTTGCCATGTACACATAGCTTATGTGCCATTATTTACTGGTCACTGTTCAACAAGATTTCAGTGGTAGCCCGACTTTATAGCGCAACACATCGACCATCGCATCACAATTTGGAGTTCACTGTACACATTACGTCGGAACGATGGGTCAGAGAGATATAGCTGATCCCTGGAAAAACCAGGATGCTTTGGAGACTTAAAACAGAAGGAATGGTATAACATTAAAAAGCTTACGCCCAGCAGTGGGTGGATGTGGGCTGCAATTATGATGATGTGCAATACGTTCATTTATTGTTCTTACGAGGTTGGAAACGTCTATTTCTTAAATATTTGTGTATAATAATAACTTTCTACGCTCACGCCAATTATATTTATATAGCCAAAGTAAAGCTTCTTTTGAAACTTGTTTAAATGAAATAACAGATAAACATACATAAACACAGTATCAAAAATCAAAATATCTTTATTCTGTAAGCTTAAAATAAGCATTTTGAATCGTCTAAATTTATTTTTTTATGGATGGATGGATAGGCATAGGTATGTAGCAAGGTTTTAACCTCCTTTGTGGTCTAGCGGCTAAGCCACCGGTCTTAGACCCAGAGGTCCCGGGTTCGATTCCCAGTATCTTTGTGTACACTGGTTTGGTTGGTGGTAGAATGTGCAAAGTCCGCGTCAGGTCTCTTTAATACTAAACCTAATTATATAAAACCAATTCTGGCCCTGGCTCTGACATTCTGTTACCGGCACCGAGAGTTCGAGACATCTAACAAGTATTTTTTTTTGTATCTCCGACCCGTAGCGTTTTATTAATTTTTAAATTCCATTAAAATGAAATATTTATCGAGTTTTATCAAAAACTTCGTATTGGTATGCCTGAAATATAAGTGTTCCAAGCATACCAACATAGGCATTTATGTATATTATTATTATTCTTATTTTATTCTTATTCTTGTTTTGTTTAAATTTGTTATTAATTTGATTTTAGAATTTCTAATTTAAGTAATTGTTTCAATATCTTTCTAGCTACACGTTAATTTTTAATTTTATGTTTTTTTTTAAATTCTATCGACTTAGGCTTTAACTAGGTTGAAAGCTCTCACTAAAAACCTCATAGGTTTTCGAACTGCTTTTTTAATTTGTATATTTTTTCTTTGCATATGTTTAAAATTGGTAAATAAATAAAAAAAATATATAATTATTTGACTGGCTTGTTTTTTAATTTTTTTTTCTATAAATATTACTAACTCTGCATTTAATTCAATTGCATAATCATCATTGGATGATGAATGTCATGCCATGAATTGTCATGGAAAGATTGATTATGTTTATTTTAAGCATCTTTATTAAAAAAATATATAAGAATATCTGAGTTGCTTTTAAAATCCTTGTACTTTTGTGAGGATTAGAAAATAGTGCAATTCCTTTTTATGCAACTAACTGAATGTACAAAGTAAGATTGCTTTTAAATAATTAATTTCAGTTCAAATTCATCGTGTTCAACGCTGTATTCCGGTGAATTTACGTAGTGTCTAAAACTATATTTTTCTTATAAAATTTAAGTCAATAAAAAAAATAAAAAAAAATTAGACAGTTCCGTTCCCATCCGAAATACCTAGTCAACTATTCGTTATCTTCAATGTTCATTTATGTGCATTTTTACTTTTTTAATTTGAAGTAGACTTAAGGTGAAAGAAAAAAATCGTACCCTCGTTAATATAAATAAAGGTTTAGTAATAAACCCTACTTGCTTCAGCTGATCAAAACCCTGTTTAGCATCACATGGAAAGAGTATTAGTGATACAATAAACATTAATGACAGGATACATAACCATAAATGGTTATTTTATTATTTCAACCCCATCTGCTATTTAGCTACGTGGCACTGCCTTTAGCCACTTAGCCGTCCAAGACCGTATATACAATATGGCTCCTACCGTCCAGTCATTCTGACAGCTGTCCGAAAGTTGGCCGTCGCTGACCGAGACTACCCGAGCTGACAAAAAAGCTTAGAACTAACCCATTGCTAAAGCTATATCAAAACCTAAACTACGTACCAAATGCTTTGAAAACGCAGAATTTTAATAAGTTAACAGTTAATTACGAAAAGCTATAACAAAAATGACAAAAATGAAGATTCCAAGACAACATTCTATTCTTTCAACCTGTATGTTATTTGTTGTTTGTTATCCCATAACCGTGTCGCGTAATGGTGAAAGAATACTACCACCCCCCCTCTTCCCTTGGGTGTCGTAAAAGGCGACTAACGGACTAAGACTGCACCTACACCCAACAGCATAGAGCGGTGATGGGCTCACCACCTGACACGCTGGGCATACGTGCAGTCGCTATTTGGTGAAAAGTGGACTATGGCAGAGGACTGCTTTTGCGGTCCTCATTGTCTAGTCTCTGACTAACCCTTCTGGGATAATAGTCGTGATTATATGTTTTGTACCTATGTGTATGCCACCTACCCGCTTTGGGCCAGCGTGGTGAGTTTTTTTCTTATCGTTGAGCCGATCGATAGGCACGATAATATACATACATCCTACTAATATTATAAACGCGAAAGTTTGTAAGTATGGATAGATGTTTGTTACTCTTTCACGTAAAACTAAATGGATTTTGATGAAATTCGGCATACAGATAGTTTATAACCTGTATTAACACATAGGATACTTTTATCCCGATATTCCCACGGGAACGGGACCACGCGGTGTAACCGCGAGCGGCCGCTAGTACCTACATTATATATATATCTATATATATATTATATATAATCACAACTATTTTCCACCAAGGGTTAGTCAGAGACTAGGCAATCAGGACCGCAAAAGAAGTCAGTTACTTAACACATTCACACGATAGTGGGCGTCATTTTCACTATCGGGACGATTTGAAGTCAAATGTGTCAAAATAAAAATATATAGAATTTTCTAAAGCTCGTTAGCTTATAATGTATTATTCTTTAGCTAGGCTTCATGAATAGGTCTACGAGTATTTAGATGAATGTCTCTAATTATAGTGAATCTGCCTTACTCAAAACAAAAAACCATAATATATGATAATTGATAAACTAATCCCGACCGTGCAGCACTTCATTAATATGGATAACAATTCTAACATAATACAGATGAAATGTTAAGCATAATTCTTTTAGAAATGTAATTACTTAGTGCCCCACAAAGGTTACTTGATTAAATTTAAGGGGCCTTAGGCGGTGAAAACGGAAAAATTGCCAGTTTTCTAATAGCAGTTATTCAAAATATATTAGATATTTCGCTCTGAAATTTTAATGTGTATTACAGAACGTATGTGTGCGGGGATAAACTAAGCCAAAACACGATTAGAAACATTTGGCTCGATAGAAAAAAATCCTGAAGGCACCTCTAAAATTTCATATAAATGCACATTACGATAGTGTTTTACAATAATTATTCCTATAAAATCATAAACATATAGGTTATCATTATATTCTTTCACCTATTCAATTTCTTGACTGATTTGGATTTTCAAAAAACTAAATATTTTTATTAACTTTTTGATAAAGATGTGAATGGCGCTTAACATGGCCCCGCGCAACATCCAAATTTTCGCTGACCGCCTAACACCCCTTAAGGGCTTACATTAGTTAACCGTGTCGCGAAGCGGTGAAAGAATACTACCACCCCCTCTCTTTCCTTGTGTGTCGTAAAAGGTGACTAACGGACTAAAGACGGCACAAACATCCAACAGCATAGAGCGGCGATGGGCTCACCACCTGACACGCTGAGCGCCATATGAAGTCGCTATTTGGTGAAAAATGAACTATGGCGGTGGACCTTTGCAGTCCTCATTGCCATAGTCTCTGTCTAACGATTTGGGGATAATAGTCGTGATTATATGTATGTACTATCGGCCGCTCGCGGTTTCACCCGCGTGGTTCCCGATCCTGTTTGAATATCGGGATAAAAAGTATCCTATGTGTTAATCCAGGTTATAAACTCTCTGTATACCGAATTTCATCCAAATCCATTCAGCAGTTTTTACGTGAAAGAGCAACAAACATCCATCCATACTTACAAACTTTCGCGTTTATAATATTAGTAGGATGTAAATGTTAAGCATAATCCTTTAGAAATGTAATTACTTAGTTCCCCACAAAGGCTACTTGATTACATTTAAGGGTTAGATTAGTTGAACATGTAAGCTACTTATCAAAATGCTTTCAAGCTTGAAACATTTAACCGATTTTGCGGTCTAGTGGTAAAATATTCGGTCCCAAAACTACAAGTTACGGGTTTGAATCCCAGCAGTGTTAGTTATTATACTCGGTTTGGTTATAGGGGTTGTTCAAAGTCTTAAGTGAGCCAGGTAGCAGCTCAATAAAAGAATACTAACAACCCCTCTTCCCTTAAGTGTCGTAAAAGGCGACTAACGGACTAAAGACTGCATATAGATCCAACACCTTAGAGCGGCGATGGGTTCACTACCTATCATGCTGAGCACATGTGCAGTTGTAATTTAGTGAAACGTGGACTATGGCAGAGGACTGCTTCTGCGTATGCTAAATTTTTTTTTTTTTTTTTAATTTTATTATTGTTTGTTCATTGGTTTTATGGTTTTATTATTTAAAAGAGGACACAGTAAGAAACAGGAGATGCATTACTTCCGAAATAAATAAATAATTTATAAGAAATACCTACGTATAGTTTTACATTGTCACATATTCACCGTGATACACAAGAATATGAATCAGAAACTTCATAACTTAAAGTTCAAACTAAAAACCAACAGTAGCAACAAATTTTCCAAAGACAAGACACAAATAATTAAATATCATATCGGGCTTAACAAGAAATCTGATACATTGTTGATTGGAATCAAAATTATCATCATAAGGGTCTGAGCGCGACTGTAATCTATTGCACAAATATTGATTGTCCCAGGGCGCCAAGGGAGTGCGCCCTCATTGAGTCGTCAATTTTAATGGCACATATAAAAATGCAGTAGAAAAGTAATTTGCACAAGAACGATAAAGGGGAACGTCAAAAGTAGGTATTTCATTTATGTCTTGATTTATTCGGTAAATGATCGTTAGTGACGAAAATGTAAGTAACTAAGTAGGTACTTAAGGGCCAGAGCAGACATGCTTCTTTTAGTAGCGGCGATCGGCGATTTAGACGCTTTTCAGAAGCTGAATGCTGCGACTGAATCGCTAAACCGCGCGATTTCGATACTGCAATCGGACGCAGAGAGTCGCTAAAACGCAATGCCAGTCGCAAAATCGCCGATCGCCGATGCTAAAAGTATCGTGTGTGCGGTGGCTAGGGCCAGAGCAGACATACTTCTTTTAGCAGCGGCGATCAGCGATTTAGACGCTTTTTAGAAGCTGAATGCAGCGACTGAATCGCTAAACCGCGCGATTCCGATACTGCAATCGAACGCAGAGAGCCGCCAAAACGCGATGCCAGTCGCAAAATCGCCGATCGCCGATGCTAAAAGTATCGTGTGTGCGGTGGCTAAGGCCAGAGCAGACATGCTTCTTTTAGCAGCGGCGATCGGCGATTTAGACGCTTGTTAGAAGCTGAATGCAGCGACTGAATCGCTAAACCGCGCGATTCCGGTACTGCAATCGCACGCAGAGAGTCGCTAAAACGCGATTCCAGTCGCAAAATCACCGATCGCCGATGCTAAAAGTATCGTGTGTGCGGTGGCTAGGGCCAGAGCAGATATGCTTCTTTTAGCAGCGGCGATCGGCGATTTAGACGCTTGTTAGAAGCTGAATGCAGCGACTGAATCGCTAAACCGCGCGATTCCGATACAGCAATCGAACACAGAGAGTCGCCAAAACGCGATGCCAGTCGCAAAATCGCCGATCGCTGATGCTAAAAGTATCGTGTGTGCGGTGGCTAGGGCCAGAACAGACATGCTTCTTTTAGCAGCGGTGATCGGCGATTTAGACGCTTGTTAGAAGCTGAATACAGCGACTGAATCACTCAACTGCGTGATTCCGATACTGCAATCGAACGCAGAGAGTTGCTAAAACTAGATATGTGTCGTTACGTGATTTTATTAAAACGAAACGTGCTAGTTATTCCGATATAGTCACCTGTTTTGAAACGAGTGATTTTTCGTAACCAGTTATTTTTACAAGTGCTTTGACAATGAGCTTATTAACCTAACAGCCTGACTAGGTGACACCAACCGACCTATCACTCATGAGTATGATGTAGCTAGCTACCGTTATTTAGTTATCAGGACTTAGTGACAATTTAAACAAGTTTTTTATCATTATTATAGAAGTAAGTAAGCATTGATCTAATGAACTTTCCTTCATACTTTAACCAGGCTTAGGGCTATGTAGGAAGAATAAATTATGTAAGTAATGCAAGCGTATTTAAAAGTTCATTCTATACAATAATTTGAAATTAATACAATTGTTCCCGCCAAAGCCGGGACGGCCATTCAAACCATACCGCCATCTGTAAGGCGGTTGACTCAGCGGTTGTTGACGACCGCGTCCGCCTATCTGCCGCGGCGCCACCGCTGCGCGACTCGCGGCCGCGCGCTTCGTGAATATACCGCGCCGACTCGTCTGCAAGCTAGCTAGCTACCGCGCACGCCACAGCCTTTGGTTAATAGTGACTCCTGAACCTAATGTGAAGAGAACGCCTAAATGCCCATTGTGTAGTGTAGTGACTGTGCGCCAGGAAACCCACCACTACATCGCCGCCCGTGGTCAGCTCGTCTCCCGGCTCCTGTGACTCATCATCCCTGTAAGTACTTCACTATCCATACATACCCAGCCCACAACCTTTATTTCGTCGCTGTTACTGCGAACGCCTTTCGCCGTAACATTTTGGTCATCTTCGAGCCGGTAATATTAAATACCGGCGACCTTCCCGTAACCAGAACCTAACTTTAGTTTAATTTTCAATTTTAATACAGTCCGCTAAAGATAATTATTTCCGCCCATATTCTTATTCTATGTCTAAATCTTAAATCTAATTCCTACCATCATTTCTAAATTCATTTGTTTCCGTAACTTTACCTTTATCTCGTGGCGAAACGGCCTGCCCCAATAAAAGTTTTTGTCGGTACTCGTAAAACAATTGTGTTAGTATAGCTGGCCAACGTACACTTATATTATTTTATTTTTATTGTTGATTTTGTGTATGCATCCGATTGTCTGATCACAAATCGAAAGTGTGATGCAATGTTGTAATGTTGTTGTAATCTGAGCGGGCTTGTGTGTGTACCCAAATGATTTTTGCCTAATGATACGTTGTTCATACTCCTAACTAGTAGTTAAATTATTACGTTACGTATGGTATTATGACGAGAGATTGCATTGTTATTTTTCCCGTTTTATTTTTTAAGGAATTTTTTATGTTCTTGTCGTGTTAAATCGGCTCAGATCTCGTGCATGCTCACCACGCGTGCCAAGAAGCGTGCTTTATTTTTTCGCTCGTGTTAATTTTATATCTATTTTTTTTTTTTTTTTGCCTTTGCGATCGGCTCATTCTTTGTGCGTGCTCACCACATGAGCTTAGTGTGTTTCATTTAGTTTCATCAGTTTTTTTTTATATCGCTTACGGCTATTTGCGTGCGTCGCCTTCGCTTCTACACACGTTTGCCCACTTGTGGGACACAGACAGAGTGTCCCAATTTTATTTTTTCATTAAGTTTTTATTATTTGTTTATTTTTAATTTTTTTTTTGCGACCGACTCATTCTTTGCACTAGTTTCCGCTACAGGTCTGCCCGACTGTGAGCGCCTTGCCCAATAGTGGGCTACGGATGACGTGATTTTTTTGTTGTTTTGTTTGTTTTTTGTTTTGCGGTCGGCTAATGTTACGTACGCGCGTTCAATAGAGACACAGACATACACATACACACGCGTTTGCCCACCCGTGGGCCATATACAAGGCGTCCCAACTTAGTTTTGCTTTCTTTATTGTTGCGTTAATTTTGGCCCATTTGCCATTACATTAGTAAACAAATACGTCCAGCCCAACTATAGAATATATACAGGGTGTTGTCCTTTTTACTGCCTTTAAATTTTTTTTTTTTTTTTTAATTAGTTTTTTCTCTCCTTTCATTCATCGCGATGCCGACCAAGTCACAAGCCGCGATATTTAGGGAGGCCGCCAAAGCTATACACCAGCTCCTAGAGGTGGGATCAAGGATCATTGCTGGCGACACCAAACATTCCATAACGGAATTTAACGTGCGTTTCGCACAGATACAGGGCATAAAGGACAAGCTGGACTCAGTGTACTACAACATTCTCGACGAAGAGAACTTAGACGAGGGGGTTGAGAGGACATACACTGAGAACCACACAAAAGCCTCCGGGGCATACCTGGGGATACTTGTGGCTAGGGAGGAAATCTTACCCTCTTCCACGTCATCCCCAACCCATAACGCTCAGCCCAGTCTCGGCGTCAATACGCCTACAGCCGTCCTCCCCAAGATAGCGCTGCCCAGGTTCAGCTCAAAGGTGGAGGACTGGCCCTCCTTTATTGCACTGTTCAGGAGTTTGACTGACGACATGGCGACCTTGTCGGAAGCAGTCAAGCTCCACTATCTCTTCTCAAGTCTCAGCGGTGAGGCATTAAGCATGGTGTCCCACCTAAAGGTCACCAATGAAAATTTTGCCGTGGCCATGGACATCCTTACAAAGCGGTACGAGAACCGCCGGGTTCTCATCGATAGTTTCGTCGACATAATCCTGGGGCTGCCGAGCATCCACACGTGCTCTAACATACGCACACTTTTCCTCACTCCGCTGGTGTCCGCCCAGTGTGCCCTTAGTAATTTGGATCTGCCCATAGGAGACGACTACGTGTTTGTGTCGATAGTGGTGCGAAAGCTTAAGGGTGAGCTCCGCACGTTATTTGAACGCAGACACGGGTCTAGCAGCACCCTGCCCACGTTTTGACCTCATCTCCTACCTCGAGGAGCACGCGCGCTGTGTGGAGACAGAGTTCTCCAACATAGCCCAGCCGCAGCCCATTCACGCCCTGCCCGGCCCTTTTCGTAGCCGCGCGCCTCCACAGTTGCCCCATCGCACTTATGCTCAGATGGCTCAGCAACAACCCGACCATTACCGTGGCCGCTCCTCAGCTCCATCGCCTCACCGCGCCTACGATCAGCCTACTCACCAACCGTTTCGCCCAGCGCAGCAAATGCGTCACCGCCCATCCACCTCCCCGGCTCGCAGTCAGCCCTTCCCCGTCTACTCGGCCTTCCAGCAAAGCTGCTCCTCATCATCGTCCTCGTCCTCTTCCTCACACTCGACGCCCTACTGTCCCTATTGTGCCACTAGGGGACATAGGCTCATGACGTGCAAATGGTACAATTCCCAGCCAACACAGGGCCGTTGGGACTTTGTACAGGCACGTGAGCGCTGCCAGCGTTGTCTCGGCCGTCACTACGAGAGCGAGTGCAGGTCAAGGGGGGCATGCAAGGACTGTGGGAGCACGAACCACCACACGTCCCTCCATCGACCAGACGGCCCAACGCACTCAGCTCATTCGTCGTCTGTACATGTACCCCCACCACAGCTGACAGAGCACTCGAGGGAGCGTCCCAGACACAGCAGGCGGCACGAACCCGCACAGGCTAAACAGGTGCAACCCAGCTCTGTTCACAGAGCCAGCCCGCCCAGGTCCGGTTCGCCAGGTAGGCCCCGCGAACGCCGCCAGCAATTATGACTCCCAACTATCACGGAGCACCCTAGCGAAGAGGTAGACTTAGCCCATGCCCAGTCAACCCATGCCCACACAGCTGATACATACTCAGCTCATACAATTTCAGCTGATATTCAATCAGCTCACTCACCTTCTGTGCCCACTGGCACACCCATTTTGTTGCCAACCGTCTCACTAAGAGTCGCGGACGTACATGGCCATCTTCACACAGCCAGAGCTTTATTGGACTGTGGCAGTATGCTGACATTAATAACGTCACGCATGGCACGACTTTTGAACCTGCCATCAAAACCCACTTCTTTAAAAATTACAGGAGTTGGGAATCAGCACAAACATGAGTCAAAGGCGGCAATAACAATAGTATGCCGACCCACTCACAATGATACTCCTACAATCACTGCCACAGCTCACATTTTAAAAAACGTCACTGGCTACCTTCCCTTAGAGAAGGTACCAAACATTTCCCACGTACTAGGCCAGCCACCCGTGCCATTGGCTGACCAGCTTTACCACACACCAGCCCCGATCGACCTCTTATTGGGGTCGGACGTTCTTGGCCAGGTGTTGGACGGGACTAAGGTCTCGTTGGGCCCGGGCAAGCCCATAGCCTTCGGCACGATTTTGGACTTCGCGTTGATAGGACCCATTGAGGACTTGTATGCGCAGCCGGCGCAGCAGGTTAACTAAGCTCACGTCGTCAGCTCACAACCAGACTCAGCAGAATCAGCCCAGGACATACGTCAGAGTCTGGAAAGGTTCTGGGAGTCTGAGGAGCCCCTCCCTCAATCTCACACTCATAATGATCCCATGGAGGAACAATGCGAGGAAATCTTCCGCTCTACCACTACACGCGATCCCTCAGGCAGATATACGGTCGCTCTGCCCTTTCTAAAGGACGCCCCTCAAATAGGTAAAACTCACCCTATCGCATTACGCAGATTCCTCAATATTGAGAAGAAGCTAATGGCGAACCCGTCTCTGCGTTCTAAATACGTCGACTTCATGGCCGAATACATCGACTTAGGGCACATGGCTCCCTGTCACCCAAATACATTCGCCCATAAACCTCACTTCTACATCCCTCACCATGGCGTATTTAAGTCAGGGTCGGACAAGCTGCTCATTGTTTTTGATGGTAGCTGCAAAAGCTCCAATGGTGTCAGCATAAATGAATGCCTACACACAGGCCCCGCCCTTCAACAGGACTGGTGTCTCCGTTTTACTGGAGGGCGGGTAAATTAATGCTAAGCGCAGTGGACTGTATGAGCGGGGGCGGTTATCACATATACTCGTATAAATATATAGAAAGGGGCAGTTTAAACGAAGGAAGCCAAGGGCGGCGGTTACGGCCTTCAAGTGTTCCCCTGAGCGAAATAAGCAGCAACACTAACCTGGTAATCGGCGTCTTCAGCACCCAGGATTCTGGCAGCTAGCTGCGCGGGCGGAGCGGTTAGCGGCGGTGGCGGCGACGGTGTTCGCGGCGGCGATGAAAAGCGAACAAGCGGGAGCGGGCGTTCAGCTCAGCGGTGAATTTGCAACTGTCCGATGACAGTCAGAGGAATGCTGGGGCGCGCTGAGAATCGCTTGTGCGGACGGTACACCGATAACCATTTATAGTGCTACTACCCTCTCACACAAGGAAACAAATAAAAGCGCGCAAACATCCTCCCCGGCTTGAAAATACTAGGGATTTTCGAAACCATAAAGCGGTATAGAAGTCTCTCCATCAGAGAGGATGAGCGGAAATACAATTATAGCGGGTAATAAGCGGAAATATATGTACATAAATATGTTGATATGAAGCTAAGTTAAACAAAAATATATATAGGGCCACATTGGGATTAAAATAAACTAAATAAGTGCAGATATAACTGTATTAACTATTGCGTAGGCAGCGGGCACAATTTCACAACAGGACGTTTGTACGTGCCAGTTGTTGTCCGTACAGAAGCGACGCGAACTACTCCGTCTTTCCCTGGGAAGACTTGTTCTACAATGCCAGTAGGCCAGCGTAGAGGCGGAACATCGTCTTGGTGAATTAGTACGAGAGTACCGGGGCTAACAGAGACGTCAGGTGTATTCCATTTTTGTCTTAGTTGCAGGGTGTGTAAATAATCTACACGCCACTGCTTCCAATAACCACGCACCAAATTATCTAGCAATCTTTTACGAGCGGAGAGACTAAGCGTTGTATCCAGCTCACACGTGGGCAGTGACTGTAAAGGAGTAGTTTGCAAAAAATGAGCGGGAGTGAGAACAAAATGCGGCTGATCGGACAACAAGCATAGCGGACGCGAGTTTAAGATACATTCAATTTGCGTTAACACAGTTAGAAGCTCTTCATAACAAAGCAATTGGTTACCAATGGTGCGATATAAATGAGTTTTAAGTTATTTCATATTAGGCTCCCATAAACCTTTCATGTAAGGAGCGCGAGCGGGAATAGTTCTCCATTCAATTCTGCGATTACTAAATTTGTTTTGAAAAGCGGCTGATGTTTCATGAGCGACAAAAAGAAACTAAGTATATAAATTTCCAACTGTCGTTTTATATTGCGAAATTATCCAATAGCGTTGCCTTTATTATTAAAGACATAACAAGATGCGAGCCAGTGTGGCAGTTGGAGCGGTGGCAGTCATCGATACGAAGATCGACGATGTGATGATGTCGCGGCAGCAGCATTCTTACAAAAGTATTAATGTTACAAGGAGCGGAGAAGAATGTGTTCTGCTATTTCTAAATGAGAAACTTTAATCCGCGGGGACTAAAGTAATTTTATTTTTATAAAGCGTAAAACATAAATTATTATGCGTAAATACCTAATTGTTTCCAGGACGAGACCTGGAGTGCGAGTTTAATAAGCGGATGCATAACGGAAGATTAATTTCGGGTACATCTTCAGTTTGAGAATGCTCGAAAGGCACAATAGGCCATGCGAATATAGGGCTATGAGTCCACATTGGACCATGCCTCCACAAAAAGTATTTTACGCGAAACACAATTACTGGGGTTCACAGTTCCAGGTATATGGAAGAAGCGATCAGGAGATAAATTATCATGTATTATACTAACACGGTTGGCAACAAACGTTTGCCAACGGTGCGGCGAAGAATGTATCCACGATAACGCGATAGTAGAATCAGAAAAAGCGAATATATCTTTTAATAGGATAGCGATTATGTAATATGTGGTAAACTTGATTTATTAGCTCAGACAAAAGCAGCGCGGTACATAACTCGAGCCTAGCGAGTATTATTGTTTTTAGCGGAGCGACTTTGGATTTCGAACATACCAAATCTATTGTGATACGTTGCTATTAGGATACGTAAAGTGTAAATAAAAGACACAGCCGTTAGCTTTCAGGCTTGCGTCACCAAAACCTAGATGTGCAGTACAATCTGTCGAAATTCCTAAATGCCGCGGTATTTATTTGTAAATGCGATAAAAGTGATAATTCACTTTTAATTAAAGCGGTTGATAATTGGTTGAGGCGGTTCCTCATCCCAATCCATTTTAGCGAGCCACAAGTCTTGTAATAACAATTTGGCATAAAGTGTAACAGGCGCGACTAAACCTAAAACCTAAAACGTCAAATAAGCGGGTTATTAAAGAAAGAATTGACGTTAAATTACGTTCGGTTTAGTATTAAGTATTAAAATAATGTTTGGCGTAAAGCCGGACACGAAATGAATTTACGTTCTATCGACGTTAATCGACGCCGTTGCGCCGACGTGTGCGAGTGCCCTAATGTTGTGTGACATTGATCGCCCTTAAATGGTGAGGATTCAATAAATCGACCATAAGGGTGGCGCGTTACCGAAGATTGGTATGACCTTTTACATTTGCGATAGTCCGAACTTATATTATTTTTAAGCGTACACACTTGCTTGAGTTTAGAAAATTTTAAATTTTTATTTAAATTTTCCTTTAGTAAAGGACCAAAGGACAACGTCGTATTAGTCAGTTCCATTGTAGATATTTCTCCAATAACAATATAACCAAGCGTAGTTTCAAGCGCATATGGTGTTATCTGAACAGCGTTCTTACGATCAGCTGATCGCGACGGCGGCGGCGTGGAAATAATTTTATTTCCAAGTATTATGTGTGGAAACACTTGAGCGCCAAGTATAGCATCAATTTTCCCAGGAATATTCCACGAATCGTCAGCTAACGGTAAGTTTGCGAAATTATTAATAAAGTCTGACTTAATAATTTGCGTAGGCAGATAATCTGTAATTTGATTAACTACTAAACAATACAAACTGTATTGAGCATCCGTATGGCGCGATTTAATCTTGAGCGGAACGTATCCTAAAATAGGTGTACTAATCAGTCCTACAGTTTTTATGTTAGTGTTATTAAGCGGTGTAATTTTTAAGTTTAATTTCTTACAAGATGCGAGCGTTATGAGATTGTTTTGTGAAGCACTATCTATTAAACACCGTATAATAGCGTTATTGTTATCAGAAGTAGGCACATAAACTTGAGCGGTAGGCAAAACAGTCGTATTATTCTTAATCTGAGCGCGCGCGCAGCTATCACGAACTGCGAACGTGCCCTCCGTGTTGCTGTGTAAACACAAGGACTCGCGCGGGCGGAGCGGCGGCGGCGAGATGTCTGCGCTGGCGGTGGCAGGCCTATTATTATCTAACGGCGCAACACCGGCGGGCGGGCGCGCAGCCGTGTCAGCAGTGTCACGCGAGCGCAACATCGAACCGGTTTCCGTATTAAAATGTAAAAGCGAATGATGACCCTTATGACATACGTTGCAAGTATTAAGCGATTTACAATAAGACGTCGAGTGTTTTGCGCTTAAACAGTTTATACATAACTTACTTTGCTTCACGAAGTTGAAACGATCCTTAACCATTAATTTTTTAAATGCGAGACAATTAAATAATTGAGAATGATTGGACATATTGCAATATCCACAAGTGGAAGCGGGTGCTGACATTTGACGGTTATGATTACTGGTTAAAGCGACATCTTAGTTACTGATTGGCGAGGTAGACTTCGAACTTTCGACTTTAAATTAACGGCGGTAGGTTCTAAATTGTTAACGGTCGACGTTCTCTCGAGTATTTTAATATGATGACGAACAAAGTTAATTAAATCGGAACTGTTAGGAAGATCTTTGTCCTTTAGCGATAGTTCAAACGATTGTACAAGCTGCAAGTCTAACTTTTTTAATGCTATATGCGTGACGATAAAATCGGCCAAATCAGAAATATCTAATTGTCTTAAAGCGGATAGTGACGAGTGTATTTTTTCTATAAAATTATTTAAATGAGCGGGTGAATTAGCGGGCGGTTGCGATTCAAAAATATTATTTAAATATAAGGTACCAAACATTCTTTTATCTTGGTACTTAGTTATGAGCGAATCCCAAATTATGGGATAATTAGACTCGTTAGGTATAATACCTGCAAATACCGAAAGAGCTTTCCCACTCAGTTTACCCACTAAGTACTGGACCCGTTGCGCGTTAGACAAACTATTATTGGTATGGATGTTTGCCTTGAATGACTCATAGAAAAGAGGCCAATGTTCCGGGTTCCCATCAAATGATGGCAATTCGATAGGCGGTAATTTGCATTTAGAAGGGGCTGAATTAGCGGGCGATGATGGCGACTCATTACTCCCCGACATTAGAGTGCGTGTATGGCTTATATGCGTATATAAGGTCTCAAAAGATTCCCAGTCATTGTAGTTAATTTCAGCGTCTGGTTTTTGCTGCAACAACAACAGGTTGTGTTCATCACACAATGAGCTGAATTGTTCGTATGAACCTTTCAAGTTAGACGACATCGCCATAAACTCAGTTTTCGTTCTAGTGTCGACGGCGCCTGGCACCAATTGCTTTGAAACGTCATACAATTTGGTAACGCGTTTATAAATGGATTGCTTTTTTGCAATGACTAATTTTAGTTTTGCTTCTTCGGCTGCCATTTTGTAGTCGAAGAAACAATTAACGTGCTATAAGCGCGGTTGATTAAAATCCGTTAAATAATTTAACGGTGGGTAAGTGCCCCCTACCACGGAATGTGGGTAGCTATGTGCTAGAAAATAACGGCTGTCGAAAATACAGTTATAAATGCGTGGGGTACTTAAAATATATATTTAAAATATATGTGATAAATAAATATAATTATAAGCGGAGCGGGTAAATAGATAAATAAACTAGTTTTAATCCGGGTCGTATGGACCAAAATTTATGGTGTCTCCGTTTTACTGGAGGGCGGGTAAATTAATGCTAAGCGCAGTGGACTGTATGAGCGGGGGCGGTTATCACATATACTCGTATAAATATATAGAAAGGGGCAGTTTAAACGAAGGAAGCCAAGGGCGGCGGTTACGGCCTTCAAGTGTTCCCCTGAGCGAAATAAGCAGCAACACTAACCTGGTAATCGGCGTCTTCAGCACCCAGGATTCTGGCAGCTAGCTGCGCGGGCGGAGCGGTTAGCGGCGGTGGCGGCGACGGTGTTCGCGGCGGCGATGAAAAGCGAACAAGCGGGAGCGGGCGTTCAGCTCAGCGGTGAATTTGCAACTGTCCGATGACAGTCAGAGGAATGCTGGGGCGCGCTGAGAATCGCTTGTGCGGACGGTACACCGATAACCATTTATAGTGCTACTACCCTCTCACACAAGGAAACAAATAAAAGCGCGCAAACAAGGACATTGTGGACATCATCATGTCCTTCAGAACGCATCCAGTCGTTTTCAGCACTGACATCCAGAGGATGTTCAGAAATGTGCTGGTTGCCCCAGACCAGAGACGGTATCAGCTGATACTATGGCGGTCCTCACCAGATCACCCTCTGCTCACCTACGCCCTCAATACAGTCACCTACGGCTTAAGATCAAGCCCATACCATGCAATCCGCACTCTGCTTCAGCTGGCTGATGATGAAGGTCATCGCTACCCTGGAGCCGCTCAGGTTCTTCGCAAGTCTATCTTCGTTGATGACATCTTGTGTGGTCATGACACAGTTGAATCCGCCCAAGCACTTCAGGACGAGTTGATAAGTCTGCTAGACCTAGGCGGCTTTCAGCTCAGTAAGTGGACATCTAACTCGCCTAAGCTGCTCGAGAGATTTCCCGACAACCAATGCGACATGCCCAAGGACTTCGACATGAACCCAGAATCGACGTCCATTAAGGTCTTGGGTATACAGTGGAGCCCTCAGTCAGACGAGTTCACCTACCGCATCTCTCTGCCCCCCATCACACATGTCACAAAGCGGTCTATTTTAAGCACCGTAGCCTCACTTTATGACCCAAACGGCTGGGTTTCTCCCGTTATCTTCCGCGCAAAGCTGCTGCCTCAGCAATTGTGGCTACTGAAGCTGGAATGGGATAAGCCCACTCCCTCTGAAGTACAAACGGAGTGGCACCACATCTCAGAGGATCTGCCGCTGTTGTCTAGCATTCGCTTCCCTCGGCACATTTGTGCAAACAAAGGCTCAGCTGCATACTCGCTTCACGGGTTTGCAGATGCCTCTGAAGCCGGGTTTGCCGCCGTTGTTTACCTCCATGAGCTCGATCCCTCCGGAGATACTTTGGTACACTTGATTGTCGCCAAGTCGCGAGTCGCACCAATCAAGAATCGCCTCACAATCCCCAAGTTAGAGTTGTCGGCCGCCACTCTACTCTCCCAGCTCACGATCCGTGTGTCGGTTCAGTTATCGGCCCATATCAGTATACAACAACACATATGTTGGTCAGACAGTACGATAGTCCTGGCCTGGCTCAATACACCGCCTCACCGTCTTCAACCCTTTGAAGCCAACAGGGTAGTCAAAATCAGCTCAGGCTCACCAGAATGTACCAGGCGACACGTACCTTCCGAGCTCAACCCGGCAGATTGCGCAAGCAGAGGGATGTCTGCGCAATCCCTGTCAGCCCACGACCTATGGTGGTCTCCCACGTGGCTTGGACAGCCTTGTGAGTCTTGGCCTGCGATGCCCTTAGCTCTGGGCCATCACGCCCTGCCCGGCCTTAAGCCCAAACACGTCCCGTCACTGGTCACAGTGCCCGGTCTTGACTTTGACCTGCTCACTCGGTTCAGTTCACTAGACAAGCTCGTCGGAGTGACAGCTTGTCTAAAACGCTTTCTGCACAACTGCAGACACCACCCAGATTCGCGACGCTCAGGCCCCTTGTACGTCAGTGAACGAAGAGAGGCCCTACTTTACTGGGTGCGCAGTGTTCAGCACAATGAATTTGCAGAGGACATCCACCGCCTTCAAACTGGCAAAATCTGCTCCGTCAGACTCCAGCGGCTGTCACCTCTCATTAAAGATGAGCTCCTTAGAGTTGGTGGACGACTGTCCCATGCGTCTATCCGATATGACGCGCAGCATCCGCTCATACTTCCCAGCTCTAGCCCACTTGTAGACCTGATCATTGACCACTACCACAAAATACACTGCCACCCTGGCGCTGACACCTTACACGCAATCCTACGCCAACAATTTTGGATATTGTCCGCGCGCCGTATTATTAGACACCGAGTCTTTAAATGCATTAGATGCTTTCGATGCCGGGCCCAGCCGCAAGCGCCCTTCATGGCCGACCTGCCAGCCGATAGAGTTACGCCTCAGCCAGTATTTACTCAAGTCACGACCGATTTTGCCGGCCCATTCCTCGTTAAATCTAGTACCCTACGTAATGTTAAACTCTTAAAAGCGTACTTTTGTATATTCGTGTGCCTCTCGACTAAGGCGGTTCATTTGGAACCGGTCTCGGACCTCAGCACGGAAGCGTTCCTCGCGGCATTACAGCGTTTTATAGCACGCCGCGGTGCCCCGGTTCTCATCCGCTCGGACTGCGGTACAAATTATGTAGGCGCTAGAAATCAGCTCATCGAAGTACAAAACTTTCTTGCCTTGAATAATGACACGATTGCGCACAAGCTCGCTGGTCAGCACATTACTTGGTTGTTGAACGTCCCTAAGGGACCATGGTTCGGTGCGTTACATGAGATCAACGTAAAATCAACAAAGCAACTTTTATATCGCGTAATTGGCGAACAACACCTCACATTCGAGGAATTCTCCACACTTTTAGCTCGGATCGAAGCGGTCCTTAACTCAAGACCTCTCTGCCCACTTTCGTCTGATCCCTCAGACTTTGAGCCGCTTACAGCCGGACATTTCCTCATAGGCCGCCCACTAATGGCCCTTCCCGAACTATCCGTGGAAGATAGGCCGATCTCCACACGTAGGCGATTCCAGATGGTACAGGCCCTTTCCCAGCGCTTCTGGACGCTGTGGACCCGGTCCTACCTTCATACCCTCCAAACCCGCTCCAAATGGTTGTCCCCATCCTCCCCTCCCCGAGTTGGCGAGCTCGTCCTCATCAAGGAGGACAACCTGCCTGCCCTCCAATGGAGACTGGGGCGCATTGCTCGCACCCTGCCTGGGAAGGATGGCGTCGTGCGGGTGGTAGACCTGGACACCGCGAAAGGACATCTTCGGAGGCCTGTATTCCGGATCGCCAGGCTCCCATTGGATGAGCCCACCCTGGCCCCCGGAGGATGTTCCCGCCAAAGCCGGGACGGCCATTCAAACCATACCGCCATCTGTAAGGCGGTTGACTCAGCGGTTGTTGACGACCGCGTCCGCCTATCTGCCGCGGCGCCACCGCTGCGCGACTCGCGGCCGCGCGCTTCGTGAATATACCGCGCCGACTCGTCTGCAAGCTAGCTAGCTACCGCGCACGCCACAGCCTTTGGTTAATAGTGACTCCTGAACCTAATGTGAAGAGAACGCCTAAATGCCCATTGTGTAGTGTAGTGACTGTGCGCCAGGAAACCCACCACTACATCGCCGCCCGTGGTCAGCTCGTCTCCCGGCTCCTGTGACTCATCATCCCTGTAAGTACTTCACTATCCATACCTACCCAGCCCACAACCTTTATTTCGTCGCTGTTACTGCGAACGCCTTTCGCCGTAACAACAATATTTTAGTTATTTACACATTTCCACATACTTAAAGGATTTAAAAGTTATTCAAATTTGTATCGTTTCTGTCTATTTACAACTTTTGATTATTGAAAATTTTTAATAAGTAGTTCTTTTTAGCCTTTTACACATTTTTAAATTACGTTTTTTTGTTCATTTTTACATTACGTTTTATTTTGTGTCGGTCACATTCGTCACCGGTCGGCGTTACTCGCGCTCTGCACATAACGTCGTTGCTCTATGGAACTGGTTACGAAAAATCACCGGTTCATTGTTCAAGCCGAAACTAGTGATTCCGTTACAGGCTGCATAACCTGTTACTGAAACTGATTACGTTAAATAACGCCCATACCTAGCTAAAACGCGATTCCAGTCGCAAAATCGCCGCTCGCCGATGCCAAAAGTATCGAATGTGCGGTGGCTCGAATATATTACAGTTACACTTCAATCGATCGAAGCAGTTAATAGGTTACATAACACATTCACACGATGTTCCGTATATCTACGAACCTCTTTTAATATTAGTTGGCTAAAAATTATTTAATTTATTTTTGTTTTGTGACTTCTTGACGTTGTGTTTAAAAAAGATGAATATAGATTTTTCACATCTTACACAAATTGGTTGTTTGATTTATATTCTCACATTACATATTAATATACATATTAAATAAGTCTCTACTCACACGACTAAAAAAGTTAAGTGACTATATAAAGGTTCCAGTCACACTTCGCGGGAAAGGCCTCCATCATTGAAATCAAATCATCGCTACAAATAATGGGGTAGGGACAGTGCCGAATTTTAAAATACCGAATTTCATAAGACCTATGAACGGAAGGCCGAATATTAAAATGCCGAAAGTTCAAAATCCCGAAAGTTCAAAATCGCGGAAGTTCAAATCCGGAATGTTCAAAATCCCGAAGATTTATATACCTACAGTCGATATGCCGAAGTTCAAAATCCCGAACGATAGATTTACCGTGTTTTTACAATGTAACTTAAATTTCTAACCTATAACGTGACCTACAGGAATAGGGCAGCTAGTATTTCTGTTGTGTAATAAAAAAAATAACTTCGAAATTAGGTCTTAAAATTCCGTAACTTTCGGTATTTCGAACTTTTGGGATTTTGAACTTTCGGTTATTTCAAAATCGACATATTGAGCTTCGGTATATTGGGCATAGGTATTTCATAAATTCGGTATTTTGATTTTCGATGTTTTAAACATAGGTATTTTAGTTGTAGGTATTATAAATTTTCGGAATTTTAGTACGGTCCCAAATAATGTGTACTGGCTTTATTCATCACGCTTGCCAAATGCGTGTCGGTCTCAGTCTTCATGTGTTTAACCGTCATCATTAAAAGTTATTAATCATCATCGTCATCATCTAATGGTAGGCTAATAAGGCCTTGTCTCAAATCAAATCAAATCAAATCAATATCTCTTTATTCAGTAAACTTAGAATAAGCATTTTGAATCGTCAAAAGTTAAAGGATAGACGGGCACCCGCCCACCCACCCCGCCCATTCAGGAAGTCTTTTAACTGTGGAGAAGAACGGGCGCAAGAAACTCCACAGGTTTTTAATAATATAGAAGTAACGACATTTACAAAACAATATGTCGTTACCAAATCATACAACATACAATTAAACAAATTATGAGCGTCAATACAAATTGGAACATGCCCTCCCTGTCATAGAAGGACATTTTCCATCACAACAAAAAAAAACATTTAATACGATTACAAGACACATACGAAAGAATATTCAATAAAAAAACAGGTATTGCTCGATTTTAAATAAAACGAACAACGTCTTACAGTATCTTTGAAACAAAAAGAAAGACTATTAAATACTACCAATTAAAAAAATAAGATTGCAAGAGCAGACCAGTCTCCACAAGCGGTACCCGTTCACGAGTATGACATGTGAATCAGCCATCGCTTCGCTCAACCATGTTTTAGGGAACGTAACGACCCGACGCACATGCCACCACCGCAGAGACACTTTAAGAGAGCATGACACACTCGAGCAACTCCAACGAAAGCAAGAGAACATAAAGACAACTTTAAACGCAACATAAATTTTGAGTGGGTACCTTTGTCTGTAAGACACTGCTGTTAAAGGCTATCATACCAGCGTAAAATTAATTATTTAAAAAAAAAAATTAAATTTAAAATAAAATATTACAAAGAAAATAAAATGTGAAAATATTATTATAACCAGGCTGTTTTGTCTTCTAAATATTCTTTGGCTGTATAATAACCTTTCTTATGTAAACAAGATTTTACAAGATTCTTAAACTTATCTAAAGGCATCTCATAAACTGCATCCCAGGGAGGTCAGGACAAAATCCAAACCACTGTCTCAAGGTGAGTATAAACCCTGTAATCTTACGAAAGCATTTGGATCCAACAGCTTTGTTTGCTTTTTTTCTATTTTTTAAAAGAATTGCAAACTAGCATACCTGTTACATCCTACTTATACAAACACAAGCTAGAAACAAGAGAAATTTAATTTTAGCCTATTGCAACTTTAAAAGCCATGTCTAGACTACAAAATAAAACCGAATTCCAACAATGGTGCAGTAAGCTAAGCACCTAGGAGCAAACATTAAACTGTTGCACAAATATTTGTCGGCCCGAGGCGGGCGGGGAGGCCTGGCGTCTTGTGTGCCTGCCGTCTAAATAATACAGTTCGACCGTAACTGTGACTGCTTACTACCTTAACAGTATAGTACCACGTCCGCAAATTACCTGAGGTGCACTTTTTATCCCAATTAGTAAAAAGTACCAGGCCTTCAAAGCGTAGTAGCACGTTCGCAAATTACCAGGTACTCTTTTTATTCCAATTTAAAAAGTACCTGGCCTTCAGAGTGTAGTACCAATTTCGCAAATTACCAGGATTTTTATGCCAGTTAGTAAAAAGTAACTGGCCTTTAAGTTTTAGTACCACGTACGCAATTTGCCAGAAATTCTTTTTATTCCAATTGGTAAAAAGTACCTGGCCTTCAAAGCCTAGTACAACAAACGTAAATTACCAGGAAAGCTTTTTATTCCATTAAGTAAAAAGTAACTAGCCTTCAAAGCGTAGTGCCACCAATACATTTACTGCCCAATACACGGCGCCGTGAGTTTTCAATTGTTTTTTAATTGTGTCTGGTTTTGTGGCAGTCAATGTGATAAGCAATTTACAAGGAATCCTTAAATTTCCATCAGTGAAAAGTACTTGGTCATCAAAGATTCTGATTCACTGAGATTTAAGGATTCAGCTAAAGTTCGCTTCTACTGTTCTTTACCGTCGTTGTTTAAATACAACAATTAGCTAGCATGCAAATGTCAGTATATTGTGATTTGATTGCTTTTCAGATTGATGACTTTAATATTGGTACTCGTATAATTACTCGCGTACTCTAGTGACGGAGATTTCCACTTAACTTTCACTCTGGCCTTTGGCATAGTTTGTTTTAACGATTGCAATCGTCTGATGGCAGTCGGATAAAAGTCAGCATACCGTGCCTTCACTGTATGGTGGAAAATTGTGTAGACATTTTTGGTCACCTATCTGAGTACCTATCACGCTTAATGTGCTTAACTTTCACGATCGTTGCTAAGAACAAATACCGCACGCTCGCTACGCCACCGATCATCTTAAATCATTCGTAATGAATTCTTAACAAACCAAAAAAGTTGATTGTAAATTCGTACTGTAGAATTTATTCACGAATTATTCAATTTTTTGTTTCATTAATAAAACACACTCCCTTTGTGTCATTAGGTACACACAAATTATAAAGGGAGCGAAGAAACCAGTTATGCCTTTCTTTTTCTTATTTCCTAGCTACGAGTATATTTACAGACAGCTTAACGTGAAACAATATTTTACCATCTTATAAATGAGGTACAAAATTTGATTATGAAAAGTTGAGTTGAAGAGAGTCCAATTTAACCTCGTTTTCTTTTTGCACCCGCCCAGCAAAATATCCAATGTAATTCCCGCCCTTGGGATGAATATCAACACTGGTTGAGAACATCCGACATTTTTTTTTAATTAATCAATTTAAATCCCCCGAATTTCACGGAACACAATGATGTTTGCAATCTGTATCTAAAATACTTATTAATTCGCGTACAGGAACGGCTATGCGGGGTGGAAAATATTGTTTTATCAATTCTGTTTCCCGTAATACGCTTGTTAGTCAATACTTATGTGTGACTTTACTAAACTGCTTTAGGTTTTATGTTTTTTAGTCTTATTGTTACTTACCATAAGGTATTATGGCTGGTATTAAAATGGAACCACACTCTATACGGAATTCTAAACTAATGAAGATAATCGTGTTCATGTGGCCTTCCCACAACACCTGAGACTAACAGTGGGAAGATTATGGACTGATGATGGAGATGATAAAACCCGAAAACATAAAACTTAAAGCAGTTTAATAAAGTCACACATACGTATTGACTAACAAGCGTATTACGGGAAACAGAACTGATAAAACAATATTTTCCACCCCGCATTGCCACGAAGCCATGAAAATGGAACCACACTCTATACGAAATTCTAAACTAATGAAGATAATCGTGTTCATGTGGCCATGTGGTCGTTAATTAATAATGAATACAAAACAATTTTCTTAATTAAAATATGAACTTCCAAGTGTAACCACAAAGTACACTTAGAAGGAAGTAAAAGTACACAATATCCCTCGTAATAATGATCATTATTATTATTAAGAAAGATATTACCTTGGGGGAACTTATAACGAAATGGAACTGCATACTGAACGCCCCCACTGACGATGACGACGAGAGTATATATATTTTTAAATTTATTAACAGTTACACAATTTTCTATTTTTTTTTTATTTACTAAAGCAACAGCCAACTTAATGCATTGATAAATGATCTTAGAGCTAATTTCAATTTGGCCAATTATGTTATTCACAACTAAATACATATGTGAAACAAAAAGGAATCAAATTAAGCCAAACTAATACACTAAAAAGATATACCTATATTACTGACGTTTTGAAGCTCATTTACTTGTACTTACTTACTTAACTTACTATATTGTATATTAAATTGAATACATGCTATACTTGGTTACCTATTGAAACGCATAAAGCTTTTCGCCATAAACTAACAATGCATCATGTTAATGGCCATAATCGTCACTTTCCATATGTCACTATAGCATAACTTCATAACGCATAACTTAAATGGCCAAAATTTAAAAGGCATAACCATAGAAAGGCACAATTTTGATAAGCATAAGTAGCAAAAAGCATATTTTTTATTTGCCACAATGTTTAGAAGATATAATATTCAAAAAGCATACATGCAATAAGAATAACTGACAAAATCCCTAACTCTTACAGGATAACACTTATTTTATGTACCATATGTTCAAAAAGCATATATTTGGTACATTTGATTTAATATACATTTGATAACTAAAATAATCTAAAGATATAAAACTTATTGATATAATGAGCAAACAAGCGTGCAGCATGCAGGCAAACATGCAGCATTCAAGCAAGCATGCAGCGTGCAGGCAAGCATGCAGCAGGCTATTATCAAAAAGCATGCATACTGTTTGAATCAGCCTTAGCTTGTCACTCTCTCTTCTGTTCTGTGATTGACACCCACAAAATGACAATCATTCAAATCTCGGTCAGTCTCTTACGGAACAGTACACACAAATCCGTAATAAAAGCCGTCGACTGTCTCAATTACCCAGTCGTTTTTGAGGGAACTTTAAAGTCGGTAATCCGTACATATCACGTTGCTCCGCGCTCCCATGTTTATTGTGGGGCGGGATTAAAAGGATAACACACATTAGGCTTTTCTGGGACATTAACTCCACCGCTGCTGCAAATAAACGACACGCGTTACTCTCAAATGTTTCATTGTCGTTGCCCATACCACCCGGAGGGCTTATGCGTGAACTAGTAGAAGATGTCTTTGCGAACGTGCTGCCTGCTTTGCCTTCGTAGCAAAGAATATAATCCAGAACACACGGTAATTCATGTTCACTGTCGGTGTGGTATGATTCGATAGCGACCTATTTTTGTTGCCAAACAACTTTGTTTTACATTGCGGCGTTCTTTTTGAACTCAAACTCAAAATGTTTTTATTTAATAAACTTAATTAATAAGTACTTACTTTAAATCGTCCAAATCTTTTTTAATCTATAACCCATTCAGGAGTCATTTTTAACTGTGGCAAAGAACGGAGCAAGAAACCAAAGTGCACAGAAGCAACGACATTTACAAAAAAATACGTCGTTACCAGGTCATAAAATACAAAAAATGAATTTAAAAAATAATAAATGATGCAATAGGTACAGTACTACAAACAATACAATGTATCAATTAATTATAGACAATTAGAAATAGCTGTTGGAGTAGGTACTTGAAGCATTGAAATGCTGGGTCTGAAGACCCAATCTGTTTTGTCTTCTGTGTAATCTGACACTTTATAATAAGTTTTTTTATTAAGCTTTTCTTTGATTTTGATTTTAAATTAATAAGGGTATGAAGGGTACGAGATCCGGTACAGGGCATAGAGGCAAAAGAACCAAAGCTTCTCTCACGGTGTAGCGCGCGTCCATTGGCTGCGGTGACAGCAAACAATCAGCAGGCCATCAAAATACGTTTGACAATTTAATATAAATAAATGGGACTTTGCAACGAACCCTCACTATTTCTGCGGAGTGAAATGAGAGCAAGTCCCACATCACAGACAGCGTGGTCTATTGAAGGCCTCACCGGAAAGAAATATTCACGAAGTTGACGAGAAAGTGGCTGAGTTGATCAATCTATCACAGTATAGTGTTCGCTGCATACACACCATTCGCGAATAATAATAATTCCACCGATTTTTTTAGTTTCATAAACTCTGTTATAAAAAATTACCTGAACAAAATAAAAAATCTATCGACAGCCGATAAGGCACTCATTCGCAATGAATGGGAGTGCTGTGCAAGTCGATATTTTCCCAATATCTCCATAACCGTACTCTACAGCTGAAACTGCACCCGATGATTTATACAAACGAGCCAAAGCGTCACTGAATCAACAGCGTTTAGTATTTTATGGCGATCTAACAGTAAACACTATACCGTTGAAAATACAATGCTATTTGGTTTCCATCGCCTTAACACATAAATTCAGTGTGTCTGGTTTCTAATACAGCAATGGAGCTGCTATACAAAATGTAAGTTATGTCAGTTATGTTATTATTTTGTCGCAGGAATGTGATGAGAAACAGAGATTGGGTCTGAACTTGAAGAGCTCGATGGCGTAGCGGCTAAAGGGTCCCACACACGATCAGTTCCTCGGCAGGTATTGGCGCACAACGCACGGCGGCGGCGGCGGCTAGTACTAACTGACAGGCTGATACCTACCGGCGAAATGATCGTGTGTGGGTTTTGTTTTGCGATCATGCCAGTTACTCGTACGCAACTTTCGCAATGCCAGGTCACTGGATGGGTGACCAAATAAAAAACATCTCGAGTTCCTCCGTTCTACGGAAGGCATGTAAAGCTGTTGGTCACGGTTGTTGTCGTAAGATGGCAATCGCTTTAACCCACCAACCCCAGGCCTGTACCCAGCAATGGGACGTTTATAGGTCGATGACTAAACTAATTCATGAGTCTTCTGATCTTACATTTTATGTTGGTTTGACGTTTGTGCAATACTTCAAAGTCAACGCGAGTGATCACTAATTGTTACATTTTAATGTGAAATCGTATAACCTTTTGTTAAAATAACAACATGTACAAAACAACATTTCTAATTAAGTGTTAATGAAAATAAATTCCAAAAAAAATTGCCGCTATGGCACAAAGTTCAATTAAAAAGTATCAAAATGCTAATGCCTACGTAAACCGGGCAATACGCATTAATTCAGAAAGTAAACTAACAACGAAATTAAAAACGAAAATCGTTTTTAGTCCGAAACATGCGTTAATGTACAAAAAGTCGCATGGTTGGCGGGTTTTCATAAAAATACGGAAAGGTTTAATACTTACTTAACGCACTTCATAATTGTGTAAAACGTAAACCTCTTGAGTGTCTAATATTATAAATTGACTTGACATATTAAACAAATTATGTATTTGTCTGTGTGTGCGCTGTGTGCATGTGTAAGAATGTTGATAAATATCAATCTTTAAGTCATCCTATAGCAAGCAAAAGATTAACATGGAAAGAGAGAGAAACTAGCAGTAGTATAATATTGAACATTCTATTTAAACCCAAAATAATGCGAACTATTTTACTATACGGCTATATAGTTTTGATAACATCACAATTGGATTTTAGAGTCGTTCTGTAAACGTACCAAAACACGTAACCAAACGGCAACAACGTAGCGCTTTTGTCATTCTGGCTTTGCTTGCAGCTGAAATTAAAACAATTATGACCAAAACAATGTTCTAAACTCCACGCGACTCCACCAGTCAGCCGCGTCAAAACTCCAAATGTTTCTGCTTAAATAAACACTTATCAGGTTGTTGACATTGCATAATGGATTTAATTAAAATGGAATGCCTGCTCACTCCTGATCTTCATAATTACGGGAACAGAAGAAATGTGATAATATAATACTCGTAAACGTTATCGCGTCGACTCAGGAATTTTATTAAAATCATAAATCGCGTGTCACATGCACCCGCTGTGTCGAGACTGGATAGCAGCTGTTCGTACGATTGTATTTTATGTAAATGAGCTCTTCATACATTATAGAAAAAAACATTTCTTCATGACACAGTACACTCGGAGGAAGATGGAGGAAATATTTTAATTTTGCCCAAATTGATTTCCGTTCCCGCCGTTTGTTTTATTAAAAAGTATCAAATCCGCTTATCCGATTTATTAGCCGATATCCGATTTGTTTACGTATAATAATACGGACGGGAATTAAAGTGGAAGTTCGTGTTGCTGTTCTATTTATATAAACCGTGGATACCTGCCTACTGTTATTGTATCCTAGCAAAAACATTTTTTTAATTTAGTATAGCAATGAAATAAAAGTAAAAAAACCCGCGTAAAAGAACATATAGCCGACGTCAAGCATAGGCGCGAAAATAAGTTTGCAGTGTGTGAACATGCTCTCGAGGGACCCAACCATTACATCAGATTTGACAAACCTCAAATAAGCGCCAAAGAACAACGATTTATCCCTAGGATGATACGCAAGCCTATTGAAATTAAAAAGTTATCGAAATTTCAATAGAGAGGATGGTTTGAATTTACCACCCATCATACAGGTCATCAAATCCCAGCCCCAACAGCAACACATTGCCAGACCTAAAAATATTGTTAGCTCGTATTGTGTAAACTTGAACGCACCCGGTTAAATATAAAAATGATTGACGGTAAGCAAATTATAACTATGAGACGACCAACACCACAGTCTCCCTGTGAACACGGACCCTGTAAAGGGTTCAAAACGTCAGGCTAATATAAAAAAACTATGTAAAGAGTAAATTAACCGCGAGTTAGTCCGTAAAAAAGTGTTTCATTTCAATGTGTAGTGCTCGCTTAAACCTCAGAAAACAAAAGTAATAATATTTTGGGTTCTGTCAAAATGCTCTGGACTAAACCTACGTCCAGAAATCTAAACAGTCAAGATTGACATACATATAATCACGACTATTATCCGCGAAAAGTTAGTCAGAGACTAGGCAATGAGGACCGCAAAAGCAGTCCTCTACCATAGTCCACTTTTCACCAAATAGCGACTGCACATGTGCTCAGCGTGACAGGTGGCGAGCCCATCGCCGCTCTATGCTGTGTAAGTATGTGTAGTGTAATGGCGTTGGGACGGAGACCCGAAATGAAACAATGTCTTGCGTTGAATCAATAATAATCTTTATCCTCTAGTGTATCATCTTAAATACTAATTAACATCACATCTATACGTGACTAGAGGAAGGACGCCTTGTCAATCAGGAAGACCTTAATTATCACGTACTATTGAGTACGTGCTGATAGTGTAATTCACTATATCACACCTCCCCTGAAAAGGCTAGGCATCCCTTCCCTGAAAAGTAAACTCTTATTTTCTAAATATCTTAGTCCTATTCTTATGAACTATATATTCTTTATTATTCTTTAATATTTTTACATTAGTACCTAGCTCTTCTAAAACTTCAAATGGACCTAAATACAAGTCATTCAATTTATTATAATTTTCATTCTTATACAAGAGTAGATCACCTTTTTTGTAGTGTACTTCCTTACAATCTAAATCATAATTAGTTTTTCTACTTTGTTTTGATATTAATAAGTTGTTCCTGGCATCATTATGAGCTTTTTGCAATCTAAATTTTAACTCCGATGGATAATTGTCGTATACATATAAGGGATCAACTTTACTAACTAAATTACTAGGTACGTTACATGTTTTCCCAAAAACTAGTTCATAAGGGGAGTATTTGGTACTAGTATTTACAGAATTATTATAAGCAAAGCACCAATATGGTATCCAGGTACTCCAATTTGCCGACTGATTCTGTGTTTGTATTCTCAAGTAACATCCGAGATGTTTGTGCCAGTTTTCTAGCGAACCTATACTCTCATGATGATAGGGTGTTTTTTTTTTTTTTTTTTTTTTTATTTATTAGGTTACACAACAGACATTAATCGTAACAAAGTTAAATACATAATAGGTTTGACAATATCTTACACTAGACTAATGTCCTAAATGTGTTAACACAACTAGTTTATGTGTGCTTAGCATGTGTAAACAAAAGATTAACAAGGATTCTTAAAAGTTACTTAAAATATTTTAAAAATTATTAAAACTCATGGGCGGTTAGCCATCTGGGTCGACTAATAAGGTCTTGATGGAATTTTTGAACACATTAGTGTTCCTATTGAAAATATCAAGCGAGTTGTGATCCATAGCAAGTTTGTTGAATTCTCTGCACATACGAGCAATAGGGCTGTTAAAAGATATATTATTCCGGAAAGTGGGAATGTCAAACGTTGGGAGAGGACGTCTAGGGTTAAGTTTTATATTAATATTTAGTGACGAGAGAAGATAACTCGATTCAAGGCTTGAGTGAACCAACTTGTGTAGAGTAGTAAGGTCTATAAGTTCACGCCTTACATTTAAAGCAGTTACTGCAAACCTGTGCAATCTATCTTCATATGATGTTAAGCTCCGACCAAGACTAAGCCTAAAGCTCAACAGTCTCAGAAATTTTTTCTGTACCCGCTCAATTAACATGGAGTGATTTTTATAATAAGGAGCCCAAATAACTGAACAATATTCCAATTTGCTTCTTATCAATGAATGAAACAAGAGAATCAAGCTGTTGGTTGAAGAAAAGTCTTTTGTGATTCTATATATGAATCCTAGAGTTTGTAAGGTGCTCCGTGACAAGTACTCATAATGACTCCTAAATGAAAGCCTGTCGTCAAAAAGCACACCGAGATCCTTAACCTCATAACTACGGTCAAGCACTTGACCATGCAACCTATAAGGGAAAATCAGCTTATTACGTTTATTTGTAAAAGATATAACCGTACATTTATTTACATTCAAGAACATCCTATTCAACCTGCACCATTCCTCGATCTTTTCGAGCTCTCTTTGAAGTTTGTTACAGTCGTCAATCGAGTTTATTTCCAGAAAAACCTTAAGGTCATCCGCATATAGCAAACTTGGGCATGTCAGTTCTGTGGCAAGATCATTAATAAATATAAGGAAGAAGAGAGGACCCAGATGGGAGCCTTGAGGAACTCCCGATCTAATTTCCACCGGTTCCGACAAAAATCCCTTGACTGCCACCAACTGATGCCTTTTTGACAGATACGACTGAACCCATCGAAGAAGCGAACCATGAACTCCAAATTTACAAACCTTTTGAACAAGCAAATGGTGGTTCACCTTGTCAAATGCTTTTTGGAAATCAGTGTACACTGAATCGATTTGACGTCGCCTGTTAAACGTCTGACACAAGGTATTTGTGTATTCTAAAAGGTTACTAACGGTAGACCTATTTCTAACAAAACCGTGCTGTTTATCCGATAGATAAGGTTTAATATAGAAATACAGGTAGTCATAAACCACTGATTCAAAGACTTTAGCTGGACATGAGAGAATGCTTATGGGTCGATAGTTTCTGCAGTCTGATAAGTCTCCGCTTTTATGGACCGGAATAACATTGGCTATCTTCCAAGTTAAAGGAAATATTCCAAGATTCAAAGATGCATTGAAAATGAGTGACAAAGGGAGACTGAGCTGCTTGGCACATTCTTTAAAAAATACCGTGGGTATCCTATCAGGGCCAGCCCCTTTTCCTGGATCAAGCCTCTTAAGTTTGCTCAGTACCTCAGAGCTGCTCACTGATATTTTTGAAAGTGAAAGGAAACTATTGCCAGATAAATCTGGAACGGTAGAAGCAGAAGTCAGCAAACCACTTTCCTCAAAAACAGAACTGAAATATGTTGAAAAGAGCTTACACACACCTTCACCATCGGAGGAAGAAACAAGATCCAGTTTCATTGTCTGTGGAATTTCACTGCTGTTACCTTTCTTACTTTTAACATAGCTCCAAAATGATTTAATATTAATGTTGATAGAATCTTCGACTAACGATAGATATTTTTTGTAACATTCATCCATTAGACGCTTTGAACGCTGACGCAACATTGAAAAAGTGTCATAATCTCTGGGGTTCAAGTACATTTTAAACCGTTTATGGTATTTATTTTTTTCATTTAAACATCTTATGAGACCTGGAGAGAACCATGGGGGAAACTTGTTGACATTACTCCTATATAGGGGAACGTGTTTCCTTATAATGTCATTCAAAATTGAATAAAACTTTTGAACGGCGTCATCAATGTCATTTAGATTGAGAATAGAAGACCAATCAACACAGTCAAGGTCAGATGTAATGCTCTGGAAGTTAGCTTTAACAAAATTAAAACGGGGTAACGTGTTACTCTTAAGCGATTTACGCTTTTTGCTTAAAGAAATATCAACTGATATGGGAGGATGGTGACAATTCTCTTTGGACAATGGATCTGCGTTCATGACATTCAGTTCTGTTCCGTTAGAAAGAACAAGATCAAGACAACGATTATTTAAATTATGAATATGATTAAATTGAGAGAGATTACCTAGAGTCAAAGTATCCAGCAGTAGCCTAGATTTAATATCATTGGAGTGGCTCGGAACAAGAACTGATCCTTTTCTAGACCATGACAAATGGGGCACATTAAAATCTCCGATAATAATAGTTGCCCCGTTAGCCTTATGCAGTAATACTAATTGTATGTTACTGTGAAAATCAGATAACAAATCGCTTTGTATATCAGGAGGTAGGTAACAAACGCATAGGTTTATAAAAAGATTAGGCGAATCGGTACCTATAGTGACCCAAATATCTTCCGCCCTACTATCCCAATTCAATTGACGAGTAGTATTAATGCTTTTCTTAATAGCGACGACCACCCCTCCTCCGTCAGTTTTCGTAACTGATGTGGAAAGGCGATCACGCCTATAAACATTATAGCGATCGTCAAACAACTCACTACTATGTACGCTATCATTCAAATTAGATTCAGTAAAACAAATAATATCATAATTGCAAAACAACACATTCAAGTAAACATCTTTAGTTTTGGATCTGATTCTGTTGACATTCTGATAATACAATGAAAATTGCTGATCCATTAAAAGATACTTTAAAAAGGCTTGAATATAATGATTTATCGGCAAAAATGGATACAAAGATAGTTACTATAAAATTATTTTAGTTTAGTCAAAGAGTCTAAATTTTTTACATGGATTGCTGGAGAGTTGTCATCTTTGCGAAGATAAATCTTGCCATACTTGATCCATACGTATTTGAACTGGTGCTCTTTGGCCCATTTACGCGTGGCAGAGTATTGTTCTTTGCAGTCCGGTGAAAGATGTTCAGCTAAGTAAATAGCAATTTTATCACCAGAAATACCCACCAAAGCTGTATTCAAGGGGTCAGAACGATGCTCTTTGTTATATCTTTTGAAAGCAGACAAAATGTTGTCCCTGTGGCGCTCAGATGGAAGTGTAGCAAGGATGTTACGGGGACGTGTAGAATTAACATTTATCTTAGCGACCCTTCTCACCGCACATACAGCAGGGTCTTCAATTTTTACGCCGATGACATCACAGATGTTTTTGAATATAGCTAACACGTTCTCATTGCGACGGTCCGGAACACATTGGATCTCAATATTTCGGCTACGTGATGATTTCTCAAGGTTATTGAGGCGCCTTTGTACGTCCGACAGCTCCTTCTGTAACATTGTTTTCTCTGTTTCAAGCTGTGAAACTTTATTCGAAGCGGTGCTGAGGTCCTTCTTGATGTCTCGTTGCTCATCACTTAAAAAGTCGGTTGTACAAGTGAACTCAGACTTCAAGTTCTCAATGGCAGACGTTATTTCATTTTTTATCATTCGATTGATAGATGTTTTAAAACTTTCAAATTTTGTATCCAATTTGGAGTCCAACTTAGCATCCAATAAATGGAAAAATTGAGCCAAATTCATATTTTCTAAACTAGTACTTGTAGAAGGGATTGTCAATTTTTCAGCTTCTGGGGATGTTTCTTCCAAAACAGAATTATCACAAGACATCATTGTTTCATTAAGCGGTTCAACAAAGTGTTTACGGACTGGAGTATTCATGTCCTTTCTTCGCGTTATGTTAGCGCAACTAGGACAGTACCAGGACTTTTTAAGATCATTTTTGTTCGTTTTGTAAAAGTCAGCTGACATATTCAAACACACATAATGATAATCTGCTTTACATGGGTTACATTTGACCAACTCATCAATAGACACTTTGCAATGACAGGCCTTGCAGATCATGGTTACAGTACTTTCAACCGACTAATTCGCTCAATAGGTATTATTTATTAGTAATATGAACACAAACTCACTGTATGAGCAGCGTTCCGTAGAAGGCCATAACGAAGCTCGTAGCGTAGGCAGCGATTGTAAATTTAGCCGCTACGGATCCAGCGGCCGTAGCCTAGCGGATAAGACTCCGCAGCTCAAGCCGGGGATCCGAGTTCAAACCCAGCAAAATCAGTGTTTAAAATCACTTTTCACCTTTCACTACTGAGGTCTCCAAAGTACCGCACAGCGAAGTCCTTTCAAAGAGGGCGAAGCCCCGGGCTTCCTCAAAAATTAAAAATTAATTTAAATAATTTCAATTGAACAGCCGTACACGTCCGCTAGGCACAGAGAACGAACGACGAATGAGCCAAACGACGTCGACGTTGAATTTAACTTATCAATATTTAGCAATTTACATACTGTTTCTAACGTGGAATTAATAAATTCCGTTCCACAGTCAGTCGCAATAACCCTGGGAGTACCATATCGTAAAATAAAATTTTCAGTAAAAACCCTAGCAACAGTTTCAGCTGACTTATCAAGTATTGGGTAAGCTTCTACAAACTTTGTCAATTCGCATTGTATTGTTAATATGTATTTATTACCCAAATTATCGACCTCCAACGGCCCCACAATATCTAAATATATTTTTTCAAAAGAAGTAGATGCTGTAGTGGTTATTACCATTTTCTCTTTATTATTTTTATTACAAAATTTCTGCTTTTGGCAATCTTTACAGCGAGTCACATATTCAGTTATGTCTTTTTGCATATTACTCCAAAAATATTTTTTTCGAATATTCTTAGTCATTTTATTTATGCCTACATGACCACTTGTCGGCAATAAATGATAATCATTTAGTATAACACGTATCAAGTCTTTATTTGTAACATGTTCAACTTGGTTATTAATAATACATAACCGCGGTAATTCTTTATGTTTCATGAAAGTTTGGGTCAAAATTTTAATAAACTTTTTATTAAACCCATTTTTAATCACAACGACTTCTACAATATTATATTTTTTACATAATGCACTCAGTTCTCCTATCGTTGCGTCTCGGCGCGCCTCCGTTAGTAGAGATTCCTGATTTATGTAAATAGTAGAGTCACTAAATAACATATCACCCGTCTGTGAGACGTATCTTTTCTTTTTCTTCAACTTCACGAAGTTTTCATACGAACAAATATCTAACCTTACATCATTTTGTGATTTCTGCATAATATCTACCACTCTTGGTTGCCTTGTGACACCATGTCACGGTCGCCATGTAATGGCGTTGGGACGGAGACCCGAAATGAAACAATGTCTTGCGTTGAATCAATAATAATCTTTATCCTCTAGTGTATCATCTTAAATACTAATTAACATCACATCTATACGTGACTAGAGGAAGGACGCCTTGTCAATCAGGAAGACCTTAATTATCACGTACTATTGAGTACGTGCTGATAGTGTAATTCACTATATCACAGTAGTCTTTATTCCGTTAGTCGCCTGTTACGACTACCAAGGGAAGAGAAGGGGTGGTAGTATTCTTTCACCGCTCCGCGACACGGTTATATAACACATTCAAGATTGAGGTTTACTTAAAACTAGCGGCTTCCGTATAAACACCCTATGTCCTTTTACAATTTCCAAAAATTTCATCAATCTCAATAAAGAAACAGTCGAGTGACACTAGATACGTGCACTAAGAACTGCGAATAATTTGTTTATAAACATTCTTCATCGAATTTGGCCCTAGTATAGGCTATATACAGGATGATCAATCCAAATGGGTCAGTAGGGAGAAATCAAAAACTATAAGAGATAGAGAAATCTGTTCTTAGGAACCATGGCGTCGATTTTAGATTTAATAAAAACTACATACATTTTTTTTTGTGAAATCTCTTACGTTACCGGGAGTCGAACCCGCGGTCTCTATCTCTGTAATCAATGTTGTAAATTCTGCAACTTTATTCGTTGTTATTTCTGATTGTATGAATGATCACATTTTTAGTGGAGTCTTGTTTAAATAAAATTTCAAGAAATCCCATAAATAAGATACCTTATTATTTTTTAAGGTAAATATACGGTAACCATTTTCCTGGATCCAAAAATTTATTAATTGGGTACCTAATAGAATGTCGTATACGTTATTATAATTGACCCTGTGAGCATAAATACCAAACTAAATAAGAAATCTTGTGTAGGCAGATATTAGACAGAAATGATCATTTTCAACATAACTGGATAGGTACAGACAACCGCCATCAAAATGGCCTACAAGATCGCCTGATATCACGTCACTTTATTATTTCCTACGGGGTTATGCTATAGATGAAATTTAGAAGATTTAACAACAGTCTTAGCATATCGGATCGGATATCTTAACACAGATGCATCCAACAAAAATACGAAACGCTAAAAGTATTGCATTCGATAATCAAGAGAATTCATTTTTGCATCCAGGAAATGGCTACTATTTTGAACATTTATGTACCTTAAAAAATAAATATCTTATTTTTTTTTTTCAATTATTTAAAGAAGATGCCGTTAAAAATTTGTTCTTTATGATCCATACCTAACATAATATATAATATTATCAACAATAACAATGAATAAACTTACAGAATTTATAACATTGTTTACAGAGATAGAGACCGCGGGTTCGAATATCGGTTACGTATGAGATTTAACAAAAAAAGTTGAACGTAACGAAACGTTGAAACTAAAGTCTACCCAATCTCGTATTATTTTTGATTTCTCCCTTCCGACCATTTGGATTGATCACCCTGTATACTGTCGTGTATGTGTTTTGTCAGAATAGCAATTTTGAAAGGAACACTTCATCGTGTTGGCACTTGCTCGCACACTGCCAAACGAAATGCGTACCTAAAGGTCTCGCTATAGGTACTCTTTTCGTGCGGACATTTTTTATATCATTCGGTAACGTTAATAGACATCATTTTTTTTTTAATTATTAGTTATTCATTATTTGTTTAATTTGTCCGGCAAATAAAAATTAACTCGTGGATACCGGGCGAACGGTCACGTGTCGGTGCAAGTGCATTGACCCGCCCGGCCGCCAGGTATCGTAATTTCAGGAGTTCAATTTCGCGGTCCCGGTCGAGTTCAACTTCGCGGTCCCGGTCGATTTACCATGATCAATGGTAATTTTGTGGATATGTTTGATCAATTTTAGTTTATTTATTTTTCACTCGAAAAAATTAAAATTAAATCTGAAATGCGCACTGAAAAGCTGAAAGCAAAGTACTAAAAATGAAAATGACAAACTCGGATCCACCAACAAATCTAAAATGCCAAATGGAAATGCCGAATCCGAAATGTAAAGTAACTAATATTTACCAACGTCCAGTCTTCACAAGGGCTCCTTAAAATCCATACAGTTAAACTAATTTATTGCCAAATCGTGGTCCCCAAGCGCATTGGGCCGTGTTTCGGCGGTCCACTCGCCCTTTGGACAGGTTGCCCACTCGACGAATTTGACGCTCCGACAAACTTTAACTAACGTTTTACTTCAATTAACAGCGTTGTTATCGAATTAGTGGTGGCAGGTGAACTCTCCGAAATAATACCCTACATTCAGTAAGTATTTCTATTCGATTTGTTGTCGCTTGTTCCCCTCATGTTTCTATAAGTGCAAACTATTATAAATACTCATTTTATTTAATATAGAATTAACCTGCAACAGGTATTATCCATGATCATTAAGGAACACACTATTTCGTCTTTGACAAATAAAATTAACGGTGATGTTAAATGTCGCAGGAAAATGATAAAAATAGGGATATGATCAAATCAAGAACAGTGCTAAAATAACAACCATCAGGGTAATTTTTCTAATAGACTCAGTGATTTGGTTAAATGCGTTTTAGTGAAATTAACAATGACATTTGGTGAAATAGACAAGTTAAATATTGTGGGAAGGATCGCAGAGAGTTTTTTCATTGTTTCCCCCCATATTTCAGACGACCTCCTTGGTGGAGTGGTTTGAACACCGGTTTTCATGGTATCGCTATCTCTGAGGTTCCGGGTTCGATCCCAGGTCGGATAAATTTAGAATTATTTTTTTTCTAAATTGTCTCGGGTCTGGGTGTTTTCTATGTATAATAAGTAAGTATTTATTTAAGTATTTTAAGTGTTTTCTCCGTTGTCTAGTAATCATTTAACGAGATTCATCTAACGAAGCTTCTCTTGGCCTAGATAATTGGTGTGAGTGTAGGAAAGTAATTTTTTTTTATATTTTGGTAGGTACTTAGAGGCATCCAATAGACTCATGAAAAAAATTAAAAAATAAAACTTTTTTTTTAAAACAAGTTGTTAATAAACATATTTAAAAAGTTAAAAATAATTTAAACCTGATAAGAAAAATACCATTATATAGGTACCTACATTGCAACCTTTAACTATATTTAACCTTCTTCGTCAACGTCACAATAATACCATATCGTACAATACCCAAAAATGTGCGTACATACCTTTACACCTTGTATTAAATCTTTGCGTCTTTATCACAGACCAAATCTTTAATAAATGAAAGCGTGTTACATTGTGATTCATAGCGAGGGAGTAAATAGAAACCGAGTTTTAATGGGTTTTTAGCGCCGTGTGTTACACTCTGATTTTCACTACGAATGCGAGAAAATAAAACAATCCAATACAATATGAATAGGTTTATTTTATTAAAAATTAACCCGTTAGTTGCTTTAACGACACCCAAGGGAAGAGAATGGTTGGTAGTATTATTTTGATGAGCCCATCGCCGCTCTATGCTGTTGGATAGTAGGTACGTGCAGTCTTTCCATCTCTTCCCTTGGGTGTCGTCAAATGCGACTAACGGACCAATGACTGCACATACATCCTACAGCATAGAGTGGCGATGGGCTCATCAAAATAATACTACCAACCCGTCTCTTCCCTTCGGTGTCGTAAAAGGCGACTAACGGACTAAAGACTGCACATACATCCAACAGCATAGAGCGGCGATGGGCTCATCAAAATAATAATACCAACCCTTCACTTTTCTGCGATGTCGTAAAAGAGGACTAACGGACTAAAGACTGCACATATACATCCAACAGCATAGAGCGACGATAGGCTCATCAAAATAATACTACCAACCCCTCTCTTCTCTTCGGTGTCGGTAAAGGCGACTAATAGACTAAAGACTGCTCATACATCCAACAGCATAGAGCGACGATGGGCTCATCAAAATAATACTACCAACCCCTCTCATCCCTTGGGTGTCGTAAAAGCTGTGTTTTCCATAGATTCAAATGATTACTTATTTTACCATAAACTTTAATAATAACTATCTCAAAAAAGTTGTTGATCTAAGTAAACAGTAATAAGTCGAGTCTTTTTTCATGATTATTCTACATAAGACTAAATACTTTTTCGTTTTTGTAGGCTCATTGTCATGTGACAGACAAAAATTAAATTAAAAAAAACTTCGAACGAATCAAACTCGACGCGGTTGTGTTGGTTACCATCTAGCACCAGTACTCGTGCAGACGAATCATACGATGGGGTTGTGTCGTTTAATTACCGAGTTACTAAGGCCATCTCAGCAGCATCAGACCAGACAAAAATTTGGACGATTCAAAGTACTTATTAATTGAGTTTATTGAATAAATATATTTTGAGATTGAGTTTGGCCATGGTTACCATTTAGCACCAAAGTACTCGTCAAGACAGATCAAACGAGTCCAAACTTGATGGGGTTGTGTTGTTTAACTACCGAGTTCCTATGGCCACCTTCCAGTTCCATTATCAGAACAGCTCCATGTCATAATAATTTTGCATTGTCATCCGATTTACGTTTGCATGCTAAATTTCAGCTCAATCGGTAACCGGGAAGTGTATCAAATTAAACTTGCAAGATTTGTTTACAGACAAACAACGAGACAGGTGAAACTAATTAACCCCTTGAGGATCGTAAAACCAGACACAATTAAAAATCAATTGTTTCGCGACCGCCAGCGGTCTTATGATCCTTGACCTATTAAAAGCTTGTAATAAAAACTTCAAAGTCCGAGTAAATTCCGATTCTATAAATTTTTGTACCGTACTTGCTGCAATAACTATCGTAAACAAACTAAACAAACATATTTTTGGAAACTGGGTTTTTTTTCTATCGTTATAATTTTTGACGGGGTTCTTTCATACACTGACCAGATAACCCAACTAACGAATTAAGGAAAGTGACGAATTAAGGATATTAGTGAAGTTGACGAATTTCAAAACTGACCAGTTGCCGAAAGTGACTAATTCACGAAACTGTCGAGTAGATAACTGACTCCTGAAAACGGTTATAATAAGCAAATTTTTCTTGCGAAAAATTAACGCGAGCTAAGCCGCGGGAAAAAGCTAGTAGCTTATAAAAGTAAGTAAGCAAGAGCGCACCCGTTCACTGTCATATGACACGTATAAGCTACGCTTTATTATAGGGAACTGAAATACTCCATACAATATTATTATGTCTGTCCCAAAATAATGAGTTGTTCTATCTACACCTTTAAACTGTAATAAAACTGTAACGAGGTCGTGTCTGCACTCATTTTTTTTATTTCAATCCGGCGTACCATCTTTATGGTTTCGTCGTTTAGGGGTTCCTATGGGGTAGGAGATTTAATTTCTCGTATTATCTATTTATTTAATACTTATGGAATTAAGTAATACACCAAATGAACAAAAAAAAATTTTTTTAATGTAAATTAGACCTCTAAAGCAAATGAGTAAATGAAACAAAGATAAACAATAATAACAAATTTATGATTACACAGTAAAATAAAGCACACAGACACAAAAGCACATTATTTTACTATAAGTAAATTCGTCTCAAACATTTTCATTTCGGTGAAAAAAGGGTGTACCCACGTCTGATGCTGAACGTATACTATCGCTTCTCCGGCAAAGCGATAGCCTGGGACTACGACTGCAAACACAAAGTTCCAAATACAACCCACAGAGTTAGATTAATGAAGATCTATAATCGGCATTGATTGGAAAGTCAGCAATTGTCAGCAATTTGATGAGCGTAGCAATCTCTATTAGTTTAGAGCACAGAGCGCCAAAATGCAACATTAAAGACATTACCGGGATGTGAACTTTCACGTTCGCGAGCATGAGTTCAATTCGGCGTATTTGCTAATTAGCAAAGTTTCCCCTTTGACGTTACTAACGTGCACGTAGACCGGCTCTTCATAATAATTATCATCGTTAGTGAAAGCCGGAGCGACGCGACGCCCCGCCGCGCCTCGATGCGAACTCATCACTGTTTGTTCGTTAATTGCGAAAAATTATCGGTCCTCATACGTTTGGCTAACTGATGATGCCTTTCATTATTTTCAATCATCGCCACATCATGAAAGCTGGGTGGGTGGCTATTACTGAAATTGGGTATCGATTTTAGTATTATAAATCATCCATCTAATCTCGGTTGTCGCTTTCTGATATATTTTCCATTCCATGATACAAATGTCAAAATGTTATAAAAAAATCGTAGTGAGCTTTTACAATCGTGCATTGTTAAGTGTATTGTCTTCTGCTATTTTTGTAATGTTGTAGTTATACTCCTAGCATACATTTGCTATATTAAACCTCTGTAGTTAGCAGGTTAGTCCACCGGTGTCCGACCCAGAAGTCCTGAGATCGATACGATTAATCAGCACAAACCGTTTAAGTCTTAGTTAGAAATTTTACAACTAGCATTTTACGAGCAGAGACTGCAGTAAGGTAGATGACCACGAAAGCAGCTGAAAGTTTCCTTAACGTTACAACGTCGTATCTTTTTTAGAATCGCTTTTATTGAAGGCAAACAATATTATAGGCAATTTAATTTAAAATGTCATCAAATAAAAATTAATAGGAGCTATGTTGAGCGAATGAATGTTACTCTTTTTTTCTAATAATTCTTTGAAAAAACTAATGATGCTTCACTAAAACCATTTGAATTATTTGAATTAAATGTAAGAACTCAATAAAGTTGGTGTCAATCAAGAATGATTAATAACAAAAGATGACTTTCCTAAGGTAGCCTTGGTCATTTGTTTCTGTCAAACTACAAGAAAGCAATCTTAGCGTGATATGGGCAAACCTGTCGTAAAGTTAATTAATTGTAGTTCTAATAGCACCAGTCTTTGAATTGCATAGGCAAAGGTCTCCATCATTGAAATAATGACGTCGCTAAAATTTATGAGTAATAGCTTAATTACCACGCTTGGCCAATCACAAACCCGGGCTATGCATCAAAAAACCCAAATCACTCCTGGCCCGACCTGGACTTTTGTCATATTATTCAAAGTTATTTTTATGTAGGTACTTCAGGTATTGCAAAAATAATATAGATAGATACAACGCTTTATTGCACACACAAAAATAAAGAAAACATATACAAAGAGTAAGCATTTACAAAAAAAGCTAATGTGGGCAAATGCGGTCTTATCGCTTAAAGCGATCTCTTCCAGACAACCTTTGTGGTATAAGACAACAGAAAAAGAGCGACAGGCAGTGCACCAAAACAAGCAAATATGAGATAAAATAAAATGAATAATAAAAACAGAATTCAAATACTTAATATTTATAAAATTAATTTAATAAACATACAATACTGATACCTAGGTACCTATATTATAAAAATATATAGATAAATATATACAATATATTGTAGTTATTCCGCGAATTTACTGTAGTCTAGCTTATCTACAAACAAAACATTTATCCCATTAGGTTTAAGCCATTAATTTTACAGATTAACTAGTAAATCTGCTTTTCAGATTCACGCCTCCCACACAATAGTGGAACATAAAATTTCTCCCAACAAAATAAACGTCCAGTATTACGTACGAAAGGTACGAATTTGAATCTCGCAACGATAATGCCTTACATTGTCAAAGCTACTCATTATCTCAACTAATTGGTTTAATGTTCTAAGGGACCGCCGCTACATAGCGAGATAATAGTAATTACCATTGTGTCCGCTCATCTGTTCTCGTCTGAAGCCTCGCCACTCAACTGAATTTTCAATTATCAGCATTCATCTTGCTCGATTAGTGCGCATTTGGAAGTTCAGGTTTGACTTCCATCTGAGGTAGTAGCCTTTTCGAATGCTATTTTAATGCCTATAGTTACTAACTATAGTTAGTTAATTAGTTAGTTAGTTTTCCTACACTAACACCAATTATCTAATGAAACTCGTTAAATGGTTACTAAACAACGGATAAACATACTTAAAGTACTTAAATACATACTTATTATACATAGAAAACACCCACACCCGAGACAATTTAGAAAAACAATAGTTTCTAAATTGACCTGACCGGAGATCGAACCCGGGACCTCAGAGATGGCGACACCATAAAAACCGGTGTACAAACCACTCGACCAAGGAGGTCGTCAAATATATAGGTATCTATTATGAGCATAATATTTAATTGTGAACGCCAAATACCTTTTGCTTTCTGGTGTTCGTTATAAGGTTTTAATATATACAAGTATATCTGTTGGCTTTCGTCTGTTTTCTTCTATAGACAAAATAATTTGGAAAAAATGATAATTATTTTTTGGGTAAGACTAACATTGTGGTACCTAATCGTTCGGAAACGCAATTAAGACTCAGTGGATCCAACAAAACTACTTATTTTTTCAGGTATTTGCTTGATCAGATTTGAGTCCCGCTTTTTCTAAGCTCGAACTTGTTTTTTAATATAGGTATATTTATATTTTTTATAATTCTATGACATTCCATAACTGTCCGTCATTACATTAAACCGAATTTCAATATACTCCATCATTGATGCTAGTTTTGATTTTATACGCACTATTGATCAAAATGATTTCACTAATTACAACAGCCAATTAATTTACTTATGTGCGTCAGATATAGTGACGTGATTGTTTTTCACAATATTAATAAATGTTGTTGCGTATTTATATTTCGTATCTGTGTTCGCGCACGAGTCGTTTACAATTACCATTGTTACTCGTATAATTACTAGACTGTTGAAAGTTCATTGTTACTTTATATTCACATGAAATTTTAATGAAGTCACTAAAATCGTAAACAATAACAATAACTTTCAGAAGTACCTGACAGCTAGTGCGTTCGGATTGCGATCTTGCAAGCTAAGCAAGTTCTAATATTTCGGATGGAAGCCAAATAAAATATTTCAAGCTCCTCCGTACTTTGGAAGGCACCGGACCAACATGGTTGGCTATGTCCTGATAGCCCAATGTACTGTATTGTTTGTGTAGAAAGAATTAATCCCAGCAGTGGGACATTTAATAGACAGACGAAGACATTTTTTTTAACTATATTTTGATTAAACGAAAACAGTTGTTTTGATATTAGTCTTTGCCCATTACAGTTTTAAGATTATGTCATGCATAGCTGTTACCTAAGTATGTAAATAAAGTAGGTATTTATCTATCTATATTTATCTCTAGGCCCAGAAATCTACCAGAAAATTTGAGTCAGCTGAACATAAAGAATAACAGAAAATTTTAAATGTCCTTACGAAACAGACAAAATAGAGGGTGAAATAGTACCAAGAAACCGGGGGTCGCAAAAAAATTTCCGGATATTTAAAATAGCATGTTTTTTTTTCTTAATCGTGAGCCAAAAATGGTAACTAAAAGATTATTGAGTAAAACTTTTACTGCATGTCAATACCCTACTATTACGATGATAATTAATAAGTACACATATAATACCTTTGCGTACTTACTAAGATATTTTAGAATGTTCGTTTGTATGTCAAGGGTATAAAAGATAAATATGTTTTTTTAATATATGACTTATATAAACTGATTTAATAAGTATTTTATAAAAAAATACTATATTCTAGTTAGCTAGGGTTAAACTTTGATTAATTGTATAAGTAAAATACACAACTGTTGCTTTTTTGTTTAACTTCAACTCAGGTAAAGTTTACTTTTGCGTTACATTGATTCAAAATATACAAATTACGTCTTTACATTGGTAAAGTACTGTAAAGTAGTATAATCTTGTAGTTCTTAAGAGGAAACACTACGTCGACGTGGCATGCAAAATTCTCATACAAACACACAGAAAAACGACGTTTCGTAGTCCCCTGTTTCCTTCTTCAGAACTGAACCAATTTTTATTACTTTTTCAGCATCGATTAAAAAAAAGAGATTTTCTATGTCTGTATGTTTGATTTTTTTCATTAAGTCATTTATTAAATAACCAGGAGCCTTCAAAATTTAGCAAAATCACTCCGTTTAAAGGCGTCTTCAGAAACATTAAGTGGTTTAAAAAAAATCAAACATACAGACATAGAAAATCTTTTTCTTTAACCGACGCTGAAAAAGTAATAAAATTTGGTCCAGTTCTGAAGGAGGAAACAGGGAACTACGAAACGTCGTTTTTCAGTATTTTGTATGAGAAATTTGCATGCTACTTCGACATAGTGTTTCCTCTTAAGTAGTTTGTTTGTGTGAATGATAGTGTGTACATAGTTTGCTTCCTAATTACTCTATTTTAGTTTACGTAAGTCTTGGCAACCTCTAATTAAGACAGCGCCTTAGAATGTAACCCAATATCTGTTGTTTTATAAATGTGCATGGTGTTTGTTTTGTTGGTTGTTCTTAAATAAATAAATAAAGTAATATGCCTAAAAAAGAAACAGACGATAGAGACATTTATCGCACTTGTATCAATAGCGTTACTTCCAAGCAAGAAATCCGTGTATTTTATTCCAAAAGTTTTTATTTACCACTCTTTTATGACTTAAGACATGATACACGGTTACCTTTCTTTTTTGCACGCAGTTTTAAAGAAAATTAATTTTTTTCGTTTTTTTGTTTAATGCGTTTTTACAATTAAGTTCTCTTTTGTTTTTTTTACTTAACTACGGGTTATATTTTACCACAATCAAATAAATGCAGTTATGTATTACTTCGAGGTTAACTATTAGTTTTCCGCGGTAAGTTTATTATAATTACTTATCATATTTGTCACTCACATTTGACTTATGCATTAATAACGCTCATAATAAATTAACGAAGTAATTAATGAAGATAACGAGACGTTAAAATAAATGTTTGTAAAATGTAAAACGATTCGTTATACATACATACAAACAATCACGACTTTTTATTCCCATAGGGTTAGTCAGAGACTAGACAATGAGGACAGCAAAAGCAGTCCCTGTGCCTATCCATCCATCCATATTAAAAAAAAAAAAAATTTAGACGATTCAAAACGCTTACTTTAAGCTTACTGAATAAAGTTATTTTGATTTTGATTTTGATTTTGAGTCCTCTACCATAGTCCACTTTTCACCAAATAGCGACTGCACATGTGATCAGCGTGACAGGTGGTAGCCCATCACCGCTCTATGCTGTTGGATGTGTGCGCAGTCTTTAGTCCATTAGTCGATTTTTACGACACCCAAGGGAAGAGAGGGGGTGGTAGTATTCTTTTACAGCAACGCGACACGTTTTGTTATCTACTATCTAATATTTAAGGATATCTATTTGAAAAGCAAGTCCAAGAGCGAGCCTGAAAAATTAAAGCAACCAGTCAAGATTATCAAGATGTAGGCCATCCGTATACTTATTGCGTTAAATTATGTATTTACAAATAAGATTGCTTCCGCCCAGTGTGCATGCGTAAATCTCATAGCGAGGGTCGCCCCATGAGCCAATTTAATATCTGATCAAGGCAAATGTAATAACTTGGTAAATATGAAGGAACAATAGAAGGTAAATTAGTTTCTTGGGGAGCAGAAACTCAATTGTCAAAAAGGATTGTTGCGCTCCGCCGGCGATACGGGAAATTATTTCCGCAAAACTTTTGATAATATCTCTTTGTTTGTCGCTTTATCTTTTAATACGAAATTATCTATAAAACCGCTCTCTTACTTAGATATATATCTAAATATCTGCTGGTGATGAATGTACATGAAGTAAGAAAAGAATGGAATGGTAATTAATGTCGGTTCCTAATAAGAAGTAACATTTAGGCACATTGTAGAAATCAGCTTTATCCATAAAAGCGATATTTTCCAGACCACTTGGAATGTAGAAGATTAATATGAAATTGAGATAGAAGCGTTGGCATGAGCACAGTAAATATGACATTATTTCTTATAAGACACTATTAATTTTTCACATACCTATGTATGTTTGTACTTGTAATCACGACTATTATCCCCAAAGGGTTAGTCAGAGACTAGGCAATGAGGACCGCAAAAGCAGTCCTCTGCCATAGTCCACTTTTCAATAAATAGCGAGTGCACATGTGTTCAACGTCCATCGCCGCATCGCATCTTACGCATCTTACTTTTTTTTTAAACAAAAAAACAGTATCATAATTGATTCATTCGTTTCGTCCAGACAGACAGCTCCTTTTTTTGCGTAGGGGATAAAATAGGGTTATTATATTTCTAATTATAGTATTCCTTACTACACATTTGTATGTAAATGCAGTAAAATGGATGAAACACTTAAACAACAGACGACATAAAGTTATGTTGACATTGTGTACAACTTTGTATTTCCTAATTCGGTGCGCCGGCCGCTGTCTCGCTTGATCAATTGGGTATTCCCAGTCCTCAAAGTTACGACTGCTATGAACTTAACTCTGAATTATAAACAAATAATGAAATATTCTATAGGAAACAGCCGAAACTCTGTCCGAGCTGGGCTAAATCAAATTAGTTGTAGTTCACGAGTATACAATATATAATATTTGGATTTTTTTTATTAAAGAAGGAGGCAAAGGCTGGTCACCTGATGGAGAGCAATCACCGCCGCCCATGGACACCCGCGAAACCAGAGGAATCGCAGACCCGTTGCCGGCCTTTAAGGAAGGAATAAGCGATACGACTTAGGGATCTTCAAGGAACGCCTTGAAGATCCCTAAGTCGTATCGGTCCGGAAATACCGCCGCCGGGATCTGGTTTCCAACTGGTGTTAAAATAAGTAGCTTATTGTAAAAGCCTGCATAGGTTTTCTAGTATCATCATCATCATCATTAGCTTATAAACGTCCCACTGCTAAGCACAGGTTTTCTCACATGGAGAGTTTGGGCTTATCACAGCAAGGCTTATCACGCTGGCCCGATAAGGGTTTGTGGGTTTAAGCGACAGCCATCTTACGACAACAACGGTTTTAGGTTCCTTCCGAAGCACCAAGGAGCTCGAGATGTTTTTAATGTGGTCACCCATCCCTTCATTGCAAAACTTACTTAACTAGCAAGTTCGCAAGCTACGACACGGACTGATGATGATGAATAATCAGGTCTAGTTAAAAAACTTCGAAAAATAAAAAAAAATTAAGTTTCTTAACTAGACCTCCAATCGCAGAACATACAAAGAAGTACACTGTTCTACGAGTATATGTTAAGAGGGTTGACGCATTTCGGTTTCCCATACAATTTTCCAAGTCGAAATTTTTAAAGACCAATAGGCCAATTTTATTGAAACTTTGCATGCTAAAGTATCAGGGATCTAAATATGTAGTTTGTTGAAAACATTTTTAAAAAAGGTTTATTTGGCATAGTTATTGCGATTCCACCACTATAGAAAGTTTAAAATCGCCATAACTCAGTTAAAAAAACGTTTTTTAGAAATGTTTTCAACAAAGTATTTAGATCTCTCTATTTTACTTCAGCATGCCGAGTATCATCGAAATTGGCTTACTGGTTTTTACAAATTTCAACTTGAAAATTTGTATGGGAAACCGAAATGCGTAAACCGCCTTAAGTGTAATAGGTTCTGAGAAAATTTACTGTCACAGACTTACAACCGGACACTCGAGTAATCTTGTAAGGGTTCCGTTTCACCTTTTGAAGTTCCAAATCCTAAAAAAACATCATCCAAGTATATCTTTCACTTTGAAAAAAATGCTATTTTTTCTCAAAACGAAAATTTTCATTTCAATAAAACGGAGTTGACAATTAAATTGAGTAAGCTAGTTATACTTAGTTAGGTGAAGATTCAGTCGAAGCTATCAGTAAAGGCTCAGTTTGCGTAGTGGCTCATATAATATGGGATGTGAGATTATGACCCCAACTAATTCCAAGTTTCTAAACTTCATTACACGCGCCGTTGGAGATCCAAGGTAATGATAAAATTATAATACTTAAAGGACTATCTACAAAGCGCCCGTAATACGCTCGTTGGCTGTGAACAGTTTTCTAGGCAGTGAGCTTGTTCGGATAAACCTAATGAGGATAAACTAATCAGTGGCTGACACTAAAGCTAAATGTATTACTATATTACGCCTCAAAAACTGTTGGCAAATTACTGATTTACCTACCAGCTCCGCGTTTCTAGATCACAAATTAAATTTCACTTCTAATAGGCTACACTAATTTAGACTAATGCAATAAAGAGGTAAACTTTGTAAGCCTGGATGTGTAAATAATCTTTGAAACTACACATTGAATAAAAAAAACCTTCACTAATAATAATTAGATTGGACCTTTAGGGTGGACATAGGTAATAAATAATAAATCAATAATAATAATAAGTTTATTTCGATAAAAAGTTTTACATTACAGTAGTTAGTGGCCGGAGCCTCCTTTTAAGCAAAAGATTGCCTGTTCCAGAGGACTCTGCTCTTCGGTAATAAAGTAATAGGTGGTTTATTATACTGTATATCAACGAATACTGGATACGAAGAAGTGGGCGGTCCCTCTAGATAATAGTATTCGTAAAATGGTTGCACTTGTGTAGTGGATTATAATGGGGGGCTCATGTAAAACTATCACAATGCTAATTTTGATTTTCCCCCACAGGTCAGGCGATGCCTAGTGTGGGGGCTTGTAAATTACTTTTGTAAAATTTGAAATTGGAAATAAAGAGTTACTTACTTACTTACTTACTTAATTTTAAATTTAGTTTTATACAACCAAACTACCAAAGCAATGTACTGTAGAGTTTATACCATGTTAGGGCGCTGGCTGGTTTTACTTTATAGTAATTTATTATAAACATAATTTGAAATGACAAGATGTCAAACCGGGAATTGAAGAGAGATCGATCTGAAGTGCCAACATGGGTAGACTTGACCATGTTATTTTTATATTGTAAATATGTAATTGTAAATGTATATAAAAGTATACAATAAATGAACTCGTATACTAAATAAAGGTTGTTGTTATTCAATAACAAACGCCCCCCAACCTTTTACGAGTTCCACAGTACTTTGTGCTTGAAAGGTATTGCGATAGGTGTTGATCTCCTTATGTGACATTTACTCCCCCATGTGCATTCGCCAAATACCTGTAAGCTGTCTACCAATTATCTATTTGACACACGCTAACGAATTGACATGGAGTAGTTGACAAAGTACAAACATACATATACATACATATAATCACGACTATCATCCCCGAAGGGTTTATTTATTTATTTATTTATTTATTTATATATTTATTTATTTATTTATTTATTTACTTATTTATTTATTTATTTATTTATTTATTTATTGGGCAGTCCACAAAAACATGTACCAACAGTCTAACAATAGGTATAGGGTGAATTCCAAACTTATTAATAACTTATTAATAATTTAACTTAACTAAATATGTATACTTACAAAATTTAAAACTACTATAATTTATTTTATAATTACTTCAATATTATTTAAAGTTTAAAGGGGACTTACGTAACTATTTCTAATAACTTCAAGGGTAAATCAGAGGCAAGGCAATGAGGACAGCAAAAGCAGTCTTCTACCATAGTCTACTTTTCACCAATTATTGACTGCACATGTGCTCAGCGTGACAGGTGTTGTGCCAATCGCTGCTCTATGCTGTTGATGTATGTGCAGTCTTTAGTCCGTTAGTGGCCTTTTACGACACCTAAGGGACGAGAAGGCGTCTTATTATTCTTTCACCCCTACGCGTCACGGTTGACAAAGTAAAAGTTAAAGACCCCTTATTCAATTAAACTTTTATTTTAAGTTTTTTGAATCGTCTAAACATTGTTTGACGACTACTTGTAATGGAGGGTTGGTATTGGAAGTCCAGTGCGTCTATAGCTTTTTTTTTTGATAATTTGTTTCGTGACCATGGATACTAGTCCTTCAGTCAAAATAATAGAGATCATTTAATAAGTTTATAAGATGTTAATGAGTCATGATAATAAGCTAAATGATATTCCCCCCAAGTAAAGATGTGGGACTTTACTGAATCTCACACGGACTTCTTGAGAGAATTTGAAAAGTGATGTTGCACTGTTTTGTTTTATTTGCCAACACTCATGCAGGTTCACGAACACAATAACGGTTAATAATCCACCATTAATTCACATTAATATTCGACAAAACACAAATTTTAGAAAATAAGACAAAACTATAGAAATAGAAATAGAAATAGAAAAATCTTTATTTGATACAATACACTACATTACAATATTTAAATTAAAAAACAGGAATATAATGTGCTTGTACCAAACTGGTCTCCGCTCAGCATATGTCTTGGTGTTACCCACGACGCTGGTCTTCCGCGGATGCCATTATTAATAAAAATAAACAATAAAAAGAAATACATATAATGGCGCTACATGACAGTGTTCACATTAAATAAATACAGCTTTTTATACAATTTGCCGAATAATAGTTTACCAACAAGATTCAATTACGTATCTATCTATAATTTGATCCAACGCGTTCAAAACTCTTGTGCTAGATATTGCTTCCCCATTCCTCGCAGAGCTCACATAACGCCTTATTTGAACAGAAACGACTTGCTTAACATGGAATCCCGTCGTACTTTACATTTTGCTTCGCTACTCTTCGGTGTTATTAAGAATGAAAGCCCATCGTATCTCTTCAATAAATTAAAGTTTACTGACCGGGCACGAATACCTGACCGTTTAGTTTGCCCTAAGTATAAAACAGCTGCTTTTAGAGGTAGTTTTAAATACGCTGCGACAAGTTGTTGGAATAACATTCCACCTCCCATCAGAAATTCTACAACTATTAAAGCTTTTAAAGTTAAATTTAAAGAGCATATTTTAAGTGCACAGAAATCTTGAACTCGCAGTATCATTTTATCTAATTAATATTATTACTTATTTAAAATTCATATTTATTCTTATTTGGTAGGTTAATATAATTTTGTTTACGTAATTGAATCTTGTTGGTAAATTATTATTCGGCAAATTGTATAAAAAGCTGTATTTATTTAATGTGAACACTGTCATGTAGCGCCTTTATATGTATTTCTTTTTATTGTTTATTTTTATTAATAATGGCATCCGCGGAAGACCAGCGTCGTGGGTAACACCAAGACATATGCTGAGCGGAGACCAGTTTGGTACAAGCACATTATATTCCTGTTTTTTAATTTAAATATTGTAATGTAGTGTATTGTATCAAATAAAGATTTTTCTATTTCTATTTCTATTTCTATAAATGTAAAGGGGTAGTTCAAATTCAATGTCAAGCTATCCACAGTGACTTTACTTTTAATATTGAAGCGCTGATTATGCAATCAATTACAACAAATTACCGAGCAAATCAATTAACATAGCAACGTTTGAACATTTAAAACACATTCAGTTGGCTGACCCACATTTTAACATTTCTCAAGACATTGATTTACTGCTGGGAGCCGATGTCTATTCTGAAATTCTTTTAGAAGGCCTTATCAAGACGAACACATCTACAGTTATCGCCCAACAAACACAACTGGGCTGGATTGTTTGCGGAAAATATAAGACGTTTAACTGCCATGTCATTATAAACAATTTTAAGGATATTGCCCAGTATTGGGAGAATGAGTCAATGCAAGATAATCCTGAAGAAATTGATCCTAATGATAAATGCGAGCAACTCTACACTTAAACAACAACCCGCTTGTCCGACGGTACAAGTAACTAAGTATGATACAAGTAACTAGTAACTCTAATTTCGCCGAATATTATCTGCCCCATCATGGGATAGTGCGCCCAGGGGCAACAACAACCAAACTAATGGTTGTATTTAACGCGTCTAATAAAACATCTACTAAGTGAAGCCTTAATGATGTAATGGAGACAGGCCCCAACCTACAAAAGGACATTTTTGGTATTTTATTGCAATGGACTCTACCGATACGTCTTAACAGCTGATATAGAGAAAATGTATCGTTTCATAGCTATTCATCCCGATCATCAATCACTTCAAAAGATTATCTGGAAGGAATCGCCAACACCTTCCTTCTGGAGTACCACAGTGATCAATTCTTGGGCCTCTGTTATACGTAGCGTACCTGTATGATATTGGCCACTGTTTAAATCATGCCAAATACCTAATGTATGCGGACGACACCAAGATCTACATGTCTGTGTCAGAGATGGCCGATTGTATTAAATTACAGGAAGACTTGGATCGTCTTAGTGTTTACTATTGCCGTAACCGTATTGGAGTTGACACTGACAAATGCTCTATTGGTACTTTTACACGTAGCAATATCCTTTACATTTTGAATATGTTTTAAATCAACAAAAATCCAAATGTGTATCTATGGTAAGAGATCTCGGTGTTCTTTTAGATTCAAAACTAACATTTTCCGACCATATTTCGGTCATAGTGAATAAGGCGTATAAAACCTTGGGCTTTGTTCTTCGTATGAGTCAGCCTTTCTCGGATTTCAGTTGCTTAAAATTGTTATATTTCGCTTACGTTCGAAGTATCCTTGAATACGTAACTCTATCGGCTGGCAGGTCGGCCATGAAGGGCGCTTGCGGCTGGGCCCGGCATCGAAAGCATCTAATGCATTTAAAAACTCGGTGTCTAATAATGCGGCGCGCGGACAATATCCAAAATTGTTGGCGTAGGATAGCGTGTAAAGTGTCAGCGCCAGGATGGCAGTGTATTTTGTGGTAGTGGTCAATGATAAGGTCTACAAGTGGGCTAGAGCTGGGAAGTATGAGCGGATGCTGCGCGTCATATCGGATAGACGCATGGGACAGTCGTCCACCAACTCTAAGGAGCTCATCTTTAATGAGAGGTGACAGCCGCTGGAGTCTGACGGAGCAGATTTTGCCAGTTTGAAGGCGGTGGATGTCCTCCGCAAACTCATTGTGCTGAACACTGCGCACCCAGTAAAGTAGGGCCTCTCTTCGTTCACTGACGTACAAGGGGCCTGAGCGTCGCGAATCTCGGTGGTGTCTGCAGTTGTGCAGAAAGCGTTTTAGACAAGCTGTCACTCCGACGAGCTTGTCTAGTGAACTGAACCGAGTGAGCAGGTCAAAGTCAAGACCGGGCACTGTGACCAGTGACGGGACGTGTTTGGGCTTAAGGCCGGGCAGGGCGTGATGGCCCAGAGCTAAGGGCATCGCAGGCCAAAACTCAGAAGGCTGTCCAAGCCACGTGGGAGACCACCATAGGTCGTGGGCTGACAGGGATTGCGCAGACATCCCTCTGCTTGCGCAATCTGCCGGGTTGAGCTCGGAAGGTACGTGTCGCCAGGTACATTCCGGTGAGCCTGAGCTGATTTTGACTACCCTGTTGGCTTCAAAGGGTTGAAGACGGTGAGGCGGTGTATTGAGCCAGGCCAGGACTATCGTACTGTCTGACCAACATATGTGTTGTTGTATACTGATATGGGCCGATAACTGAACCGACACACGGATCATGAGCTGGGAGAGTAGGGTGGCGGCCGACAACTCTAACTTGGGGATTGTGAGGCGATTCTTGATTGGTGCGACTCGCGACTTGGCGACAATCAAGTGTACTAAAGTATCTCCGGAGGCATTGAGCTCATGGAGATAAACAACGGCGGCAAACCCGGCCTCAGAGGCATCTGCAAACCCGTGAAGCGAGTATGCAGCTGAGCCTTTGTTTGCACAAACGTGCCGAGGGAAGCGAATGCTAGACAACAGCGGCAGATCCTCTGAGATGTGGTGCCACTCCGTTTGCACTTCAGAGGGAGTGGGCTCATCCCATTCCAGCTTCAGTAGCCACAATTGCTGAAGCAGCAGCTTTGCGCGGAAGATAACGGGAGAAACCCAGCCGTTGGGGTCATAAAGTGAGGCTACGGTACTTAAAATAGACCGCTTTGTGACATGTGTGATGGGGGGCAGAGAGATGCGGTAGGTGAACTCGTCTGACTGAGGGCTCCACTGTATACCCAAGACCTTAATGGACGTGGACTCTGGGTTCATGTCGAAGTCCTTGGGCATGTCGCATTGGTTGTCGGGAAATCTCTCGAGCAGCTTAGGCGAGTTAGATGTCCACTTACTGAGCTGAAAGCCGCCCAGGTCTAGCAGACTTATCAACTCGTCCTGAAGTGCTTGGGCGGATTCAACCGTGTCATGACCACACAAGATGTCATCAACGAAGATGGACTTGCGAAGAACCTGAGCGGCTCCAGGGTAGCGATGGCCTTCATCATCAGCCAGCTGGAGCAGAGTGCGGATTGCATGATATGGGCTTGATCTTAAGCCGTACGTGACTGTATTGAGGGCGTAGGTGAGCAGAGGGTGATCTGGTGAGGACCGCCATAGTATCAGCTGATACCGTCTCTGGTCTGGGGCAACCAGCACATTTCTGAACATCCTCTGGATGTCAGTGCTGAAAACGACTGGATGCGTTCTGAAGGACATGATGATGTCCACAATGTCCTGTTGAAGGGCGGGGCCTGTGTGTAGGCATTCATTTATGCTGACACCATTGGAGCTTTTGCAGCTACCATCAAAAACAATGCGCAGCTTGTCCGACCCTGACTTAAATACGCCATGGTGAGGGATGTAGAAGTGAGGTTTATGGGCGAATGTATTTGGGTGACAGGGAGCCATGTGCCCTAAGTCGATGTATTCGGCCATAAAGTCGACGTATTTAGAACGCAGAGACGGGTTCGCCATTAGCTTCTTCTCAATATTGAGGAATCTGCGTAATGCGATAGGGTGAGTTTTACCTAGTTGAGGGGCGTCCTTTAGAAAGGGCAGAGCGACCGTATATCTGCCTGAGGGATCGCGTGTAGTGGTAGAGCGGAAGATTTCCTCGCATTGTTCCTCCAGGGGATCATTATGAGTGTGAGATTGAGGGAGGGGCTCCTCAGACTCCCAGAACCTTTCCAGACTCTGACGTATGTCCTGGGCTGATTCAGCTGAGTCTGGTTGTGAGCTGACGACGTGAGCTGAGTTAACCTGCTGCGCCGGCTGCGCATACAAGTCCTCAATGGGTCCTATCAACGCGAAGTCGAAAATTGGCCGAAGGCTATGGGCTTGCCCGGGCCCAACGAGACCTTAGTCCCGTCCAACACCTGGCCAAGAACGTCCGACCCCAATAAGAGGTCGATCGGGGCTGGTGTGTGGTAAAGCTGGTCAGCCAATGGCACGGGTGGCTGGCCTAGTACGTGGGAAATGTTTGGTACCTTCTCTAAGGGAAGGTAGCCAGTGACGTTTTTTAAAATGTGAGCTGTGGCAGTAATTGTAGGAGTATCATTGTGAGTGGGTCGGCATACTATTGTTATTGCCGCCTTTGACTCATGTTTGTGCTGATTCCCAACTCCTGTAATTTTTAAAGAAGTGGGTTTTGATGGCAGGTTCAAAAGTCGTGCCATGCGTGACGTTATTAACGTCAGCATACTGCCACAGTCCAATAAAGCTCTGGCTGTGTGAAGATGGCCATGTACGTCCGCGACTCTTAGTGAGACGGTTGGCAACAAAATGGGTGTGCCAGTGGGCACAGAAGGTGAATGAGCTGATTGAATATCAGCTGAAATTGTATGAGCTGAGTATGTATCAGCTGTGTGGGCATGGGTTGACTGGGCATGGGCTAAGTCTACCTCTTCGCTAGGGTGCTCTGTGATAGTAGGGAGTCATAATTGCTGGCGGCGTTCGCGGGGCCTACCTGGCGAACCGGACCTGGGCGGGCTGGCTCTGTGAGCAGAGCTGGGTTGCGCCTGTTTGGCATGTGCGGGTTCGTGCCGCCTGCTGTTTCTGGGACGCTCCCTCGAGTGCTCTGTCAGCTGTGGTGGGGGCACATGTACAGACGACGAATGAGCTGAGTGCGTTGGGCCGTCTGGTCGATGGAGGGACGTGTGGTGGTTCGTACTCCCACAGTTCTTGCATGCCCCCCTTGACCTGCACTCGCTCTCGTAGTGACGGCCGAGACAACGCTGGCAGCGCTCACGTGCCTGTACAAAGTCCCAACGGCCCTGTGTTGGCTGGGCATTGTACCATCTGCACGTCATGAGCGTATGTCCCCTAGTGGCACAATAGGGACAGTAGGGCGTCGAGCGTGAGGAAGAGGACGAGGACGATGATGAGGAGCAGCTTTGCTGGTAGGCCGAGTAGACGGGGAAGGGCTGACTGCGAGCCGGGGAGGTGGATGGGCGCTGACGCATTTGCTGAGCTGGGTGGAGCGGTTGGTGAGTAGGCTGATCATAGGCGCGGTGAGGCGATGGAGCTGAGGAGCGGCCACGGTAATGGTCGGGTTGTTGCTGAGCCATCTGAGCATAAGTGCGATGGGGCAACTGTGGAGGCGCGCGGCTACGAGAAGGGCCGGGCAGGGCGTGAATGGGCTGCGGCTGGGCTATGTTGGAGAACTCTGTCTCCACACAGCGCGCGTGCTCCTCGAGGTAGGAGATGAGGTCACTCAACGTGGGCAGGGAGCTGCTAGACCCGTGTCTGCGTTCAAACAACGTGCGGAGCTCACCCTTAAGCTTTCGCACCACTATCGACACAAACACGTAGTCGTCTCCTATGGGCAGATCCAAATTACTAAGGGCACACTGGGCGGACACCAGCGGAGTGAGGAAAAGCGTGCGTATGTTTGAGCGCGTGTGGATGCTCGGCAGCCCTAGGATTATGTCGACGAAACTATCGATGAGAACCCGGCGGTTCTCGTACCGCTTGGTGAGGATGTCCATGGCCACGGCAAAATTTTCATTGGTGACCTTTAAGTGGGACACCATACTTAATGCCTCACCGCTGAGACTTGAGAACAGGTAGTGGAGCTTGACTGCGTCCGACAGGGTCGCCATGTCGTCAGTCAAACTCCTAAACAGCGCAATGAAGGAAGGCCAGTCCTCCACTTTTGAGCTGAACCTGGGCAGCGCTATCTTGGGGAGGACGGCTGTGGGCGTATTGACGCCGAAACTGGGCTGAGCGCTATGGGTTGGGGACGACGTGGAAGAGGGTGAGATTTCCTCCCTCGCCACAAGTATCCCCAGGTATGCCCCGGAGGCTTTTGTGTGGTTCTCAGTGTATGTCCTTTCAACCCCCTCGTCTAAATTCTCTTCGTCGAGAATGTTGTAGTACACTGAGTCCAGCTTCTCCTTTATGCCCTGTATCTGTGCGAAACGCACGTTAAATTCCGTTATGGAATGTTTGGTGTCGCCAGCAATGGTCAGTGATCCCACCTCTAGGAGCTGGTGTAAAGCTTTGGCGGCCTCCCTAAATATCGCGGCTTGTGACTTGGTCGGCATCGCGATGAATAAAAGGAGACAAAAAAAATAATAAAAAATAAAAATATTAAACAAATTTAAAGGCAGTAAAAAGAACAACACCCTCTATATATTCTATAGTTGGGCTGGAGGTATTTGTTTACTAAGGTGAGGGCAAATGGGCTAAAATTAACGCAACAATAAAGAAAGCAAAACTAAGTTGGGGCGCCTTGTATATGGCCTACGGGTGGGCAAACGCGTGTATGTGTATGTCTGTGTATATTAAACGCGCGTACGCAATATTAGCCGACCGCAAAACAAACAGCAAACAAAACAACAAAGGAAATCACGTCATCCGTAGCCCACTATTGGGCAAGGCGCTCACAGTCGGACAGACCTTTAGCGGAACCTAGCGCGAAGAATGAGTCGGTCGCAGAAAAAATAAGTAAACAAAATAAACAAATAAACAAATAATAAAAACTTAATTAAAAAAAATTGGGACAATTGTGTCCCACAAGTGGGCAAACGTGTGTAGAAGCGAAGGCGACGCACGCAAATAGCCGTAAGCGATATAAAAAAAAAACTGATGAAGCTAAATGAAACACACTAAGCTCATGTGGTGAGCACGCATGAGATTTGAGCCGATTTAACACGACAAGAACATAAAAAATTCATTAAAAAAATAAAACGGGAAAAACAACAATATCGTCGTCTAGACGCGGGTGTGTTATACGTAACTAAAATAATATGTGCAACCGATAAACGTAACGCAATAATTTAACTAAACTTAATTAAACTTAATGTATCATTAGACAACGATCGTATAGGTAGGTACAAGTATTACACTAGCTCGCTCAAATCACAAAAACATTGTATGACACCATAGATCTGTGATCCTGGTTCAGAATACCGGATGCATACACGAAAGCAACATAAAAACAACATGCAGAAATAATTGCGTCAAGATAATTCGGATGTTGTGTGGTCGCAATCGAGTCGCAGTCGAATCGTTATGTGAACAAATGAATTCCGAAATGATGGCACAAATTAGATTATGGGCGGAAACGATTATTTTTTAGTGGACTGTAATTAAAGGAGCTGATGGAACGTGAGACCAAGTTATGGTGAAATGGTAAAAGAATACTTGTTACGGGAAGGTCGCCGGCATTAATATTACCGGTTCGAAGATGACCAGAATGTTACGGCGAAAGGCGTTCGCAGTAACAGCGTCAAAATAAGGGTTAGGCAGGAGGTATAAGGGAATAAAGTACATGGATGATGAGTCACAGGAACCGGGGGGCGAGCTGACCACGGGCGGCGAGGTAGGTTGGGTTTCCTGGCGCACAGTCACTACACGAAACTATTCACTAGGGCAGTTCGTTAGGCGTTAGGCGTAACTTTACACATATGCTATTAGTGGTATTGCTTTATTTCGAAGGCTGAGTTCAAGGGCGCGCGACGCGTGATTTCGTCTTGAGATCTCAAAGGCCACTGCTTTGCGCGGGCGCCGTCCGGCGACAACTGTCCGTGCGAAGGGGGGAGTGCATTCCAATATGCACTCTAATTCTGCCGGCGCAGAGACGGTTGTTATTCGTTGCGCTGTGGCGCAAACAGCAAACTAATCTTGCAAATTCACCTTCTCTTAAGGTGGATCTAATATAGAATCGGGCAAAAGAATTCGATGAGTCTGTCCTGCCCGCGGTTTTGCTATTGTTTCAATACTGGTGCTGGCTAAGCTGGCTGCTGAGGTAGCATAGCGCGTACTGTGTGCTCCAAAGACGCTGATGACAGGACTTTTTTAACCCATCTACTTATAGATTGCGTTGTTACGGGTTTATGTAGGTTCTTGAACGTTTATAAGAGTTTACCTGCGCTAGTTATAGAAATATCATCTGTGAACGTTATAGCGGGACAAATACTAATATTTTCCCTAAAGTAATGCAGATATAATATAGGCTGGTGTCTGCCAGGCGCAGATGTTTTTATAATATCTGTAATATTAATCTTTATACCATTATCCGAAAAGAAAATATTTTCGAGTTTGATAAGAGAAAGCGTCTGCGTTCTATGGGCAGTACAAATAGCAAGTAGAGTGATAGATTGTTATTGGGGTACCATTTGGTATGTGGTTTAAAGCCTACTGAGGGTCCCAAGTATTACTATACTTCTCGTAGGTTTAGCTGGTCTTAATTTGTACGCGCCCTTCATCAGCCACTTTACAAAAGGGTCAGACTACTTTTACGACACCCACGGGAAGAAAGGGGTTGGTAGTATTATTTTGATGAGCCCATCGCCGCTCTATGCTGTAGGATGATGTGCAGTCTTTAGTCCGTTAGTCGCCTTTTACGACACCCAAGGGATTGGATGGAAAGACTTCCTACCTTTCACATACCTATATTTTCTCGATTCATACAGCGGCTTCTTGTTCAATACCTTATCACTTTGAAAGTTTACAATAAATATGTTATTGACAGCCTATTACCATCTAAGTCCAAAGAAAAATATATGTTGGCTTACCAAAGATTTTTATACACTAGAAAAACAACAAAAACACGCTGTAATTTTCAGAAAATGTATTTTTCTCACAAGTGTGTTGAAAAACGTCGTATAAAACGCGTGTGCATTGGTAATAAAATTACAATGCTCGGTTTCATTAAGCCCTCGCCTTTGGCTCGGGCTCATAACCCGCCTCGATTGTAATGAAAATACTTAGCTCACTTGTATCATAATGTACTATTATTGTACACGAAATACAGACATTGTAGCATATGGAACGCTGGGACCGTGATGTACGCTAATGTTAATAATGTTAATTATATTATTAATATAGTTTATTAAGTCGTAGCAAACTCAAGAAAATTGAAGAAAAATGGTTTATATCCTGTTTTGAGAGGCTATATAGGTATAACTTGATTTTGACATCGGTGCACTGTGGTCACGGTACCAGTGTGGTGACCGAGAGAGACCACGACCAGGGTCGTCGTATTGACAGAATATCAGTCTAGCATATTATCGGACAGTCCACACACAAATCTTGAATCATCTGGCATGCGGTCGACTCATGAATTTTTCTGCGTCAACGGCAGTCAGCAATTCTACGAGCAATGTGCCCGTCATTCGGTATAATGAAGGGGACCCCCTACTGAGTACCTAATGCCACTGAAATTTTTTGACGACTTTTCGGAGGCATGTTAGTGACTTTTGCTTCTTCGTTTTTTTTTGTTTTCTTTAATTTTTTTGGTGCGTGTTGCACATTTAGCAAGTATCAAGTATAGAAAATAGTTTAATATTTTCTTTATTTACTTACTAGTAAATAATAATGAGTGTTGATAGAAATGATGAATAGTACCTAAATGATATTGTACACAAACCTAACTTTACTGTACATTTTGACACACACACACACACACACTTTTACTGAGATTTCATAACTATGGAGTTCTTAAGAGAATTTAAAAAGTGATATTGCACTGTTTTGTTTTATTTACCAACACTTAACAATCCACCACTATTTCAAATTAATATGCAACCAAGTACAATTTTTTTTAAACTCTTTTTTTTAATTTTCTAAATTTTTTGTTTTATTCTTTATATTATGTGCTTTGTCAGTTTTCGGCAAACATAAATTTTCACTCCCTAAGAATTTCTGCTTCGTCGTTTATCTCATTTCTTTCAAATCAACACAAGCAGACCGTAATAAAAATAGTACATACAACATATTTAAAGTTAAACACTGAACAGAGACTCGATAGTGCTCGATAATGACGTTCCTCTATTAGAAAACGATTATTTCTTTTAGCTGCGCTGTGCGAAACTTATTTTAATTACGGCATTCATCGTTAGTCGAATGCCTTTATCTCTAGTGAATGGTAATATCGCCCAATCATAAAATAGTTGAAGAAGCAAATAGGGCGGGAGAGGGGGTAATTGCAATAAATGTATCTATATTGGTATACATTAACATTAGGATAGTTTAGTTAGCCCGTAGTAACCTCTCAGTCTTGGCATCGAAATGTCTAAAAAATTTTACAGCAGGTGCGATTTGGCGTGAATTTAAATTTGCGGAAATGGAAAAAAAATCGAACGCAAGTCATGTTAAAATTTGCGTTCACGGTGCATAAAATGTACCACAGAACCGAAATAATCGACCTTGTTCATACTAAAGTAGTCTCTAAGTGTATCATCACACGGTACAAAGTCAAGTGGAGAGCGCGGCCATATATGGCCGCTTGGGTTCTGACGGAATAGCGAGTTTTTAGGTGCGGCTAAATATGGCCGCTTGGGGCTTGAGGGATTAATAAAACTGTCATATCAGCATACTTTCATCGAATTTGTATGGACATTAGCAACATTATCATCACTCACAACCCACAACCGGTTTGGTTGTATACGTCTAGTTCCCCGAATATCTAGTCGCCATACATCCATTCTTCGGATGTCAAGTCGTCATACGTCTATTCCCTGAATGTCTAGTAGCCGCAAGTCTATTTTCCCGAATGTCAAGTCGTCCATTCTCTGAATGTCTAGTCGCAAAGACACAGGGTTTAGTTATTTTATTCATACATAACATACGAGTACAGGCACAAATACACACACCCCACATACTCCATGACATAAGTGTTTGAGCCAATGAACCTTTAAGGTAACTGAAATTCATGTTTAGGTAAAAAACAAAACGTACGTCGAAGGCTGAAAGGATGGCGGGCTGAGGACGAGAGTTCCAGCCAAAAAAATTGATATGTCCCACAGTCTTCAGATATTTTTTTTTGAAGTGTTGATTTGCATCTATTTATGCATTTATCAAGTAGTAAGAAGCTTCAATAAAAATATTTGTGATTTGACAAATATTCCTATTGAAGCTTCTTACTACCTTCTTGATGTAAACACATAATATTTAAGATTTTTAAATGTTGAGAAAGGTAATTTGTACGAATGCTTAAGTATAAACGTACTTATACTTTATTAAATGGGTATTGCAACCGTGTCGCGTAGCGGTGAAATAATACTACCACCCCCTCTCTTCCCTTGGATGTCCTAAAAGGCGACTAACGGACTAAAGACTGCACAGGTACCCTATTTTTTTGCATAAAATTTTATGTCATAATTTAACATGGCATACTTTTACTTATCCTAATAATAGTCTAGGCACATTTTTTTAAGCATAGCTACTATATTCATAATAATTGTTTTGCATACTTATTCTAAAGCCTAAATTTGCTTACGCATAATGATATTTAAGCATAATTTTTATGGGCATATTATTAAATAGGGAAAAAGTAAGTTTTAGAAGTTTTGTATTTGCATTTAATAAAATACTTTTCGTTTATAAAATTAAGATGTTGGCGGCTTAGGCACCCTAACCTACTATTACACTATGGTACCCTAGTTTTATTTGTTAAACGTAATACTTTTGATTTTTCAGATTCAAATAGCTATCAATAAAATAAAAAATAAAAAAATTAGTCGAAAGAAAGGGATCCCGACTGCACATACATCCAATAGCATAGAGCGGCGATGGACTCACCACCACGCTGAGCACATGTGCAGTCGCTATTTGGTGAAAAGTGGACTATGCATGAATAGTGACTGCTTTTGCAGTTCTCATTTGCCCAGTCTCTGATTAACCATTCGGGGATAATAGTCGTGATTAGTTGTATGGATGTGTATTGTTTCAAAGTACTTTAGAAGTGATATTATTTGTACTAATGTTTTGAGTACAGTTCAACATTCTTACTACCATCTTAATAATAAAACGGTAAAAATTTAGAAACCGGTAGCCTCAATGGGGGTTTGCAGAAAGGGGGAGTGTAGGGGGGGGAGGGGTAGAGTCCCCCCCTCCAATCCCCGTCTGCTGGAGATGCGTACATTACGAGAAATATTTTTTTTTGTAAACAACCTCAATACAAAAAGATATGAAAATTTAGCAGGAGGGAGGCTAAAAAGAGGTGGGAAAAGGGGAGATAGTATGTAAAAAAACGTCGCACGTACAAAAACGTCGTTTCTGGCGCTTCGCCGGCCGCTGCCGCGGCATGCTCGCTACGCTCGCTCGGCTCGCGCGTTTTTGGTCAACATACTAACATAACCTAATTAACTCTTTAGACTTCTTCCATGGCGGGGGGCATCGCCCCCCGAGTTACCCTTGCGTCTCCCCCCCCCCCCCCTGCTTCTCCGCCCCGCACGTTTCTCTAATGACATTACCTTTTTGCGTGTTGTTTTTCGTTTCGTTTCGGCAACCAAAATCGATACTAAGTGTTTCACTAAGACCCCTTGAGCCCCCCCCCCCCCTATAGTATCAGTTTTCCCAGAACGAGGCTACCGCTTTCTAAATTCAACCCATAAAACAGCCTAAGAAATATGATCATAAACAACGGAGGTTTTAGTTTGCCATTCTGTCAGTAACATTGAATTGAATTCAAAGCATTCGATTCGATTGAGTTTCAACAACGCTACGTATTCTGTTGAAATGTTAAACGAATTTTTTTGCCACTTTACGAACACACGGCGAAGAATCCTATTTGTCACTTTGCCTTTACGACAATCGTATCTACTTAGTGTTGTAAGTATCTATTTGTTTCATTTTGCCGCTCGTCGCCGCATATAGGTACTCAATTCTTGAGAAACTATTGCTCTCACTTCAACTATAAAAAACGTCAATAGGTAATTGTTTCAGATAAGATAACTATACTTTATTGTACACCACAAGAAAAAGATTTCTGATGAGAAAAAAAAATACGCTTCTAACAAAACATTATGCCTTGGCTTTTATTTCCTATCCTACTCCTTTTAAGTGCTTGCTTTCCGGATAAGGAATGCACTACCAGAAAACATGAGGAGTGCTCCCATGTTGAATTCGTTCAAAAGGTCAAGTTAGGAGTAATTTCTTACGTCCGTTCTTTTCAGCGTTAGTAACATTTTGTTCTATGCATATTGTTTTATTTATTTGTTTATTGTTTATACTATTATATAATTTTACTTATCGTCATCATCATATTCCTGCCTTCTTTCTGTTAGGTTAACACAACACGTCTTTCTCTTCTATTCTCCTTTGCCAGCGGTCTTAAAACGTTGATGCACGTAGTAATATAAGCCTCGGATCAATGCAGCCGGGCTTAGCGCACCGTGCCTAATGGCGTCTCTGTAATTGAACACTACGACAGCGCCGGTTAATTACCAACGTTCGCTGCCGCCGGACGATCTTGCAAACTAAACACATTCAAAAGCTTTACTGTTCAACAACATTCGGCTTGAAACAAGTTTCGCGCTCAAAGTGCTCAACTTAAACCGATTCGGCGCTCGGCTCGTTTCGCCAAGGTCGTATAACTATCCGGTTTACTTATGTCTGAATAGTTCAGACGATTTCTTTTAACCCACATACTCACTATTGCTATTACCTCCTGGCAGAGCTATTGGAAGAGATGCGCTCGGTTTCTCTGAGGGAGAAAATCCGTAACGAAATTGTCTGGCTGGGTACTATGGTCATTGACATAGTTCTCAAGAAGTTCTCAGTGTAGGCCGATATACGGATAGTATCACTGTATGGATAATGTTTCGTGGATAACGAGGCTGAAAGTGGATGAAATAAGTCGAACATCGGGCTTAATTGCAAGCATTGGAATAGCTTTTAACATTTATTTTGAATATTAGTTTCTCTCTATACTAATAACTAAAATTATGCGTATATTTTACTTGAAAATTGGTCAAATTTTTCAATTGTTCTACTAAACTTATTTGTTTGTTAATTCTATATTTGATTGTCTTAACTTAAGACAGTACAAATATAGAATTATATTAATTATTAATGTAGAATAATTAAAAATTTTACAGATTTTCAAGTAAAATATAAAAGATGAAAAGGCATGTTAAGACTTTTCTTCTTTTACAGGTGACATTTTAGGTTAATCGCTTAATACTGTATCAGATGGATAAGATTTATCCGACGATTGTAAAATCGATCCATTTATCGTAATTTGCATAGAACAAATACATCGATGTAATATTCCACTCTACACAAATCTACCTAAGTACCATGTACGATTAAAATAATTCATTTATTTTATTAAACTCAAACTTTACTGGGATAAAGTTGTTGATATCTTTATCTCGAGGAACAGATATTACAATAACGTCCAAAGTTAGCCAGAAAGCACTTAATCTGAACCACACTCGTAACAATAAGAACTTAAAAGGATAAAGTTGGTCCAAGATATGTAATTAACTGGAAACTCTTGGTTCTTAAATGAATATGCAATAAAAATGTAGGCTGCTCGAATTTAAGGTTACATGGAACTCGATTAACTTATCAGCCATTATGACGAATTTACAGAAAGTGCTGGTTGTAGACTAGTTCGTAAAAAAATATTGTAACACTATTTATAGGTCAAAAAAGTGCTAATTGGCGTAACCTTAAGTAGTTATGTTCTTACAACTAAATTACGTTTGGACCAGGTTTTTGGACTGCAGCCGACTCCTCATAGTCAAAATGGGATTTGATCAGAGGCTTATTAAGACTTTATTCGGAGAAGTAAGTAATTTCTTCTTAGCGATGTAACGTCCACTACTGGTCAAGGTTACACAACGACTGATCGTGCGACTCGTACGCTCTTTCACCCAGCGATTTCTGGCAACCTTTACCAAGTCTTCAGTCCACCTTGTTACCTGTCTCGAGAAACTTGCTTTAACGGCCATCAATTTTAAAAGCAATATGGACCACCCACTGCCTCTTAAGTTCTGGCAATTCAGGTCGTTTCCGTGACTCCTGCGGATTTTTTTTATAATCCCACAGTGACACTCCGGTCAAAAAACTAAATAGTTCGTAGCCTCAGTCGTCGAGTCGCAGAGGTCGACAATTCCCAGGATGTTTCAATGCTTGACGACCTCCTTGGTGGAGTGGTTTGTACACCGGTTTTCATGGTGTCGCCATCTCTGAGGTCCCGGGTTCGATCCCCGATCGAGTCAATTTAGAAATTATTGTTTTTCTAAATTGTCTCGGGTCTGGGTATTTTCTATGTATAATAAGTATTTGTGTATTTAAGTATTTTAAGTATGTTTATCCGTTGTCTAGTAACATTTAACGAGTTTCTTCGAAGCTTCTCTTGGGCTGGATAATTGGTGTGAGTGTAGGAAAGTTTTTAAGTTTAATGCACAGCCCGGGTTTGTGATTATCAATCCGTATCTGACAAGCGTGGCCAATATCCGTCAATTGTAGCGATGACTTCAATGTTTTTTTTTATTTATTCATTTACTTTAGGCGACAATGGCCCATAGCAACATAAATACCTTACAGACTAACATACATACAATAATAACACAAAACAAAAAATTAAACTAATTTGCACGAAAACACGGCGTCGTGCGACGCAGCGCAGTGTCCGGTAGCCGACCACGGAACCGCCGGAACATGACACCCTTCGGCCAAAATTCCTCTTTCATCAGAGTCAAAAGATGGTCGGTCGGTACTCTCACCACAAATATTAATCATAAATAATAATAAATCGTTAATTTGCACAAAACATAGTACCTGTACAATGATAACATTAAACAATAAAAGGTTTACAATGTTAATGATATTAATTACATTACATGGAATCAAGATTGCAATAATAATTATATGTCTAGAATCAAAATTTCAATCCTTAGCACTATATTTTTTTGTCATTAAGCCATTCAGTTAATCTTTTTTTAAATAAGAAGCTATTTAGCACTTTCAATTCATTTGGTATCTTGTTATATATTCTGATGCACAACGCAAGACAATTATTCGTGTATTTACATGTTTTGGGAACATTTCTTAAGACAAGTTTATGTTTGTCTCTGCGCACTCTAGTACTCTGTGTATCACATGCTTTAGCAAACAGATACATATGTTGATGGACAAAATGACATACCTCATACAAGTAGAGCGATGGAAAGGGCAGCAGACCTAGGTTTTTAAATATAGGTCTGCATGATTCATCAGGCAAAATTCCACAAATGGCTCTAATGCACTTTTTTTGTGGCACAAACACTCTATTCCAATCTGTGCTATTACCCCATATCATCAAACCGTATTTCAATACGGATTCTACGTATGCACGATAACATAGGATAACAGTTTTTTCATTTGTCACTTTTGTAACTTGACTTAATGCATACACGAATTTATTTATTTTATTACAAATATTTTGAATCTGATGTTTTCAGTTCAAAAATTGATCTATTGTTACTCCAAGAACCTTTACGTTTTTAACTTCATTGATTTTAGTGATATTCAATTTAAAATTATATTTCTCATGTTTAGATTGATTGAATTGAATAAATACTGATTTATCAAAATTAATTTTTAAATTGTGTGCATAGAGCCATTCAATTAATATGTCAATAGTTTTATTAATGTCAAATCTGTGATAAGTTAATGTATTATTTTTCTTTTCAGTCGCCACAATTATGGAAATGTCATCTGCGTACAAAATGCATTTATGGTTCGTAATTTCAAATTTGTCATTTAATTAAAAATAATATAAATAAAAGAGGACCTAGAATACTTCCCTGTGGGACACTGGTTTTATTTTCGTGACAACTGGACGAGAACGATATAATTTCACTATTCATTAATTTATCCAGTGTTACATATTGCTTACGGTTAGATAGGTATGATGATAACCACTGAAGGGTTATGCCTCTCACGCCTATATTTTATTTATTTATTTAATCTTCTTTACTAATTAAACAGTAAAAGGCGGACTTAACGCCACAAGGCATTTTCTACCAGTCAACCGGTAAGAATGTGGGAGACTTGAAGTTGGGCGATATTAAATACAGTTAGATTAATAACAACAATTACAAACAGCAAAACAAATGACTATACAGGGCTTACATAAATACTAATTAAAATACTTACATAAATACTGCAAAATACTAATATACATACATTACATACATAAACACATACATAAATAAATACATACATAACAAAAAATAAAAATCAGATTGTGTGACTTCTAAACAGGGTTTAAGTAGTGCTCACGCACCAGTCCTTTAAACACTACTTTGCTCTGAGCACGACGGATGTGCATTGGCAGAGCATTCCAGAGACGAATAGCGGAAAGAGTGAAAGAGCTGGAGACGAAGCCAGTACGATGAGCGGGAGTTTGGAGAGTAAGGTTGCTACTGGAGCGAAGGTCACGCTGATGAGAGGCTCCCAGAAACTGAAACCTAGATTTCAGGTAACCGGGGGTACGTGGATCATTTAAAATATTAAATAGCAAACAGACAACTCTAAGGTTCCTGCGCTCACGGATAGGCAGCCATTTAAGTTGACTTCGATAGTGAGAAATGTGGTCAAACTTACGTAAACCGAAGACAAATCGGATACAGCTGTTTAGCAAGCGATCCAACTTATTAAGAAAATTTTCATTAGTGTCAGAGAAACAGACGTCGGCGTAGTCAAGGATGGGGAGGACAAGAGCCTGTACCAGCGCGATTTTGGTGCTGGATGGGAGAAAAAATTTCAACCTGTACAAAGACCGTAACGAATTGACCACTTTGCGAAAAATCTCGTTAACATGATCTTCCCAAGTGAGAGAGCAGTCAATAAGGAGGTTAAGGTTTTTGACTCGGGCCTGATAACGGTATGCAATTCCCATTGAACACTAAACCAGACACAGAGCTCAAATCAATAAGGGACAGCTGCCGGGAACTCGGACCAAATATTACATGGACAGAGTCTTACGACGTTGCCGCTTTTACATACGTGTATCAAAGTAAAGTATTTGTATCTCTGTCTGTATGACTGTAGTGTGATATGAGTAAAAGAGATAGTTAATGTACGTTTGGCAACGACGCACTGTCGGTGTGAGACGTGTCATTTCATGACCGACTACTAGGTCAAAACATTGCTGGATTGTGCGAAATAATAGTGAAATATTAAGAAATCTTAGTGTTTGTGTTATTTGTGTAATATACAATTGACATAATGTCTTGTTCTGCTGTTTATTGTTCGTCAAGAACAACAAAAGGAGGTGTGAGGGACCAGGAATTATCAATTCATACGTTAGTGATTTCTCATAATATGTATGCTTTACTATGAGTTTTTTAATAATTAAAACGGCAAAGCATTAATTTTTGCTAATTCTAAATCATACTATATCGTACACTATTCATAAGAATCAGGTTTTAAACCTTAATTAAATGTAATTTAAAGGCTTTGTTTTTGGCATAATGATTAGTGATGTACGTATTTGTGTATCGAAGCTTTATCGATATTACTAATATTCTTTTTTTTTTTTTTTTTTAGGTTTCCAAAATGCCCGGAAATAAGACGTGGGTTAAAGCTATTAGACGTGATAACTGAGAGCCTACAAAATATTCAAGGCTCTGTTTCAAACATTTTGAAAAATCTTTTTTACAGTAAAAATTTTAGCCTTAGTTCAAAATTGAATCTTAATAATATGGGCGGGAATATGAATAGTAAAAAGTATTGCTCTTCACTTTACTACACAAATTATTATTTTTTATTTGTTTGTTATAATAGAAGGAGGCAAACGAGCAGGCGGGTTACCTGATGGAGAGTAATCTCCGCCGCCCATAGACACCCGCAACACCAGAGGAATCGCAAATGCGTTGCCGGCATTTAAGGAAGGAATAGGAATTGTGAGCGGGGTGGGGGGGGGAGGCCTCCGGAACCCTCACTGCCCGAACGAAACACAACAGCACCAAGGGCTATTATTTCACACCGGATACTAGGGTGCTACCAATCGATCGATCGTCGATCGATCGCATCGATCGATGGTAGAATGGATTAGTCGACATCGATCGATGTCGATCGACAATCGACCGGTAAAATGGATTGGGTGTTAAATCGAGCTGTTTGATTAGACGCACCGGCCGCTTCACTTTTCTGAGTGGTAGAGCCACGCTGCGTTGCAGCACGCATTGGGCCGGCTCGCCCGGCGTAATACCACCCTCTCTAATATTCGGCGTGAAATAATGGCACTTGGTGCTGTTGTGTTTCGTCCGACCAGTGAGGGTTCCGGAGGCCCCTTCCGCCCCCCCCCCCCCCCCTCCTCCCAATTCCTATTCCTTCCTTAAACCTATTCCTCCCATAAAGGCCGGCAACGCGTCTGCGATTCCTCTGGTTTTGCGGGTGGGTGTCCATGGGCGGCAGTGATTACTCTCCATCAGGTGACCCGCCTGCTCGTTTGCCTCCCTCTTTTATATAAAAAAAAAATAATATTTCGTGCCCATGGATAATAATCGTATTATTAGATTATGTTTATGTTGATAATAATGAGTGATGATAATATGAACGTTTAAATACTAAATGATATTCCCCCAAACACCTTGGGAAGCACTTTAGATTAAGCAACACCGAAAAAGGGGGGAAGAGGAGCCAAAGTGCGAAAATGCATAGTTTTCAAGATATTTTTATTTTGAGGTTATTTTAGGTTATTTTTAGGAAAAAAAAACAAATATTCTACTAAGTTACCATTACCGTACCCCCCCCATCCCCCTCCTCTCTACCTCCCTCGAAACTACTAACCTCGAAATTCATGACAATCGCTACGCAAGAAAAAAACAAAAACAAAAACCGCTGCTTAAAATGTCATTTGGATAAAATAAGCGATCGTTGGCTTTAAAAAACGGCCGCATCCAGATTCTTCTGCGTTTGCGTCTCCGTAATAATAGTACGAGCAACATCGTACTGGCCAAGAATAACGAGTCCTTTTCTGAATACATTTCGCTGATGGAATTTAGCCAGGGTTAATCGATCAACGTCGACCGGCCGTCGATCGATGGGTTAGACGAACGGTATCCGTCGATTGATTAAAGCTACCACACCTATCGATCAACGTCGACCGACCGTCGTCGATCGATTGGTTAGTCAAACGGTAGGTATCCGTCGATCGATTAAAGCTACCAGACCAGTCGATCAACTTCGATCGACGTTGATCGATGCCGTCGATCGACGATCGATCGATTGGTCGGGTAACACCCTTAGTGAGAGGTTGGTATTTACGCCGGGCGAGCCGGCCCAGCGTGCCCGGCGTGCTGCAACGCAGCGTGGCTCTACCACTCAGTCAGTGTCACTCATTTAGCACCACCCAAGGGTCACGTGTAGGGTCTAAACGGTAAACCTACGGACGTGAGTAACTTTAACCCCCAATTATAATAACAAACTAGGTACACACCACATTAAAGTGATTATATCGATATACTAGTCACATCTTTAGTCACGCACACATGTACAGATAGAAAGCTGCACACTAACAAAATACGGACATGCTAAAAATCCAAAGACTCTGTCCATTGTGATATTTGGTCCGAGGCCGGGAACTACCAATGATAATTGCCTGACACTTAGCGGCATTGACGGAAATGCCAAATCATGTGAAACATGGTCAAACGCCTAAGATAAGTCAAAAAAGAGAGAGAGACCAAAAAATGTTATTAATATTACTGAAAATATTATTCATTAACTCATAAATAGCTAATTACCGTTTTGAAAGCCATATTGGCTATTATTAATCCTTCCTACTAATATTATAAACGAAGTGATGGGTCGATAGTTATCAACATTACTTATCTTTTTCTCCTTTTTTATAAAGTGGTCTAACAACAGACAGCTTCAAAGCTTCAGGAAAAGTTCCTGTGTAAAACGATTGGTTTATGAGGTAGGTGAGAACTGATAGTATTTCGTCAATACAGCTTTTTATTATTTTAGTGCTTATACCATCATAGCCTTTCGCATTTGTATTGTTTAATTTTTTCACTTCTGTTTTTACTTCCTTCTCTGTCATCGGCATTAAGAACAAAGTATTGGATACTAGCGGCCGCTCGCGGTTTCACCCGCATAGTTCCCGTTCCCGTGGGAATATCGGGATAAAAATTATCCTATGTGTTAAACAAGGTCATAAACTATCTGTATGCTGAATTTCATCCAAATCCATTTAGTAGTTTTGTTGTTGTGGAAGTCGGTCGTATCTTTATAAGTGTAGACGAACAAGACTGGTTATTGATAAAATGATTATTATATGCATTAGCTTTGCCCGTGGGATTAGTTATTTTTGTGATATTATCAATTTTTAATTCAGATATATTATTACTATTTTTTTAATTTCCCAACTTCCTTTTTTATACCGGACCATGTCGCTTTACATTTATTATCACTGTTATTTATAAATTTTATATTAAAGTTCTTTTTTGATTCGTATATAATTTTTCTCAATAATTTAGATTAAGTCAGTTAATTCTTTTTATTGTTTGTTGTTTTGTGTGTAAAATAGCGATAACGCAGATATATTTTGGTTTTACAACTTATTCTTAGACCTTGGCTTATCCATCTACTGTTAATATTATTGTGTTTTGGCCTGAACTTTATTACGGGAAAGCACAAATTATTGAGCAGACATAACATCTTGTAAAATTTAGAAAAAGCAGCATTAAAATCAGTATGTTCATAGACGTCGTACCATGTGAGACTACTCAGCTTTAACTTATTTATGTTCTCAAGCGAATGGTCTTTTTCGAACACAAAGTAATTCTCTGGTGACACCGGCTTCTGTATAACGTTGAAACTTAGTAACTGCGCAGTATCATGGTCGGATAAAAACAAAGGTAATGTTTGGCCTCAGCGTTTTTTATATTACTAAGAATATGGTCAATGCATGATTGTTTTCGAGTAGGCTCATTTATGTGAATTTTTAAATGGTGAGTTTTGCATAAATCATGTAAGCATTCTGTAATTTTACCCTTTTTATGTAACGTATTTATGTTTAGATCTTCTGCAATAACTATTTTGTTATTAGACTTGTATTTTTTTTATATGTCGCACAACAAACTATCCAACTTACCCAGGAAAACATTAGGGTTAGACGTCGGAATTCTGTATAAAGAAATCAATATTAACTTATAAAGAGGCAATTTAATGCCACAAACTTCAAAATTGTTTGGCAAGGCATAGTTTTTTATCCACGTTAATTATTTGTGAGATACATGATTTTTTGTTATTAAACAAGTTAAGCCCCTTTGCTTTTCTCAACAAAAAGCAGCTGCTAACTGATAGTTCTTAATTTTTATGAAACTGTCATAACCCGACTTAGAAATGTTTCTGTAAGGCAAATAATTTCAGGATCCTCATTTGCATCACGTAGTTCTTGTAGAGTTCATTCCAATATCGACTGTTTTGAGAGAATGCTTGCAATATTTTGGTCAAATATTTAAAATTTTATTTGTTTAGACTCGAAAAAATGATTTATCATTTACTTTAGGAAAATAGTCACTGTTAAATAGAATATATTGTCAAATAAACTAAAATTCACGTTATGGCGGGACTCCAATCGCTCGACTTGCAGAGTGAATTTGCTCTTGATTCAATATATACTCTACGATCTCCTCTGCCTTCGTAGAGTAATGCAGTCGGGACACATAGATGCCTTTACCCTGTAGTGGGACAGTATGCCCCTTGCTTGTCACGAAACTCCTAGAGGTTGCTAACAATTCAATTTCTGGTATTTTAACATCTGAACTCATATAAGCTGCTCAGGCGTGCAAAATCAATTCACGCGCATAAGGATCTCAAAGTCAAAGTCAAATTATTTATTCAATGTAAACCTTTACAGGCACTTATTGACGTCAATACTAATAATAATAAAAAACAGTTAACTAACTAATCTAATGAGCTATTATAGTCTGTGCCAGACAAATGCGCATTGCTACATTGCTACCCCCAGTACCACTGCAGGCCGAAACAGAATCGCGCCGAACCGTGAAAAAATTCTACCTATCCATATCTTTAACCATATCTTGCTGCAAAGCTGTCCGCTACTTCCTACCTGATACTATTATATTAATGTATATATCTATTACACCCTCACTATCTAGTAATTTGTATGTAAGTATTTATTTATATTGTTTTTGACAATTTTGTCTTCTTATCATTTACACCTCCGATTTTAAAGTTTATCGCTTACAGCGAAAAGACCGCCAAATTGTGAATCTATAAGCTATTTACTTTTCTTTGTACTTACACCAAAACGCCGATTCCAAAGCGGCTGTACATATTAATGTAAAAAAGACTATTTAGTCTTTGACATAAATGAACGTGCATCGTTACATTTACTCCGACGTGATTTCGCTTGGACATAGTAAGCGCCCGTCAGTCCTTGCGGAATACCAACTTAAAACCAACACGCAGAGAACGGCTATTTCTACTATTATTGGGAAAATTTTATTCTTCACTTTTAACTTGATTTTTTTGTTAACAACTGGTAAGCTTAGGCTTCATCTCACCTGATGGTAAGTGACGATAAGGCCGAAGGTGAGAAAACCCGGAATCCTCAACCACTTAGGAGCTGACTATTTTATCTCTAAATTGTAGAAACACAACATTGTTGTTATAGTGCCAGACTTTAGATAAGATGGTACACTGGGAATCCAACCAATCTAAGAGCGGTGGCTTAGCCACTAGAACACGGAGGCGATTAGATATATTTGAGTCAAATCGATATATAATAAATAAAGGAAGACTACGAAGAATAACACAAGTTAGTCTGTAACTCGTTTGGGGGATAATCATTTTGATTGTGAATCGCCTCCCAAAACAATAGTGGCATACGAGAAAACGGCTCACTACGCGTATGGCATATACCTATACGTATGGCATATACCTATACGTATGGCATATACCTATACGTATGGCATATACCTATACGTATGGCGTATACCTATACAGAAAGCCTGTACGCATTACGGGCGGCGATGCGGATGCGATTTCATTCCGTTTTATTTGTACTCATGGAAGCTATAAGGGGCACTGGACTGTATCGTTACCGTAAGTGTTCCGGGCCCGTGTGCACGTTACGTTGTAATAACGGGGGAAGCGTTTGTTTGGTTGGCATTATAATGCGAACGTATTTATTGACAGTGTTGGAAAATTTCCAATTGTGTAAAAGCTTTTCGGAACTGTGTGTGTTATTGAATAAAAGAATACTACCAAGTAAAAGGCGACTAACTGACTAAAATACTAAATGGTACGCTATTAACGTAACATAGTTTTTTGCCTTTGCCTTCTACTCTTGGAATGGTGTTAGTTCGTGTACAATATAAACCTGCGGGTGCGTTGTGGTTATGGATAATTATTTAAGTTTTTTTTTCTATTGTAATGCTCAGTGATCATTGTTTAAATATTACACTTTTCTGAATGTACATTTTTTTGAATTGCAATCCAGATTTATTCATTGTTTTTTAATGTAACATTTACTTGATTGTAATTTGTATTGTACATCTAACAAAAAAAATACTGCACATACACCCAACAGTATAGAGCGGCGATGGGCTCACTACATATCACGCTAAGCACATGTACAGTTGATATTTAGTGAAACGTAGACTGTGGTAGAGAACTATTTTTCCGGTCCTGATTGCCTGGTCTTTGGCTAACCCTTCGGGGATAATAGTCGTGAGCCGCTTCATGCTGTTGGATATATGTGCAGTCATTAGTCCGTTAGTCGCCTTTTACGACACCCGAAGGAAGAGAGGGGTTGGTAGGTATTAGTTCCTTATTACAAGCCCTGCAAATCTGTACACTTTCAGACTGCAGTAAACAGTTTGTGACACACATTCATACCAAAAATGCATACAAAAGCTTACCGATTGCCATCCATAAAACGGCGGTGTTGTCAATACATTGTTTAGACCCTCATACTCGTTACACCCCTCATTGTGCACAGTTAATATACGTATTACCCAACAAGCCCCATCTCGCAGCCGTATTAATTGGCAACATCATATAACCCTAATTTGATGTACGGGATTTGTCGCTTCATAAAATAACAGTGTCTGTATCATATTCACGTACGTAGCAGCAGAAGTAGATACACGGACAGTTAGTGGATCTTATTCCTAAATGCATAAGGGTCAATAGCTGACAAAAGTGTGTACCTACTTTTGTTGATCACCGTACATCGAAAGTCACACTGAACTGTTTGAACGTTAAATCACATGAAGGACTAGCGGCCTCGCCCACGACTTCCTCCGAGTGATGCTCTCTGAATCCCGTAGCGTATTTTCAAAATATATTTTTCATTATTGTCCGGACAATGAAAAACACAACAAGTAAATATAATTAGCTAAATAGGTGAAGTCATGCGCGATCATTCATCATTCATGGCAATAGATTTTTATTCGTATAAATTAGTAAAACCGTGTGAAACAAAAATATAGTCATCGTCATCATCGCGTGGTCCTACTAGTAGGACCATGCAGTAGGACCACGGGCACTAAATATGGGCCTATAAGTGTCCTACTGCTGGGCTCACCCACATGAAAAATGGGGCATATTGGGAGATCAATCCATAACCCACCACGTTGGCAATGTGGGTTTTAAAGACTACCATCGTACTATAATAGACGGGACCCAACGGCTCAACGTGCCCTCCGTAGCACGGAGGGAAGCGTTAGGTCCGTGGACGTTTTAACAAACAATTATTTTTTATTATATCGAACCACATAAAGTACGAACTTAGGAACGCTTTAAATCGTGCAACGCGCAATTTCGTTCCACGACAAATCCCCTAACGAAACTTAAGTGGTACCGACTAACAAGTGCTAGGAATCAAATAAAAATAACAACCCTATATTCTCGCTAGGCTGGCTCGTTATCTATAGGGCGAAGCCACCGAAGAGTACTCAATACCAAAGAGTAGGTACGTATTAGCATTTGGTATGGAAGTCTTCATAAAATCAATAAGGTACATCACAGCTTCTATTCCTTGAAGTTGTACATGTAAATTTCTACATTATTCTGGAAGTAATCGCATTAAAGACGCCTAGAATGCATGCTTAGTACCTACACTTATTTTAACAGCTGCTCTAAGAACCAAATAGCTGTGCTGTGATAGTAATGTTACTCATTCAAAAGTAGTAATATTCGACCAGTACCAAGTACAACCTTATTAATTCCATTGCTTACATTAAGTTAACTGAAAGGTAAGTGTTGCCAACCTATATAACATTATCAATAGTACAGTGCTCCTATTGTCTTAATGTCTCTCGACAAACATCGTGTTCCGGATGTCGTCGAATTTCTATCAGTTGCCTTGAGCACTTGGTGCAGGACATATTCGAATGCATTTGGAATTGCGATGATTTCATAAGTCATTAAAAAAAATAGAAGCACTGTAGAACGCACTCTTTGGTATTGCGTGCTCTTTGGTGGCGTTACCCTATGCTGCGTATGTAGCGGTCCGACTGCGCCATATAAATAATGTCCAAGTTCGGGGCTGTTTTTTTCGACAACAGTTTTTCATCGTTGTCTATCGATGGAGGTACATAAGGGAGGGATGCTCAGCGAATTTTCAATGAAAATTCTCCCTATTAGGGTTTCGTGGCATATTAGAAGTAAAAAAATATTATCTTACATATTATTTTTCTAAAGGTATTTTTGCGAGCTCTAGATTGAGAGTTGACTTGAAAAAGATGTAGGTAGATGTGCACAAAATTGCTAAATCTGACATTACTGGATTAACAAACGAGTTTCGCATTTGCGCGGGTAGTAAACTCACTCCTAGAAGCATTTTTAATTATTATTTAACTACACAGCAAACCATGTGTGTATGTCACTACCATTTACCTAAGTTGATAGACAAACTGTACAGAGAAGGAGTTTATGAAGCAGTAAAATAAATATAAATTTGTCACGTTAGAAAATAATGCTTCCAACAAGTAAGGTAGTTCCAGGTTCCAGTAAAGTAAAGGCATAATCAGGAAAATTATTAGTATCTTATCAAATAAAACAATGATTAGATAGTTTAGAGTACGGAACCTTTTGCATGGCGGTTCCGACTTGCACTGGTCCGGTTTTATGACAGAGCCGGCAAGCTGTCCGACAAACGATCACCGCACCGCAGCTCATTGACGCTTGCAACACCATGGTTGAATGACCTGAGCGTTTTAGATTTTTTTCACATGTGTCGTCTTTAATAGCCGTCTTTTTTTTATTCTACAACGGGTAAGCGCTTAGCCTTCATCTCACTTGATGGTAAGTGACGATAAGGCTGAAGGTGGAAGCGCGCTTCACCCGGAATCCTCAACCACAGAAGAACTGGCTATCTTATCTCAAACTGTCGGAACACAACAATGCTATAAACATCGTTGTTATGGCGACAGACTTAGATAAGATGTGGTAGCTAGCCAGGTGGACTAAACAACCCAATCATCACACAAACCGAGCACACAAAAATGTATCCCCCGCTGGGAATCAAACCCGGGACCTCTGGGTCTACAACCGGTGGCTTAGCCACTAGACCACATAGGCGGGCGCTCGGTTCGATATCCGGAGTCCCGGGTTCCATTCCCAGATCGGGCAAAGTGTATATTCGGATTTTTCGATGCATAGCCCGGGTTTGTGATCACGCTACGTCGACGTGGCATGCAAAATTCTCATACAAAACACAGAAAATTGACGTTTCGTAGTCCCCTGTTTCCTCCTTCACAACTAGACCAATTTTTATTACTTTTTCAGCGTCGATTTTCTATGTCTGTATGTTTGATTTTTTTGCTCTAAGTCATTTATTTAATAACCAGGAGCCTTGAAAATTTAGCGAAATCACTCCGTTTTAAGGCGTCTATATTCAGAAACTTAAAGTGGCTGGTTTAAAAAAAACAAACGTACAGACATAGAAAATGTCTTTCTTAGCCGATGCTGAAAAAGTAATAAAAATTGGTCCAGTTCTGAAGGAGGAAACAGGGGACACGAATCGTCGTTTTTCTGTGTTTTGTATGATAATTTTGCATGCCACTTCGACGTAGTGTTTCCTTTGAAGCCATTACACATCAATTGTAGCGATTAATTGATTTTAATAACGGAGGCATTTTTTCAGCTATATACTACAGGCAGTACTTTACTTTGCTTTACACGTATTTTAAAGCTAACTTGCCTTCCGAAGCACGGACCTTGTGATATTTAGATTGATAATACCTATATAATTGCGACCCAACTTTTTGTAATCATTATCAGAGCGCATTTACCTAAGTGAAGTCTACAGAGGTTTTCTCCTCTTAGTGCATTTCGTTCTGTTGCTCTGATTTTACCAAAAACAAGTTTTAAAGTAATAAAGTAACACACTTTAAAATTCATGATATTCTTTCGAAAAGCATATGTGACGAGCTATTCAGATTACAATTTTGTTTGATCTGTCAACAATTGTAATCTTTTTAGCTATTGTTTCCTGCATTGTTAAGGACTATCAATCGAAACCTGGTGTCCTTAGAAATGAAAATAAAGTTATATATTCGGCAGGCACGTATTTACAATGGCCCAAAAATAAACAGTCGTCGCATTGTAGCGCCAAAATACATTGTTGCCGTTCTTTCGCTCTCCCCGGGGTGCTGGCAACAACTGACTTGTTTTCAATTCACATTTAATTACTTTCTACACCCCACGAAGTAGCTCCGCTTTGGAACCGCACGGTGTTTGTTATTGCTCGCCCAACTTTCTCCGAGAACGCCTGCTGAAAGGAAGATAATGTACATGTTCTAGTAACAACGTAGGGAATGAAGTAAAACTTGTGATCCCTGAAATTGTTGCTGTATTAATACTTAGTATGGATTTTAATCTCGACTGTACTGTATCTACTTAAGCAAAGACTGTATAAAACTGGTGTTTTTATGTTACAGAGCTAGCAAACGAGAATACGCTTGATTCCTGCCGCTGATTTCCTTCACCGCACTACACGCAATCGACCGTCATTCCATCCACATCACCTTGATGGATGGCGGTCTACTACTGTGCGTTTTTCAAGAAATTTCTTGCCTCGAACTACAGTGTTGTGGAACCAGCTCTCGGCGGCGGTATCTCCGGGCCGTTACGACTTAGGGATCTTCAAGAAACGAGCCTATTCCTTCCTTAAAGGCCGGCAGCGCGCCTGCGATTCCTCTGGTTTTGCGGGCGTCCATGGGTGGCGGTGATTACTTTCCATCAGGTTACCCGCTTGCTCGTTTGCCTCCTTCTGCTATTTAAAAAAAAAACGATGCACCTGATGGAAGAAACCACCGAAGACCAGACCTTGCAATAATAAGTGTATCTCACGCGCTCGTTACCAACCCAGCCGGCCTAGCATGCGCAACACGAGAACTCTTCTCGACCCGCTTTCTCGTGTTTTATTCATTTATCTCTTATGTCTATCGACACTAAAGACACATGGATGCGCTTAGAACTCTACATAATAATTGTCAAAAATAGACTTAATAGCAGTTTTACTGTGTATTTTTGTCTACAAACCTTAACATGACAACCTTAGAATAAGAACATAAAGAAGGTAAGTCCGCGCGCCCATTTTGAAGCACTTTTTTTGGAGCCAGATATGGCTCCAAACGCCGAGTTTTCAATGTACACTACGGAGTTACAAGCTTACGTGTGCGTGACGCCGAGCGCAAGCAAGTAATCGTCACGAAAGTGTGAATCGGTTTAGTGCTTCACTTTTGACAGAGCGCTTGTATAAAGACTATCTTTCTATACGTTATTATTCTAACATGATAACTTAAAATGATTTGTCGTCTCTCGTCCGCGACATATCTCGTGTTCGGCATGCTAGGCCTACTGAAGTACAAGTTTTAATCATCTTTCAATAATGTTAACAAAAACGGCAATTTGTATGGAATTGAAGCAACACTTCCGTCATTCACTCATACATAGATTTACAACTCCCCAAAAGATTAGTCGGAGACTAGGCAATGTGAACCGCAGAAGCAGTCTACTGCCATAGTCCACGTTTTACCAAATAACAACTGCACACATGTGCTCAGCGTAATAGTTGGTGAGCCCATTGCTCTATGCTGTTGGATGTATGTGCAGTCTTTAGTCCGTTAGTCGCCTTTTACGACACCCAAGGAAAGAGAGGGGTTTTCTTTAAGTGAGCTGTAACTTTGATCGATGTTTTAATAATAGTGTATGTTTGATATAGATAGTCTACATCAATGACTTCCCTAATAGCGTCTCTGCTACCAGGCTATTTCTAGCCAACAATGTATGGTCCAGATGGCTCACTCGAGGAACCTCTAAACCCTACAGCCTATGCTAACTAATACTAAAGTAATCTTAAATTATAATTAAACTAAACGACTTACGTACTATTCTTCCCTTGATACACGCCGCTCAGCCCGGTGCAGTCCGCTGCGCCCAGGCCGCTGCTGTGTTGGTGAAGGTAGCTCGCTTCCCCGGCGACTGCTCTGGCTGCTGTGGTGGTGGATCGCGCTCCCGCGCCTCTTCGGGGCTGGTGCTATGGTGATGGAAAGGCCCTAACTTCCCGTTGGCTACCCCAAGAGAGCTCTCAAACCCTAGAGAAATACGTACCACTGCACAATACCACTTAGCACGCCACGCGTCCGTGTCAACTAACCAATAACTGATTTTAACCAGCCCGCCCTGGTACTAATTTATGAACACTGTTTCACTGGTTGTTACGGGCCCCCCGGAATCCCCACATACCAAATTACACCAAAAAGGTCAATAATCTCCACGCGACCCCGCGGTCAAGTTCCTAACCTAATTCCAATTTTCCAAAGAGTGTGTCATTTTGACACTGACAGCCGTCTGTCAAATCCAAATTAAAACTACAAAAAAGGTTGCCAGCCGTAAGCGGCCATTTTGTTCCGAACAGTGTATTTATTTTAAATTAATTAATTTATGACGTATTAAAAAAAACTACTTACTAGATCTCGTTCAAACCAATTTTTGGTGGAAGTTTGCATGGTAATGTACATCATATATTTTTTTAGTTTTATCATTGTCTTATTTTAGAAGTTACAGGGGGAGGGGGGGCGGGGGCACACACATTTTACCACTTTGGAAGTGTGTCTCGCGCAAACTATTCAGTTTAGAAAAAAATTATATTAAAAATCGCAATATCATTTTTGAACACCTATCCATAGATACCATGCATGCAGCCATTTACTCACGTAGTAAGACTAAGACAAATGTGAAATTAAATTGGTGAGAAAGCCTCCTGGTTTTTATCGTAGTTAAGAGTTGAAAGCCAAGCTAATAAGGGGAAAAAAGGAAAAGTTACAGATGAAGTTTTTTTCGCGTGGCCGAGGATATTTTCTTTATGAAAACATCAGGAGAGATACTTAGGGCTACCAACTGTATGTAGTATGTACAACAAAAGTGCTTATTTATAAAATTAAGTCTATATGATAACGAAACGTTGAAAAAAATGTTTACCCCAGGCGCGAATCGAACCCGCGTCCTTTGCAATCCGGGTGACTGCGTTAAATGTTAAGTCTATAAGTCTAGTCTATAAATTAGGTATTATTAGTTTCACCTGTTAACGAGTAGCTGGCATTACGCAGAACATCGTTAAGTGCATTAACCCCTGTCCCTTGAACTCCCATGAGATTCATAATAATTCAGTTTCTCTATACATATAAATGTTGGCTGTTAAAAGT